>JAVLUX010000033.1:22655000-23255000 GCA_032164185.1 Moxostoma hubbsi
ATGTTGCGATTGTGCAAGTCAAAGACTTAACATGCACAAAACAAACAGTGATTTCAGGTGTGTATTTGAATTAGCTTCTGATATTTAACACACAGTTGATGGAACAAGAAAAATACACCAGTTCTCACTCTTCAAGAGACGTACTCAACACCAATGAGTTAACTTAACTAAGTGGTTTACAGAGGAATTTAAAACAAACGTTTTATTTTAAATACTCTCCTTTTCCAGCGTATTGTGCAAAGACTATAAACAGAGACAGCATAAAGAGGAGACAGACCTCTTGTTCAAAAATGCAACGCTCAGCATGGCGACTGTATGAATGCAAGTCTTGCTAGCTAATCGCCATTTCTGATAGATTTTAAGTGCTTTTCCACCATCGGTTGGAACGGTTCTCAGCAAGGTGAGGAACGGTTCCAGTAGCATTTCCACTTCAGCGCAGTTCGGCACAGTGTGATTACAAACTTGGTTTTCTCAGATTCCTCTGCATGGTTAGCTAAATGTGCTCAACCGTGCACAGTAGTGCTGGTGGAATGCCTTCAGAACGTGGCGACTTACAATTGGTCACTTAATTGCAGAGGTAACTTGTTTCTAGATATCTAGAGAAGTTCACTAATATTTTGGTGAAGTTAATATAGGTTAACAAAAATTAGTGTATGTTAGCATATCTTCTTGATTTTACGACGATGGTTGATGGATGATGATGATAGTAGCCTACATTATTATGTCTTTTTTATCAGGAATGTAGATAATGCTAGATAGCTCATTAAAATTCATAAATTTAGGGGGGTCTGCCTAAATCCACCCCTGCCGTTGGCATACTGCTCTGAGCATAATGAGTGTGAACACTGTAGTGCATGTCACTCATTCACTCTGTAGTGCACAAACCATGTAGGGCAGATTTTTGTAGTTTAATAATCACATATGACCATATCGATTTTAATGTTATTTTAATTAACTGTGCAGCCCTGAAGAATTGTGAAATTAGTCTAAAGAAATGCCCTTTAGAAAATCAAGTAGCCAAATAAAAAGCACAATAAAATCATTGTGATATTAACTGTATTGTATATTTTTATAAAATCATTGATATGATATATCTTAACCCTTTTATAGCCTGACACAACAGTTCAAGCTTGTCTTTGCTGGTTCCTTGCGTTTGCTTTGTTTTAGAAATAAATCAATCTTATTGATCAGAAACTTCACGCCTCCCTCACCTCACACATGCTGCCTGCTCGAGGAGCAAGTGAGACACAGAAGCATGTTATCTTCTATCCCACTCTGATGATTTTAAACTTTAACAGGGACATTTCAAAAAGTGCAAAATATATATGATGTAGTATCTAAGTCAGTGTTACTCTTGACAAGCTCATATTTATGACACATGCTCAATAAACGGAGACTGAAACGCGGCCATCCAATTTGAACTTGAAATCATACCGTGCACATTTTCATCCATAAAGTTTATACTTTAGTCATGATAGCTTCACAGACTCACAAATGCATTGTCATTTAAAAAAATTATTATTTAAAATATCGCTCTTTCCCTGTGCTCATTGGATGATCAGTTATAACAAATATTTTGAAGTCATTATTCATGCCTTTATAAGCCGGATAAGGTATTCGGCTTCCGGCACATAGTAGTTTCATTCCAACCTTTATCCTACATGGCACATTTTCTATTCTCAATATCATTCCAGAATGTTCCTGATTATAACAGCCCCAAATTGAATACGAATGCAATAATGATGTTATACAAAACATGTGCGTCTGTCTAAGCAGTTCAATCTGAAAACAAAGCAGGGCAGGGAAAACGAACAATTAAATCTCTTGTGTTTTCAAATCTACCTCCTCCTACTCTAAATTCTTGGGAAAAGTAAAATAACAAACCACACAGTCCTGCGGTTTACATGTAGCCCTGTGTCTCTTTTATAGAAAATTTTCTGGCACATTTTGTCATCACAATCTGTGGTTTGGATGGATTTGTACTCTAAAGCGGTATTTACACTAAGATTTCACAGTTCACTCCATATTCAAGCCAGTTTTGGATAGCAAAAGAGGAAGACTATGACCGCCTGTGAATCGTTCTTGTCGCCGCTTTAGAAAAGCTTTTTAAGAGTTTAAGCACTTTTGTTGGTCTTAAAGGGTTAACTCACACAAAAATTACAAGTCTGTCACCTTAATGATGTTCCACACCTGTATGCCTTTCTTTCAAGTAACACAAAAAGTGACCTAGCTGAATGTCTAAGTTTTTATTTTTCATTCAATAAAAGTGAATGGTGACCACAGTTGTCCCGGGTTCCTATACACTGTCAGTTTAGAGATTCAGCTAAATATCTGCTTTTGAGTTCTATGGAACAACATGAGGATGAGTAAATGACAGAATTTTAATTTTGGGGTGAATTATCCCTTTTAGCAAAACAGATAATTGAAATGCAACCAACACGAGAGAGAGAGAGAGAGAGAGAGAGAGAGAGAGAGAGAGAGAGAGAGAGAGAGAAAGAACAAACAGACAGACAGAAAGAACAAACAGACAGACACACAGAAAGAAAGAAAGAAAGAAAGAAAGAAAGAGAGAAAGAAAGGAAAAGAAAAGAAAAGCTTTCAATTTAACCTTCCTGTGAACCACACAGCACTGCACTGGCTGTAGCCGCTACTGTATGGCACAGAGTTCCCTCCAGAGGCTAGAGCAATCAGGACGATTCGGTGGAAGACAGCAACATCTGCCAGGCACATTTGTAAACGTTTTGGCCAAAAAAACAGCACTGTAATATACATTCTATACATATGGAGTGCCGGTTCATATAGATACATTGAGCACAGAAAAGACAACAAACCGAGCATACTGGTGGTTTTCAGGAAGGACGGTTCTGGATTAAAGCAGGGAAAACACAGGAAGCATCTCATACAGACATTAAATAGAGCTTGTTCTAGGTGCTCAGCATTCTATATAGGGAAAACTTTTTTTTTATGTAAAGGGAAGTAAAGACCATAAAGGATTTATGTGGACTAATACGAACAGACTAAGGCTATTTATTCAGTGTCCCATGTAACTTTTAATAGCTACAGTTTTAGAAATTATCCAGGTCTTAAGGGAAAAAAAATGCCACCAAAAGTGACAAAAAGGTCCTAGACATTTTAAACATGGGGGCAAAAGATGGCCTGTAGTGAAATCAGTTTTTTATCTGTGATCTAACATTTGATATATATTCCATAATATTGGAGTGACCTGTAGCTGTAAGATATTTGTATTCTCTGTTGTAGGTAAGTGTTGTTGATTTTTATGAAAACCAAGTAAAATTAAATTAAAATCAGCTCTAAAACAATGAATGTAAAACCAAAATCACTTAAAGGGTTCAAATGAATCATGGCAAAGTGTTTTTTTTTGTGTGTGTGTTATGATATCTTGTGCGTTATTTACAGACAGGTTTGTACTTGATTTTATAGGTAACAATCTTAATTGTTATGACTGATCATTTATTTTAATTGATGAATGCATTTAACATAAATGGATGCCATACTGTGTTTTTTATATGGTTAGAAAAAACCTTGATAAATATAAAAAAGAAAAGAAAGAAAAAGCCCTTGAAAATCTAGGAGGGCAAATATTGTCCCTTAATAAAAAGGTTTCTTTTTGACGCTGCTTTACTGACCAATAGATTCACACGTTTGGTATTTGGGGCCATACAAATAAAAGCCTACTATTTCATGGCTTTAAATCTCAGCAGTTACAAATGTAGATAAACCAGATGGTCTCTCAGAGAGTTTTTTTTGTTTATTTATAATGGTCTGAAACACTTACCGGTGATTGTCTATATTGGGATTGTATCTGAAGGCAGCAGTGTTGGAAATGTGCTAGAAAACCACACATACATATGCTGCCATGCCAAACCAAGTTCATCAGGGAGTTCAGGGCTAAATCAATGCATACTTCTCTCTTAATCAAATTCATTCCAGCAATACAAAGTTTAATTGGTTTTCTTTTCTCTGATGACTGAGCACAGAGATGAACCAACTAATATCTAGTATTGTTTTTTAATAGGATTCTTTAAAAAGGGTAATATTCTTTTTTGGCATGATGCACAAATTAAATGATATATAAAACAGAGATTACTTTGTATAATGGCCTTAAAATGAATAAATCATTCCAATGAAATTAGTTTTGCTCGGGACACATTGAATTGTTTTTTGCCCATGGACTTAACAAAGAGTGAATGAGCCTTGACCATTATTTTCATAAAAGCAATAAAGGCATATAATTACAAAAATGCCAATAAGAATTTATCTTTCAAAAATCTATAAAGCTATTATGGGCTTAATTAAAAAGATCTGTTATTTTTGCACAAGAGTCTGTGAAACTTAATCATGTTTATTTTTGCGCAAAGTCTTGAACAAAAACATTAACTTTGAAATATTAATCCAATCTCACTTATTGATAAAAATTCAAGAGAGAACACAAAGCCATGGCTCATACATACATGCATCATTACACTCTGCAGCAATTACACAGGTTCATTACCTTCCCAAGAGCATCAACAGAGAGACGGAGAAAGAAGATAATTGCATCTTATGACACCTAGAGGTGCCTGTGGGCTGAAGGTACCAAATGGTTGTTTTTTACATTTAAAATCCTTCCAATTTAGAAAATCCCTGAAATATGATTTTTATTCTTTGCTCTTCTGTGTACCTGGCAGCCACTTATTCCTCACCAACATATCAATGACTTTTTAAGGGTAAACATAAATGCCTGGGGGGGTGGGGGGGAATGGAATGTCAGAGAAATATGTGGCTCTTTTCAGTTCCCCTTCATCATGGCCAAATATTTTGATCCACAGCTTATTTGAGCCTGCGATATTAAGCAATTTTCCTAGGCCTTTAACAGGATTTGATTCCCTAAAGTCAATCCTCCTAGAAATTGCCATTTCTTTACATTACCAACTCAGGTATGATGCTCCCACAGCATCCCGTCCCTCCCCCTCGGCCTGCCGGGGATAAATAATAAATGAAAGTGGTATTTGAGTCCTCAAATCATCCGAAGGGTCAGCAGCCCTTCCTCTGCCTGAACTTTGAGAGATGTGTAGTGCAGCCTTCCCAAGCTAAAGGTTAGACACCTGGACAGGCTCCCTGGTTTACGCCTGCAAGCGTGGGTAGTTTATAAGCATCTTCCCGGCATGTCATTGAGAGACTTTCATGGTTTATCCTTGTTTTCCTTCTCTTCAGTGGGAAGGGCTAAGCTGAGAGACTGAGAACAAATGGAGGAAAAGTTAGCAGGCTCCCTAAGTATACATCTGCAGCTAAGCTGGCATTTTGTATTGATTTTTTTTTTTAAAGCCATGTAATTTTGAAAGCTTGTAACAGAAGATGAGGTAAATATCTTTTTTTCTCAGATGGTCTTAAATTGGATTGGGTTGAGAGGGGGGATAAAAAGTAGTGACAAACAAATAGACCAAAAGCAGCAATTTTATATTATTTTCAGACCTAATTAGAACAGATCACTTCTGAGAAAAAACCAAAAGGGAAAGTCAATTTGGCTTATTAAGGACTATGAAAATGGAACTAAATGAGACAAATACTCCTCTTATGTGAAATAAGGCAATGTACTTCATTTGATCATCTAAGCACCCTTCATTTGATCATCTAAGAATTCAGAAACGGAGGTATGACGGCAAAGCTTGATGTCATACTGCCGCTTCCAAAGGCCCATAATTAAACAGTGAATGTCTTGTGAAGTGCAACAATTTATATTCGAAACTTTAAAAAAAAAAACTGCTCAACGTAAGTTTTAAAACCAATTGGTCTCTTCTTTTTTATTTAGAAAACAACTACTTTATTAATATAGGAATAGTTTACCCAAAAGTTTTAATATAATTTACTCACCTTTAGGGGTGGGCGATATGACCAAAATTTCATATCACTATGTGAGTAATTTTATATCATGACAACGATATACAGTACTGCGCAAAAGTCTTAGGCACATAAGACTGTTTTAGATGGATATTGATATCCTCAGCTTTAGTGTATCAATAGGAAATATACGTTTTAGATTCCCAAACATTCCTTTTGCGAGTAGAATAGAATAGAATAGAAGAACAGGGAGCCCTGAAACAGATGTCATTACCCTCACAGAGCCCCCCGCTCTACATCGAGTCAGTCTGGGAGTACATGAAAAGACAGAAGCAACTGAGATGGCCTAAATAAATAAAAGAACTGTGGTGAGTTCTTCAAGACGCTTGGAACATCCTATCTGCCAACAACCAGGAAAAACTGTGTCCAGATGTACCTAGGAGAATTGGTGCTGTTTTGAAGGCAAATGTGGTCACAATAAATATTTATTTAGCTTTTTTATGTTTGCTGGACTTTGTATGACGTTAACTGATACACAACTTATATAGAATTTTTTTTTTAAGAAATCCTCTATACGCAACGTGCCTAAAACTTTTGAACAGAACTGTATATGATATATGGAACTTTTGGGGAGATAATTAAAAGAAATTGGCTAACGTTCTAATTAAATAACCATTTTGTGAGGCCTTAATTTGGATAATCAAATCAGTGAACCCCTTAAAGTGGGGGTGCTATATTCCGGAAAAAGTTTACGCTTAAAACACTAAAGTCTCCGTATACATAAGTCAGGCATATGAGGTATCATTTGAAAGCTTAGAATCTGAATACTTTTCGAGATAACATCACTTCGGCACTTATGCTACTTAAAATATCAAAATAAGGCCTCAAAAAATTAGCGCCCCAAGAGGTGGGGTAGAAATATTTATATAAAAATAAAAGTCCTTCATGTAGTCCTTAAAACTTCACATAGCACATACATGGACAAGTTCAATATCAAGTGAAAGCTCTCACTCTCATGAATGTGACTCTACAGTTCATTTTGTTGCCACAGTTCCAAATATTTACAAGAGAGTCACAAAGTGAAATATGATATTTGTAAGACATCAAATAAAATTTGACCCAATAATTGCTGCTGTAAGGCGAGCGCTTGATGGCTGGGCTTGTCACGGAGCCCGGCCGGGCACAGCCCGAAGAAGGGACGTGACACCCCCTCTACATCCCTTGGGCCCACCACCCATTGGAGAAACCACAGGAGTCGGGTGCGCTGCCATATGGGTGGCAGTGAAGGCCGTGGGTCTCGACGTACCAGACCCGGGCGGCAAAGGCTAGCTCTAGGGACGTGGAACGTCACCTCACTGGGGGGGAAGGAGCCGGAAATGGTGAGGGAGGTGGAGCGTTACCAGTTGGATCTGGTGGGGCTTACTTCGACACACAGTTTTGGCTCTGGATCCGTACTCCTGGATAGGGGATGGACTCTACTCTTCTCTGGAGTTTCCCAGGGTGTGAGGTGACTGGCGGGTGTGGGGATACTCACGAGTCCCCGGCTGAGCGCTGCTACATTGGAGTTTACCCCTGAAGACGAGAGGGTCACCTCTCTATGCCTACGGGTTGTAGGGGGGGCTCTGACTGTTGTCAGAACATTCTTTCACAAACAAGACACAGTTCGAAGCAGGATTTGCATATAGGCTTAAATTAAAAATTGATGCAGTACCAACTATATTGGACCCGACAATGATGTCGCAACAAACAAGTGTGAGAATCCATGTTAATTGTTACAGACTGTTAGATGTGTACTGAGAATCAGGGATCTCTAAGCAGCATATATTTTTTGTTCTGTTGGCATGATGGCCACAGAATTGCCACAGATGCACCTAAAGAGTATTGATATCTATATATTTAGACAATCTCTTTCCTTTTTAATGAAAACATTACTCATTTTGTAATAAACAACGTATGCATTGTCACTACACTGAATATACACTCACCTAAAGGATTATTAGGAACACCTGTTCAATTTCTCATTAATGCAATTATCTAATCAACCAATCACATGGCAGTTGCTTCAATGCATTTAGGGATGTGGTCCTGGTCAAGACAATCTCCTGAACTCCAAACTGAATGTCAGAATGGGAAAGAAAGGTGATTTAAGCAATTTTGAGCGTGGCATGGTTGTTGGTGCCAGACGGGCCGGTCTGAGTATTTCACAATCTGCTCAGTTACTAGGATTTTCACGCACAACCATTTCTAGGGTTTACAAAGAATGGTGTGAAAAGGGAAAAACATCCAGTATGCGGCAGTCCTGTGGGCGAAAATGCCTTGTTGATGCTAGAGGTCAGAGGAGAATGGGCCGACTGATTCAAGCTGATAGAAGAGCAACTTTGACTGAAATAACCACTCGTTACAACCGAGGTATGCAGCAAAGCATTTGTGAAGCCACAACATGCACAACCTTGAGGCGGATGGGCTACAACAGCAGAAGACCCCACCGGGTACCACTCATCTCTACTACAAATAGGAAAAAGAGGCTACAATTTGCAAGAGCTCACCAAAATTGGACAGTTGAAGACTGGAAAAATGTTGCCTGGTCTGATGAGTCTCGATTTCTGTTGAGACATTCAGATGGTAGTCAGAATTTGGCGTAAACAGAATGAGAACATGGATCCATCATGCCTTGTTACCACTGTGCAGGCTGGTGGTGGTGGTGTAATGGTGTGGGGGATGTTTTCTTGGCACACTTTAGGCCCCTTAGTGCCAATTGGGCATCGTTTAAATGCCACGGCCTACCTGAGCATTGTTTCTGACCATGTCCATCCCTTTATGGCCACCATGTACCCATCCTCTGATGGCTACTTCCAGCAGGATAATGCACCATGTCACAAAGCTCGAATCATTTCAAATTGGTTTCTTGAACATGACAATGAGTTCACTGTACTAAAATGGCCCCCAAAGTCACCAGATCTCAACCCAATAGAGCATCTTTGGGATGTGGTGGAACGGGAGCTTCGTGCCCTGGATGTGCATCCCACAAATCTCCATCAACTGCAAGATGCTATCCTATCAATATGGGCCAACATTTCTAAAGAATGCTTTCAGCACCTTGTTGAATCAATGCCACGTAGAATTAAGGCAGTTCTGAAGGCGAAAGGGGGTCAAACACAGTATTAGTATGGTGTTCCTAATAATCCTTTAGGTGAGTGTATAATGAAAGATGATTATATGATGAATGATGATGTACACGTTTACATGTTGCACAGTAAGTGTATCCTTTCACAGTTATAAATGTGATAGCACCATGTATTTACACTTAATTTGGTACTGTCTTGTGTTACTCAGCATTTGTAAAACACGGAAATGTTTTACCGTTGGAAAACACCCCAACTATGTAACAAGCTATACACTGTTGTGTCGTGTCTTGGTTTATACCTATATACCTATTATACCTATTACACAAATAGACAAGTAAATTACAGTGATTGCTCACCACACTGTCAAAGACTGCAGTATCCATGGTGTTTGTGGAGGGCGGTCATTTTCTTCAAATTCAGGATTAAGCATGTATGGATGAATTCCTCCAGTTGTCATTTTTTTTACCCATCTGAACTTTTCAAAACAACTCCACACGCGCATAATGGCGGGGGCATTTACACTTATCCACATGCAAAGATGTTACCCAATCACAGCAGTGGCTGTTTACATCGAAGTCTTCAAGAACACACACCCCCAAAAATTGAGCGTTTGATTCAGAGGCACAAAAACTGGATAGAAAATGACCAACTACTCCTAAATTATGACTACTATTAATGAAAAAACAATCACACTAACATTATAAGTGGACATAAAGGAACATTATAAAATTAAATAAATGGCCAATTCATGACACCTTTAAATCATACTTACCATAATGCAAAATTTCACATTATGCTACATTTCAGTCAAATATGTTTTTGATCAATATTATTATTACAATTATGAACTACAATTATGTTCCCAAAACAATGCAACAAAGAAAATAATAAGATAATAATAATAATTATATAAAAATCCAACAAAAATGAACATTGCTTGAATTATTTAATAAATAATTATTAAATAAATACTTTTTGCAATAAATAATAATAATATGACCAAATTAATGTGGAGTGCATCTTTTGGCTTTTTAATAAAATTATTTTCTGTGCTTCATTTTGAGTAGGTAAAACAAATTGCTTGTATTATCATCATTTATTATCATCATGCAACACAGTTTGCAGATAAAATTTTTCTGCTGTGTTGGCTTTGTGAATCTACCCACAGATGTCACACAAACAAGCTCCTATTTATTTTCTTGATTTGTTTGGGAGGATTTTTCCTAGGTCAAAAATTATTGAATAGCCTGAATGATCCTGCGCTCTCCTGTAAATATCAGGAAGTCTGCTGGACATGCGCGCACTTGCAGGCTCAAGAGTAGTGCACACGACACTCACATGAAACACAGATGTGCGTGTAAGATCAGAAGCATATTAAGCACTTATGAAGTGCTGAACACGAGATGAATGACACTGGCTTTGCTTGTGTGCGGCCGACAAAATTTTTTCAAGTCATAAAAACCCTGTCCATATTTCTAAAATTCTCTCAGTCTGCAATGAAGCACTGCACACAGATAGATAAGCCCACGATATAGAAAAGTCTCTATTGATTGACACTACTGTATATCGCCGCTAAGATATATTGTCATATCGCCCAGCCTTACTCCTCTTATGTAATGCAAAACCTATATGCTGCTAAATTATCATTATTTTTATTTATTATTTCTATACGCAGAAACAGCCAAACAATGAGATGGTTAACAAGGACTGCTTTGAATGTGCTTTCATGGTGTATTACAGCCCCTGGTCACTTTGAACTATCGTTTTATGGCAATGGCTGCGTAGCAATTTAAAATAAATAAATTGGTGTTCGACAGAACAAAAAAAAATAACAGCATACAGGCTTGGAACTATTCCTTTAATAATTTGATTTTCTGTAGTATGAGATTCTGAGACAAAAGGCCAAAAGGGGACTCTTAAAAGCATTGTTTCAGCACTACAGCGCTCGTTTACACTGATGACGTAGTGTGTCAGGCTGTTTTTCACTTCAGACTTTACAGCCCATGTTATTTTGGGAAATGCTTATTAGCTAAGGTCAGCTAATTATTTGGACACTTAATGAAGGTCACTATTGTAGTCACTCACCCCACAGAACTCCATATGTGATTGGGTTAAGCACCCTTCTTCGACCTGTTTCATCATTTGTCTTAGACTGTAGTGGACTGAGGAAATTACAGTCTGACAGTAGAACAATGGCCTTGTTTTTATCCTTTATACAACCATAGGGCAATTACTTATATTTTCATTATACAAGGCTCCAGACAAAACTCTTCAAGGACAAAAACAATCGCAAATATGGCCTCTTCATTGAGATAATATTGAGTATAGCACATAATAATAATAATAATATGTTTATTTTTTATAGCACCTTTCAAGAACCCAAGGTCGCTTTACAAAATAATACAAACAGTTGACAGACAAAGAGACAAGTAATCTGCTAGTTATAACAATTAAACAAGCAGAAAAGCAGATGGAGACAACAATAACTATGAATAATTAACATGAGGAAAAAGAAGACATACATTTAGATAAAGAAAACATGTAACATAAAATAATGAAAAAGTGGAGGACAGAGAAATAGAATGGAAAATAATTATTTACTGAGAAAGGTGAATATATGAGTTTTAAGTTGAGATTTGAAGGTCTGTAGGTTAGGGGTGGCACGAAGATCAGACGGCAGCTTATTCCACAGCTTAGGGCCGACGACACTAAATGCCCTACCACCCACAGTAGAGAGTTTATACCTGGGTACGACAAGCAAATTATCATTGCTAGATCTGAGCATCCGAGCAGGAACATATGGTTGCACTAACTCAGCAAGGTATTTAGGTGCGGGGCCATGACAGGCTTTATAAACGAAGACTAACAGTTTAAACTGGATGCGATTGACCACAGGAAGCCAGTGAAGTTGGGAAAGGATAGGAGTGATATGTGCAGATTTATTGTTAAATGTAAGGGCTCAAGCAGCAGAGTTTTGTACCATTTGAAGGCGATGTATAGCTTTGGTGGGTAGGCCGCTATATAGGGAGTTACAGTAGTCCAATCTGGAGGTTATAAAAGCGTTTATAACTGTTTCCGCATCTCCAAAGTTAAGAGAGGGGCGTATGCGAACAATATTCCGCAAGTGAAAGAAGCATGATTTAACAACCTGACTGATGTGTGAGTGAAAACATAACGAGGGATCGAACAAAACTCCCAGATTCCACACAGTTTCTGAAGGCCTAATCTGGACACCATCAATATCAATAAAAAAGTCATGCCCGGGTAAGCGCTGTGATTTAGGGCCAATCAACAGGATTTCAGTTTTCCCAGCATTAAGCTGTAGGAAGTTATCAGACAACCATGTTTTAAGTTCCTGAAGGCAGGAGACAACAGACGTGGGTGGACAAAATGGGTTGGGTTTAACCGTGAAATAAATTTGAATATCATCAGCGTAACTATGAAAGTTGAGACCATGCCGTCTGATGATCTGACCTAGTGGCAGCACATAAATGAGAAATAATAGAGGACCAAGTACAGAACCTTGAGGTACACCATGAGAAATAGTGATGGTACGGGATCGATTCTCACCTATCTTAACAAATTGCTGTCTATCCGATAGATATGAAGTTAACCACTGAAGAGCCGCACCAGTGATACCTATTGCAGAGAGTCTAGAAAGAAGTGTAGAGTGGCATACAGTGTCAAATGCTGGACTGAGATCAAGAAGAACCAGGATACTATGGGCACCAGAATCAGAAGCCAGAAGGAGATCACCATCACATGCAAAGAGGAAGGATGTTCTTGTGTGGAATAACTAAGACAAACAATTAAAATTACAGAGAAAAAATATTTAGGGTTCAATTTAACAATTTTTCATGGCAAGGTATGTAAGTCCTTCTCTCAACATAGAACCACATTGTTATATATAGACTCTCTAAAACTGTCTATAGTGTTTCCAAATTACACTTCTTATATTTTCAGCACAGCCAATCTGTGATACAGTAGAGTCCATAAGTCAGAGACCACAATGAAAATCTGGGATTGGAAATATTATTTAAACCTGGGAATAAACACAAAGATTAACTATTTTGAAAATGTAAACAAAACAAAAAATTGTATGGCGTAAAATGAAGATATATCTTAGATTCTGGCCTATTTCGATGTTACTAATCAAATAAGCAAATATGACAACATTGACAATGTTAATTTTTTCTTGCTTCCATTGGGAGTTCCAAGGAAAGAGAATTGCTCTTTGGAACATTCTCAAATCATGCTGGATAACATGGATCATCAGATTTCTCAAAAAATGTAGAGCCAATATCAGTTTGAGAGCATGCTGTTGTGAAAGCAAAAGGGCAACATACGTAGAAATCCACAAATTCATGTTACTTTTTCATATGAACAATTCACTCAAATTGTTATTCTGATTATATAATTTGTTATGGACAAATTAGATTAGAAAAATGCAAAAAGGAATAATTTTCAGCAGTGGTAACAGACTTCTGGAACCTATGTACAGCCTCTAAAATTATATTATGACACTAAGGGGCATAGCAATCATTTCAGACGAGGGACAGAATGTTTAGCGTAAGAACATAAATTTGACCACATATCCAAATTTTCTGTTGTGTCTTGTCCTTGACGTAATTGCATGTAGCATTATTGTACTTGTATGCACTCGTTTTAGTTCAACGGCCAGTTTGGACAAAAACGCCACCTCATGCAGCCAGAATGTGTTATATAGATATATTTTTATGTTAATAAATTCCAGAATCAACTTCATTGTGCTTTAATAACCAATAATGTGGTGAAACAAAAAGGAGCACCTGGAATTTAATCATTTGACTTACCATAAGGCTTTAAATATAGCCATAAGGATTACATAAATGCTAGCCTATGTAAAAAAGGGTAATGTGTAATTTTTACATTGAGAATCTATTTTTACTTTAATAACCTAAAAAAAACAAAAATCTTTGCTGATATGTTTGTGTAACTTAAAGCAATCAGATTGATTTGGTCTTATTAAATTGTATTTTTTATTTGAAAATAATAATAATGAAATAAATAAAATAGTAAAAGTTAATTAAAAAATGCACATTTTACCAAACACAAGCTAGCCAACAAATTATTTGTAAATATATTATATACCGTGATGAGGAGGAGGGCGTGGCCGAGCCGTGAGGCTGCGTGGCTGGTGCTGAATCAGCTGGATCAGCGGGAGAGCAAGATAAGGGAGCCGGAGACCCCAGTTCAAGAGAGAGAGAGTTGCACATGGCAGTGTTGTGTGTGTCTGTTTGTCTTATGGTTTATGTTTGTTTTATATTGAGTTTTGCATTAAAACTTTATGTTGACTGTTCAGCCGGTTCCCACCTCCTCCTTACCCATCCTTATACTGTTACATATGTGAAATTGGTAAATATGGAATATTACTTAAACAACAATATTGCCTTTCAAAGTCAAACTTCAGTAACTACAAATTATTGTATCAAAATTGTTATGACCGGCATTATATCTCTTAGTTTGTCCTGTGACAGGTGTATTTCACTCAACTATGCTCAGTTTCAAAGAAAACAGTGTGTGAAAATGTAATAATCCACATTTGGCTGGACAATCCAAAAACCTTGAAGCCATTTTTCTCAGTTTCATTGTTGGTGTAGGCCTAGTTACTGAATTTTTGCTGCAGAATAGGCTATTGAAGACAAGAAGCGCTCACTCTTGGCTGGATATCTTATAAGAACATTAATATTAATACATAAATTATAAGGCTAATTTTACATAACTACTCAGACAAACAGTAACCTAATTAATGTATTAAATGTACAATGACTATTTAGTGGAGACTGAGAAAATCTCTATTTTTAATGTTTTGTTTTTACTTTTATCCCTAATAGTTTAATTTGTACACTCCATGTCATCATTATTGACATGAACAACTCACACGGTCAAGCGGATAGACCAGTGGATTTTAACATCTGCATTTACACATATACACATTTTCTGTATAAATACATTAACATAAACACATTGGACATGTGAAAAAGTGCAGGGGACAGACTTTGGATTTATTGAAAGTGAGGGGGACACATCCCCAGCGTATTCTGCCCCCCTGACAACACTCATTATACAGTATTTTCAGCACAGCCAATCTGCGAAATACCTCTGGAACTAGTTTTGGACTGAAACTACTCACTCACTGATAATGTCAGCGCACATTGAGAGTTTTGGAAAATATCCTACTTTCCTGAAACACTCAACGGAGGATAAGTTGTTCTGGTATGGCAGAGGCATTGAACTGGATGGGGTGGGCGACTCACACTAGCCTGTGCCGTTTTCCTTGCCCAGGCTCTCTAAGTTGCATGGAAAACCCGGTTTATATTCCCACAGATGTCTAACAAGCTGTGGATATGGTACAGGATTATAGACAGGGCCAGATCAATAGGCTGCTGTCTCTGAGGCATCAATATAGATTATGAATCACAGCTAGGAAGTGGTGGGTGATGGCTGTTGCTGGCAGCTCTGAGGATCTGTGTGTGTGTCAGTGAGCAAGAGTGAGTGAGTGATTTAGTCTGCTTTAATAGACTCTTTGTTTGGGCAAATACACCAGGCAGTGATCACCACCATCTGCCAGCTTTTTGCATAATGACACCAATATGCACTGATTCTTAATGATAGAGAGAAGACCCGGGGCCAGGACAAATGCAATAGTCAATTATACTTCATCCTCTCTTTCCCTCTCTCTCTTTCTCTCTGATCCTTCTTCCTTTCTCTAGCTTTCTACTTCAACTGTCGCTCTGCTATTATAACATTCATGAGTCTCACAAGGACTTGTGTACAACTCAAAACAGACTTCCCCAAATCAATGGCAAACATAAAGATCAGTTTTTGACATCAGCCGTTAAATCATATGAAATCTCAATCGAGGGTAAGAGCATCGCACTTTACCCAAAATCCATAACCTTGATGAGTTCGCTCTGAGTGCGAGCTTTACATATCCAACATATTGAAGGCTCCTGATCTGCTTTCCATTCATTTTGGCATGTGTGTCTACATCCCAAAGAGCCATCTATCACAACAGGAGAGCACGGGATTACTTAAACACAAACTAAACATGACATTTTTTTCACCCAGAACAGCCTAGAACCAGCTAGTGGCATAGTGCCCCTTGGCTTGTTATCTCAAAGACTGCTGTTGAATACCTGTCAAAGGTTATGGCGACAGAGGTTGCCCCGCTGTACGAAAATGGTGCAAATAACATGGACCAGCCCAGGTATTAAATAAACAAAAAAAAACTGTTGTGTGCCTAGCCTGTGCATACACATGGTACAATGAATACTTATAAATATAACCAATTAAACAGGCAGAGTGGGTCACAATATTATGAAAATCGATTAAATTAATCACGCTGGTGTAAGTGCTGTGAAGAATTAAAATCAAAGACAAAAAAAAGTTAAGAAAAAAACAACAACAAAAAAAAATCAACAAAGAGGTCATCTAGAAGGAAGTTTTTCAACTTCCTTCTAGAAGGCATTTCTCTACAAATGTATTGTTTATTCAGTACATTTATTGCATTAAGAAAAAAAAATGTGGGACCTGGATAGCTCAGCAAGTAAAGACGCTGACTACCACACCTGGAGTCGCAAATTTGAATCCAGAGTGTGCTGAGTACATCTAGTCAGGCATCCTAAGCAACCAATTGGCCCTGTTGCTAGGCTGGGTAGAGTCACGTTGGGTTAACCTTCTCGTGGTCGCTATAATGTGGTTTTTGCTCTTGGTGGGGCGCGTGGTGAGTTGTGCATGTATGCCGCGTTGAAGAGAGCGAAGCCTTCACTCGCACTAGGTCTCCGCGGAAATGCAATTTTCAAGCAATGAGATAAAGTTTCATTGTCCCCATCACTATGTCTACTGGGTGATACTACACAAATTACTCTACCAAATAAATATAAAAACCAGCTACTCATTTCTCTAACTGTCGCTAAGAAAGTAATCTATCAAAACTTGGAAATCCAAGAATTCTTGTCACATCACTCACTGGATCAATCTACTCACAGAATGTATCTCAATAGAAAAAATAATCGCTTCCAAAACAAGCAATATATCAGCTTTTAATTAAACATGGGACATATTTTTAACCTCTTTCAAATCAAAACCACCCCAAGACCGAGGCCACGTACATATCCACAGGCCCCAGCTATAACATCCAATTCCCAAATATATATAATATAATAATAATATAATACATCATACCCAATAAGCACATTCACAGACAATTTCCCCTTCCTTCTCTATTACTCTCTTTATATATCTCTTAGCTTATTATTTGCATTAGCAATATTTTTGTTTCATTTTGTTTTCCCTTCCCCCCCCCCTTTTTTTTCTTTCTTTCTCTCTCTTTAAATTGTTAACATCCACACCCAAATCTTTTGCACACATACATACATACATACATACATATGTACTATTTTGTTTATTTGTTTGTTTATTTTATTTTTCATCTTTTCCCTAAAGAATTTTTCCCTATCTCTTTTGAAACATGTCATTGTCCTGTATGTTCAAACATATACCCGTCTTTCCACTACAAGTACCTCAGCAAAAAAAAAAATACAAATAAAATAAAATGTGTGGATTGAAGGTCTCTGACGTGGAGGCAACTGAGATTTGTCCACCGCCACCTGGATTTAGGCGATCCACGACGCCACCACGAGGACTTGGAGTGCACTGGGAATTGGGCATTCCACATTGGGAAGAAAAGGGGAGGAAAAAAAAGTGTTCACGTTTTACAGAAAATGGAGACTAGCTCATATATGATGCTATGAGAGACGCAATGACGTTATTGAGAAATAAAAACAGCTCAACAATTAAACATTCTGAAATTTTATTTTAAAATAAAAGCATTATCCCAAAAAAATATTTCAAAAATAATGCAAAAAAAAATGTTATGGTTAATAGGACTGTTACATTTTCTCAATTCACCTGCCATTTTCCGGTGTGGCTAAGTTAATTTTGGACTTATAAATGAATAAAAAGTCGACTCTTTGTTTAAAATGTTTGCATTAAAATGTTTATCTAGACTCCATTAAACGGGTTGGTGTGCATTTGTACTGCAGTTCCTCTGATTCTGAATTCTAGCAACACATCTGAAGTATCTGGTTTAGCAGCGTCAGTTAGACAGGTGAAGTCACAACCTCCGCTAATGCATCTGTATGGCTCTGTAGTTGGATACAGGTCAATGGACAAAGCAGCACGAGCGCAAAGCAGGTGCATTTTTACTCACAGACCAGTCTCGAGCTCTTAAATGTGCACCTCTGATGATTGCAGCACTGTGAGAACCAGTGAGAAGCACATCGCTAGACGTGGAAACCATTTGAATTCGGCACAGAATTCTACATCATCCTTGAATTTACTCTAGTAGCGTTAACTTTACTTTAGGCAGAAATAGATTCATAATACATATTATCATTTCACTTCTTCAGCTCTATTACTTTTGTTATAGGCTACATTAGGGGAGTGAGGGAATATAATACATTTTTGTTACAACTTTTAAATGTTTATATTTTGTATTTATTGTTTTACATGTGTTTAGAGTAGGCCTTCTGTTTGTAATTACAATAATGCCATAATTTATTTTATAGAAATCATGTTACATCTAACCACAGTAGTGAAGAAGATACATATTTTATGTGCTTACTTGTTACAAATACCACTGTTAAAACAATAAAAATAAATAAATACATTTCGATTTTCATGAGGGCAAATGCAATATACACAATTTATTTGAGATGAAATAGAAATGCGTAAATCCTAAAAAAAGTAGAGTAAGAAAATAACAGATTTTGTTTGACTTCAGAAATCCCAAGAGATGACTCATTTGAATCAATAAGTACCTGATGAAAGGAGTTCCAACTCAGTCACACTGTTAGAATTATTTAGTCACATAATTAGGTGTTAACTTTTAACTTTTTATAGATGTTATAGATAACCTTACTGATGTTGATACAGTAAATGTACATCTACATCCACTTTTATTATTAGTTTCTGTATTCACAATTTCATTTTATATACCCCATTTATAGCCCTCCATCTGCTTAAATGTAAGAAACGCAAGGTTAGGGGGTAAGGGAATGAAGTAGGGGGGCCACTGGTTTAAACAAACATCCGTGTTAATGCAGAAGGTTTCAGATTAAAATGTTTAATGACAATAGAAACTGTGGCTTTAAAACATATCACATTGCATTTGACGTGAATTGTGCCTGTCCTCTGATAGATATGGACTGAAAGCCATAATACCAAAAGAGACCGACAAGTAATTGGAAAGAGTCTTTCTCAGAATGGCTTATCGTGACTTCTATTGCTTTTAATTCCTGTACATTATAGGATGAAAATGGCTGAATTTATTGTACTCCTTTGCCTCTCTCTTTTTCGTTTCATTTTTTTTTTTTTTCAGAGGGGCTCTGGTGCTGTCAAGGTCGGAAGGAACACAGGACGCTGGAAATGATTAATCTGTCAATCTACATCAAAGCGTCCTGCTGCGTTCCCTCCATATTTCCTCCCCAGCTCAGCGTGCAGAATGATAGGCTCTGCATTCTACTCTTCCAGCTTCACCGTTCCCACTACAGCAGCCTGTAATGTGATGACAAGCTAAAACGTAGCACATAAAATTACTTGTTGGAGCCTATTTTACATCTCTACCCCAGACTGTGCGTCCTTCTCTTATGTCCCTGTAGCAGGCCATTTCGTCATAAATACAATGATTACTGCTATTTTCAAACCAGGTTCAAATCAGCCCACCTAAAAAAAACACAATGCCATCTTTACCTGCCTCCTTGTCACAGAACACCGTGAAACGATAAACAATGCACTAACATCCAGGCAAAGGGCAAGTATCTCATGAATCAAGGTAAAATGCAGCATAATTTGAATCCGAGATATGTTTTTTGCAATGTGGTAAACAACAGGAGTGAATAAACACAAAACAATTTCATTGGCGTGATCTACAGACATTGCCTCAGCACCGATTTCAAATACAAGCCGACATAACTGATTCACCATGCACAGATACACATAACATGAGAGAACTATACTATTCGGGAAAAATACAACCAAAATATTATTATTATTATTATTTTTTATCCATTGCACAGTTTCATCAAATAAAGTCCATTATTAGATTCAGTGACAAGAAAGTGAAGAGTTTAGCTGTAGGCCAATTGTCAGGCCTAGGTAAGCAGGAGGTAATCCACAGCTTGGGTTTTCGCAGATAATCTTCATGTTTTACCTTGACCCTAGTCTTGGGTTTACTCCACAAGGCCCTTTAACACTCCACAATTCACTTTTACTTTTTTGGATAAAAGGGCAAAGACATCCAAGATATGTGAGATTCATTTTTACACATATTTAGCTGTTAAGAAACCAAAACATTATATTTTGTATTTATATGATTGATTATGAATCATACTGTACATACTGTAGCATATACTACTGACTGCACTGCATTATTTTATTTCAGTTAATGTCACTTATATGTAATCAACTTTTATTTATTCTTATTTCTTTTTATTTCCTGTTCTGTCCTTATTCATTGTATATTATATTTTTAAATTATTACAAAATTAACTTTTATGTTCTTTTATTATTCTACTTAAATGACTACTGAGTATAAAATGTTTCTATATACAGTAAATACACTTCCCTGTAATAATGTATCTCAATTCGTGACAAATTATTTAACATTTTTGCTTTAAACTGATGATAAAATAAGATTTTATGCATTCCTCATAAATGTCAACAACAACAACAACAACAACAAAATGAAATTCTTGGAATGATCAATTATTCTGTAACAATTTTCACACTGCAAAAAAAAATATCTTGATGATTTTGTTCTTTTCTTTTTGAAGCATAAATCTCACTAGATTGTTAGATTGATGGAACATGAAAAAAAAGTCAAAGAATACAAATATATTACACTCAAAAAAAAGTGTCTTAATGTCTTATGCATTTTGCTTCTCAAGTACATATAACTTGCTTTAAGGATGCAGAGTTATTTTTAGTACACAAAAAAAAAAATACTGGTCAAATAAGCAATGTCACATTAGCAGACATTAATATGTCTAAAAGGTAAACTCAGTGAGAAGAACATTTAAAAAATATAGCTAAACCATAAGAATAAACCACTTCGTTCCATCACTTAATGTCTTGTTGTTACTGGCCTATGGCAAGTATTAATGTAAATTTTTCTCTCCTTGCAATTAGGACCAGCCTGTTGTGGCATACGAAAAAAAGCATGGAGCTTTTCAACGTGCATCCATATTATTAAGGTGCACTAAAGAAGGACACTGTGTATTTATGAAGGTTTAATCAGGTAAGAGCACTCATCCACATACAACCAACTCTATAAGGGATAACCAAACCACATTACCTACAAAACCAGTGAACACTAATTGTGGACGACCATTGTAGTTTATAAAAAGTTTAGAAATCTGACCAAGATTTTTATTAGAGCCTTAAAAGAGTTATACGATTCCCCGGGATCCAATCTGTGTCAATCAGCCATGGTAAATTGGTTCTTGAATAGGAAAATCCCTTGGGCAAGGTTGATGCTATCTGGATCAGAGGCGGTGTTGATTCCCCCCCAACACTTCACTGCTCAGTGCTCCTGTGCTATCCTGGTTCTGTTCTCACTTTAGGACCAATGAAACCATAATATGTATTGATTAACTCATTACTGAGTATTATTCACTTGCTTTGGGCTTGGACTGTGCTTAAAGTCAGCACCTAAGGACTTGTCAGCATGATGTGGCCAAGAGGAGATGCTTCTGGTCACCCGTGAGGTCAGAAGATCTCAAAGGAGGGAGTAGAGGGTGTGGGGCAGGAGGGATCCCACTGCCACCACTGATTATGAGAAATCTGTATTTTGTAGATTCACAATAACAATTTGCACTTCTAGTCTAATAGAATAAAGTATTTCTGCACAAGGCTACTAGAAATAAACAGTTTAAAGGAATAGTGCCCTTAAAGAATTTTAATTATGTATTGATTTACTCACCATCATGTTGTTCCAAACCTGTACGACTTAATCTCTTCTGTGTAACACACAAAGTGTTTTCACAAAATGCAAGCTGCTCTGTCTTTAGTCACCATTCAATTTCATTGTCATTCTTTCACATACACTAAAAGTGAATGGTGACCAGGGACCGTTTGGCTTGGCAATTCTGCTAGATATGTCTTAATGTGGACCACAGAAGAAAGTGAGACATGCAGTTTTGGGATAGGGGTGAGGGTGTTTAATTTTTGTGTGATCTATCCCTTTAAGAGTGTTTAGGTAGCTCTGCATCTCAAATGTTGCGTGTAGCCCATTATGTCATACAACTTATAACTAATTTATGAACCAAATTACAAAGATTCCCTATAAAACTAGATTTAAACAATTTAATCAACAGCAAAAAAGCTCTTTTTTAAATTCTTAATAATGCAAACTTTAAAGTATAAACAAATAATACATAAAACAAATGTTTGTTTGTTTTGTTTTTTACAGAAGGGACATAACTGAGAGAAAGGTTTCGCTTTCGATAAACAGGCATAATCTAAGGTCATGGCAGCAATTAGTTTGTATGTCAATGCTCCCATGATGCTCTGCACATGTTTCAGTATCTCCATTAGTGACCTGCCTGCAGTTGAGCCACACTGTGTGGTGCAATATCCAGATAATCAGAGATCAGGCCGATAAATGAAGTTTGATTTTTGGGGACAAGGTCAGGAGCTGAATGGAGACAGGTTAAAAAACTAGCATCGGGATAAGCTATATCCTTACAAGTGCCACACACTGTATCACGCTGCATGGATGGGTTGATCCCCCTTTTTAATTCACAAGTCATTTGCATCATCTGCTGCGTGAAAGTGACACATTAGGGCATCAGTGTCACCAATGTCTGTTCAAATGGCCACAGGAAAATTAGACCAACAATGCTGTGGCATGTTTTTGTATATTTTCCGCCATGTCCACGGCTCGCTTGATTGAGTGATTTCCGATACACCGTCAGGACGAATCTCAATCACTTAATACGATCTTTGGGAAGTGGGGCTGAAGAGGACACAAGTATTAATATAAGACTGTGTAGAAACTGACACTCTGTCCCAAAGCCCTAAGGCAATATTACTTGCGCCCCCCCTCCCTCCTTGCTTGATAGAAGAAATGCTGTCTCCATAGCAATTACCAAAGTCTTTTATCAGTCATTTCAAAGGAAGAAAATTAGGGCAATTGTGTCAGGAGAGTCATATGGGCAGAAATTGCACACTTATTCAGTCCACTTGTGTCTGTGACTTTGTTCCTGGCTGATGGGGGCTATTGTTCGCTGCAGTGTCTTTGAAAGCTTGATTGGGTTTGAGCAGATGTACTGTACCCGAAAGGGACAGCTTTTTTTTTCCCTGGCTACTGCTTTTTATTTTAGTTCTAGTTGAATATAAATTACAGCTCTGTCTCTGTTTACACAGAGAGCCTTTTAAAATACATCACACTGCCTGCAGCCAAATATTATGATAAAAAAGAAAATCATAACATGTCTGATTAAAATATGAGTTTTATAATATCTATGAGTTTTAGCTTGTTATTTGAGAGGGAGAAAAAAAGAAGTGCTTTAAAGTGATGAGTCGTGGCTCAATTTTAAGTAACTGAAGAGCATGCGTTAATTACCAGAGCAGAGCATTTAACTACTTACAGAGAAGGGGGGTAAAGTGAAATTAAAATGAACAGGATTTAACTGGTCAAAATCATGTAATAGAAAAGAGGAAGATAATTGCTCAGAGGACTTAATCCAGTGTCCCGAGTATTGTTCGGGAAAAGCCCAGATGATTTCCTTGCAGGAGACGATAAGTCTAATTTAGCTTAAATGCTAGCAATGCTTAGCAAGGGACCTGCAAGCCTAATCTATCCCTAGTTCACTGCCCGTGCCCCTGTTCTCTGTCTGTCTTAGCATATTGATTTCCAAGCAGTCTTATTGGTTCCTAACATAATTATAGTAGGAGTAGGTCTCTTAGTGCTGCTAATACATTTACACCATGGCATCTAGAGAAGCTTATAGTCATGTAATTTATTCAGGTAGAGGATTGAGGCTGCTAAAAGGCTGCTGTAAGCAGTGAATGAGGATTTTCTGAAATGAGAGAGAGAATTAAGTTGCAGCCCTGAAGAAATGCCCAAATCAATATGCTCTCATCAAAAAGAGAGATCCATCATAACTCTTAACCATGAAATGTACTGCTGTAGCTATGGGCTGCTAAGATTGTTTTTTCATATGGGAGGATGTGGGTTGTGTCACAAACATGAAGGTAACAAAATGTGAAAAAAGTAAACCCCATTTGCAACCCATTATAATTCAGTGAACAACATACTTAAAAGTGAATTGGATATTCAATGAGAATAAACGTTAGGTGGGACTTCATTCTATCCACTAGGAATTTATTGGATCATGAAAAGTGGGCGTTCCATACCAGAATGGAGTTATCCAATAGCCTGGACTGCCTAGGTGATATCGCTGGAAGAGTTCAGAGGAGGAGCAAGTTAATCGATTTTCATGATGATACAATGTCAACAAACCCTAAAATGCTAAAATGAATGTAAAAATTACAATTTAAACAACTTGACAGCTCAAATAATTCATGAGTTATTACAGAAAAGTTAATGTAAGTACTTTTATAAAATTATAAGCTTCACATTTCTGTCTTTAAACTCTCCATAAATTGGCCCCATTCACTTCCTTTGTAAGTGCCTCAATTTAACTTCAGTCCAAATTATTTTTAGTGGTAATCAACATTGTTGCACAAATGCTGTCAATTAAGCTTAACTTGTATTGAACCCGGAATATTCCTTTAATCTCTCACAATAAGGCCTGGAATGTGTATTGAGTTAGAAAAAATGGGAAAATTTTGGTTTCATGACTTACAGTAAGGTACTATAGTCGCTTGGAGCAGCGAATGGGCTCTATGTTTAGCAAATGATTTACTGTACAGAAGAGACAGTGAGAGGCATTGCTAATGCCAGAAACAGCTCCCTTGTGCCTCATAGTGCAAAATTAGCAGTTTAATAATATGATAACTCAGAGAGCAGCCCTGACTGCTTTGCCATTCATATTCACATCCTGCAAATGGCAGATCATGTTTTCCTGCATCATACAGAAGAGGGAAAACAGCAGAAAAAAGGGTCATCATCTATTTATTTGTCTCCTTCTAATTGCTAGTCTGACCTGAAATTCAGAGACAGTATTTTTCAAAGTCAAGGCTGGAGATGGGCTCAGCCATTTATCAGGGCTTGTTCCTTATCCAGCCGTAGCACAGAACAGCACAGGCATGTGAAGGTCTGTTTCTTCTTTAATTCCCAAGATTTTGTTGTTAATGGAGGAAGCTGCCTAATAAATTAAGGAAGCAATCAAGTACAGGGCTTGACAGAGGTAGATCAGAGGGCAGCCATAGGTCACCACTGGCAGGTTAGGCCAAACACCCCCAACAAAAGATTTATTTGAATTAACAGACATTACCTGAATTACATTATATTGACTAACCCATTAACATGCTCAATGTCGCGTGCAGCCCTGGAAGATATTCCCAAATATTCAAGATGGATGCACAGGGCAATCATCAAATCATATTATTCTCAAAAATATGGGGGATAAATATCTTTTCACCCTCCCTGACAATATATTTTTCATTTCATCAGCAAAGCGAGCAGACAGAGTGACCCACTGACAATTTGTGGCTTTTGCCAACATCATTTAAAGCAGGGCATGTCACTTGAATGTCTCATTTCTATTTATTCATTTCTTCATAGGGATGGTAAGCACAAGACAGTCTATTCATTCCCTAGGGAGAGAGGATGGGTTTGTGTATAGCCGGGGGTGGGGTGGGGGGGGCTTCTGTGGCTGAGACCCCCTTATACACAAGCCACTGGCCATCAGATCACACCACAGAACTAAAGGATAAGCCAGCCATTGGGGTTCTCTGGGTGAAATCCACATATAAAGAGAAAAGAAATGAAGGCTGCGTAATTAAATTTCAGCTTTTAAAGTCTGTGCTCAGATGCACAATAAGCACCAGCGAATGAACCTTGTGAATGTCCAAGGTCATAGGTACACTGTGTCAAAATTTGATCTGCATGACAAATAGAACCCGGAAAATAGCCTTGATGATGAATCTAAACAAGAAGCTTTATAACTAAAATAAATATTGAGAAAAACAGCGCCGCAGACCAGAAACACATTCAGGTTTAAGTGGAGGCACTTATCAACGATGATCCAAGTTTGTGGCAATCTTGAAAGCATGTGCGTCCTTTGTTATGAAATTGCATTGTTCAATATAATTTTTTCCATGCACATATTTTTTCACAAGGTAAGGTATTAATTCACACTAGACGCATTTAGTAAATGATTTTCCTTTAAATCATTCGCAGTGTCTAAAAGCCCTGGAAAAACTAATGATTTTTATTAGATTACTATTCTTAAGGATGCATTAGACAAATAGCAGGAAGTAACACTCTGCAGCCTGGTAATGCAATAAAGGTCCAATTATAACACTTACGTACAATAAGTGGGCTTCTATTGCAGAGCTGCACACAAATCATCATTATATTTCTAATGGTAGCTGGATGAGAAGGCTTCAAACACGTAATATGTTTTTCCACCATGAACAAAATGTGGTAATCGTCCCAAAACTGTCAGCTCGCATTTGTTTGGAGAGGCTTGGAGGTATCAATCATACTCTATGGGATGCCCTGAAGGTCAAAAGGTTATAGGAATATCAGCTAGCCTCCCTTTCTTTTAGTCTCTTCCCTATGCATTCTCTCAGTCCCTCAGTTTAGCCTTTTAGACAGTGTATTCGACAAGGCCACAACATATCCAAGAGTGCATTTACAGGGGGTGGTAGGATTAGCTGTTAGCTCATAAATGAGAGCTTGTTCTTTGGCTGTAGGCAAGGATCTGCCTGCCAGGCAACACAGATGACCCTGCCGGATGGCCAGTCACTGTCTCCAAACACTATCATGTGGCGCAAGGCGGCATAACATCACACAATCCCAGCCACCCGGGCTTTACCGCAGTTAAAGTGTACCGTTTGGCTTCTCCTCTGCTCCATCCCTTTGGCAACAGAGGTAAAACCATGTGACTCTGTTGGGACAGAGGACCAAAGCTAATGAAAGTAAACATGCAGGGACTCAACAGCAGGCTCTCTTTTCAAATGAAGTTTTTTTCAAAAAGTGCAAAACATGTTATTCAGAAAGTCAACCTGCAGGGACTGGCTGAGAGACACAAAGGCTGGAGAATGATTGAAAACATCAAAAGGTAGTGTTTTCTGTCCCGCTGGTGTGGCCTCTGAGATTGCCTTAGCTGGAGATGTTCATTGGATTCCACATTGAACTATAATGATATTCAAGTATCCTTCTCTTTTTTCTTTCAAAGAAATATACTGTTCACACAACATTATCATTCAACTAAGAAACACATTGAGAATGTATTCATTTCCTTACTTCATGGGTTTAATAAGCCTTCAGGGGACCTTAAAAAAAAAGGGAATCGGTTTTACGGCAATGTGATGATATACGCCACACATTTCACATACTGTAAACGGTTGGCAGGCTTTAGCACGGCATTTGACCAAAGGTCAAACAGAAACAAAGCACAGAGGGTGGTCAGTTGGACATAGAGTGTGAGAGGTTGCCAGGCTCACACCTCACATCTAAAATAGGATCTAACGTGTCTGCCATTTGCACCTACACTGCTGATAATATAAAAAATCAAGACTAGAAAATCCATCAATAAAAGATGGAAACTCGGTATTGCAAGTCCATGATAACAGAGGCTCACTGTACGGTACAATGTGCAAAAACTATTTTGCAATTTTTTTAATGCTGCTAATCAAAATGACACAAAAAACTGACAATCAATTCACTATAAAGTTTATATCATGGAAAAAAATAATACAGTATATTGAAGGTTTGCATCCTCCTTAGACCTGTGCGTGACTGCTGTGTGCATTTTCCATTTCGCTTATTGATTTGAAACTAACAAACATAAAACAAAAATAATTAATAAAATATCAAGAGCAAATAGTTTTCCTAAACATTGTTTGCACAGCGGGACTAAGTTGTGACATTTTAAATAATATCAAGCTATCCAACTTTTTCCTGGGGGTCTTACTGGGGAAACAAATATGGGTGGGACTTCTGCCGGAAGTCATTCAACAGCATTCCCTAGCTCTGGCTGCAGTCATTTTAAGACCCTGTTTACAGCTGGTAATAAGACGTTTTCGGATGGTACGATCGCAAAGGTCAGCGCTAAATATAGTTGTAAACGGGTGCAAAATGTTTTGTGATTGGATCACAAAAAACACATAGAGAAGTCGTCAAAACCAAATTGTACTTGAGGTTTAAAACAGCATCCTGATGCATCCCAGTCAGCAAAAAAGCACCACCTCTCATCACCATTCAATCACCCACCGAACAAATGTTTAAATTGACGTGCAGATTTAAAAGGAAATAACCGTCCGATCGGAAAACTTGAAAAATCGATTATTTACCCAAATATGAGAACTTCACAGCTCTTCCTCAGTGTGTCTGTCTGATTTGAAAATGCAGGGTGACAAGATGACAAGCACACACATCTGAAGCTGAACTAACACAGGTACTCCACTACACAACCGATAATTTTGCTCTTGTTTGTGCTAAGATGAAATCTCAACTGCATCTGGGAGAAGCAGTATGCCGGTTTTGTTCACGCTTTCTTTGTCTTTATTACTTTTTACACACTGATATAGTGATTGATGTATGTCCATACGAAATCATACACGCTCCTCAAAATCACAACACCACAATGAAAGAATGAATGGATGTACTGTACACCACAACAACAAATGTGTTTACTTGCCAATGGAATTAACACCCATATTTCTCACTAAGCATCATGGGACGTAGGAACAAGGTGGATAGAAAGTCAGGTTTTTCAGCTTATCAGGTTTTTTTTTGGTTATTCATGTTTTTAAGATGTTACAGACAGTACAACTGATTTTCTGTAAAACTGCTTTGAAAAAATGTGTATGAATGTGTATGAAAATGTGTATGAAATGTGCAAAGAGGGCCTGAATTGGCCATGTTGTTTCTCTTTGTTGTGTCACTTTGTGTTAATATGCTTAACTGCTATTACATGAGTGCTATCATAATGACCCATGGGAGATAATGGAACTTGGCCCAGAAACATATGCCAGAGAAGCAGAGGATGTATTTGAGGATCTCTTGTAAGCATTTTTCAAAGTTTTATAATTAAAGTATAAAAAAAAAAACAGCTCCGTTTCACAGCACTCAGAGATCAGCAAACAAAATTTATTTAAAAGAGCTTCATCCAAAAGTTGACTTTCTGTCTTGTGTCATATTTTTAGGGCTTTCATGGTATTTTGTTGCCATTTTTGCTGCACCGATGCTTTATTTTTTGATAAGTGTACACTTGTTCTTTTTAAAATTAGTATAAAAGCCTAAAAGTAGCAATCATGTTAAAAGTTAGATAAATTATTTAGCTAAAATAAAATATTTTCATGAAGATTTTTCAGTTTACAAAAAGTCAGTTTTCATTGAAACAAATATATATATACATATATATATACACACACACACACACACACACACACACACACACAGGTGGATTTTTAGGGCGGTAATTAAGATATATACGTTTTGTTCATCTTGAATCAGAGGAAATAAGAATTTAAATTTTAGCCCTTATTATCTAAATTGGACAAAACTTTGCATGCATCTTCAAAATGATCTGATATTATGATATAGGCCATTAAGTACATTTGAGACAACCCCAAATAATTAATTAGCTTATATGTTCTAAACAATCTGACAAATCAAAAATCAGATTTTTTATTTTTATTTTTTTTCCAGAACGGTCCCTAGATGATGCATGCAAAATTTCGAGCCAATTGGACATTCAGAAAAGTAGGTTTTTCAGGAAATACAACATGCTAGAAATATTTTTGGTCGGAAATAAAATCGGATAAATACGTTTTGTTTGTCTTGACTCAAGGATTCAGAGGAACTGTTGGGAAAAGTTAAGATATAAGTTATTAGCAAAAATGCAAATTAGCTCATTATAGTGCCACCTTGTGGACGATTTTTACCAAATTTAGTATACAGCCTATTTTTGGCGGCCTATAAGAGCATCGTAAAGTTCGTAACGATCGGCCATTCAAAATGCAAGTTATTAGCTGCTGAAATTTTAGTAGCATTGATGCATGCCAATTTAATAATTTTTCACTCAAACAGAAATTACATCGGAGATATACGTTTTGTTTATCTTGCCTCAAGGAATCAGAGTAAATAAGAATTTTGTTATGGCCCTTATAAAAGTTATTACCAAAAAATGCAAATAGCACCACCTTGTGGATGATTTTCAACAAATTTGGTAAAGAATTTTGATTTTAGCCCTTACAAGTTGTGAAATAATGAGCCAAATTGTAACGGTGCTTATTATAGCACCACCTAGAGTCAGATGGGGGTATGTGTATGTGCCTGAGTAGTGGGGGGTAGATTTAGGACCATCCTGCCAAGTTTGGTGTCTCTAGGACCTACGGTTTTGGCTGCCCATACACATTTAGGGCAGAAAATTAATAATAATAATAAATATTGCTGCAAGCAGCAATTAACAGGGTTCAAGCTATTAAGGTTATTTAAGTACATATGCAACCAATATTAAGTATTAATTAGACAGTCCATTAGCACCTAAAACAATGGTAAAGTGACTTAATTTTACAGAACCATCGTGTTAGGTAGCACAGACGTATGGCCTTTTTTGCATTTATGACTGTTATTGCACCACCAAGAGGCAGATGTGTGCAATGTTTATCATGTGTCCTCACATTGATATCCAACATAAGTGTCCAAATTTTTTTTTTGATAATTATTGACATTAGGATGCCAGAGAAACTCTCTTAACTGGTTTAGTTCCAATTTCTGCCTCAAAGAGTTTTATTATGCCTCAAAAATCTCGTAGCGATTTGAAAAAGCGAGTTGGTTTGCCAGGTATAATAAAGTGCAATAAATGTACCAAAAAAAGTGGGTGTCATGAAGCTCTGCTTTAGTCATGAACCTTATACAAAGTATTTTACTCAATTCTAATGAAATGATAAATAACAACAAACAAAACATGATTATGATTAGCAAAATAATGCATCAGGATCTCTTGTAAGCAGATCACAGACATAAGCTACAAAAATCAACAATAAACACAAGGGACATTTTTACTTTATAATTAGTTTATCTCGCGTTTTATCTCAAGTTTGATGTTCTCAACCGATTATGGCTTAAATGAACAACGAATTGTTTGATACAACAGCTATATGAACTATATACACAGTTAAAGAAACACTGTAAGCTAAGTTTAAAATCTGTTTAGTCCAAATGCATCTAAATTTTACAATACAGTGTTGCCAGGGCACTTTTCAATCAGGTGAGGTAAAATAGGTGCAGAATATTTCTCTCATTGCAAGTCTATATATATATATATATATATATATATATATATATATATATATATATATATATATATATATATATATATAAAACATGATATAAACATAGATTATATATATATATATATATATATATATATATATATATTATTACATAATTATATTATACTTGCATTATTATATAAGGTCCAGAATATTAATCTTGGTCTCTATGCATGCTAACAAAAACAGTACGACTAGACTAACACATCTAACACTCAAATATACACATTTGTATCTTTGGTCTTATACATAGGTCTTATAATGCCTAGGGCATCCAGTGAGCAAGGCCTGTCACTGTTGCCCCCTCAAAAAAATAAGTGCATGAATTTTTCATGAAAATCACTCCAACGAACAATAATAGCCAAAACCACTCAAAAACTGGATTTTCTCAAATAGCCACAATAGTCTATTTAGCAAGGAAAATGTGTTTCTAAATATATTTAGATATGGAGAAGTCTTCAGACTTATTTTAAATGACACAGGCCACTTCCTCCTTATCACACTTATTGTGGTTTGTTTGAAACAACACTTTCTAGTTAAATATTATCTACAGTTAAACAGGCCCAGATGGTGGAGGCAGGTCAGATATAGCTGGTGGTATGGCACTCAAGCAGGGGGCAGGGAGTAGAGGTGTGGGTGGGTGTGTGTGTTAGAGAGAGAGAGAGAGAGAGAGAGAGAGAGAGAGAGAGAGAGAGAGAGAGAGAGAGAGAGAGGAAAGGAAGGAGGGAGGGAGGGAGGGAGAGAGGGACGGGGATTATTACAAAGAGCCGTCTGGGTCAGACTCAACCTGCATCTATGGAAAGCCAATTAGCTAGCTCCATGCACATCCCTTAGTGGCTTCAGCACTAAAACAAATAGGACCAGACCGTTGTCCTCTGAGCAAGGCTCTTCTGGATGGACCGTTTGCTTAAGAAGCAGCCCCCATCCTTCCCTTGCCACAGGGGAATGACCTTCATTTAAATACAGCCCCCATTATGGACCATGACAAAGTGATCGTCCAACTAAAATTCATGTGCACTGCCTATCTGGCCACTGCCAGCCATTAGTTCTATTTAAATCATTTTTATTCACATGATGTTGGTGATATTAACATAGCTATAAAATAAAACATTAAAAGGTAAAATAAGCATTTGGTACAGGAATAGAAACGGTTTGCACACCAACAACCCTCTCCACAATGGACTCTCATTTATCACAAACAAAGGACCCTAAAGTGGCATAGAGTAATGAGGGGAGAGATTCTCTCCCTTTGTGATAATATAGAGAAATTAATTAAAAATAAAGAATGGTGGCTCTTTATTCACTCACAAAATCATTTATTACAATGGTAATTGCTCCTTCCGATTGCAGGTAAATTCTTTAAACCGTGTTCTACATCAAGATATTCAAATTCTGCTAATCTATAATTCATGATATACTTTGTACCAGGCAAAGCTGTTAAATATGTAGTGAATCATTGCCCCAAACTTAATCACCCTGCAGTAACCGCATGTGTTTTTTAATGCATTTTTCTTTTCTTTTTTTCTCCATTAGTTAAAGTGATACACTTGGTGGTAATTTCACAATCATGTATTAAAATAAAACAACTTAACACAATTAATTAATTTACACTTTGTTTGGAACTAATGGAACATTCATTATGTATTCTTGTTGCACCTCTGTTTACTCCATGTGCTTATACAGTATTTTCCATGATGCATGCCATGCAGGACATGCAATCAGCAAGGCCATTGGGACGTTGCATCATTTCATACCTATAAATTCTCTTGGAGATGACCAAATCAACTGATCAGTTTGGAACAGAATATGGTCAAGTTTGTGACTTTAATGTGAGTGTGTGTGTTTTTGTCTGTGTCTGTTAGTTCACCCAAATATTAAATTATGTCATCATTTACTCACCCCATGTTGTTCCAAACCTGTATTACTTTCTTCTGTGGAAAAGAAAAGGAGAATTTAGGCAAAATGTTCAATCTCAGTCACCATGCTCTTTCACTGAAAAATGATGCAATGAAAGTGAAGGTGACTCAGGCTGTCAGTCCTTTATATTCTGTCTAACATCTCCTTCTGTGTACCATGGAAGAAAGTAATATGGTTTTGGAACAACATGAAGATGAGTTATCGATGACAGAATTTTAATATTTGGTTGAACTACCACTTTAATTTTTAAAATGTAGCATTACGCTATATAAATAGCCTCAAAGCAAGGCAACAAAACTTCTATTTTGATTTCATGGGGTTTATAATGTAGCAGTGGTAACATACTGTGCCATTTGTCCACATCATAATGTGCTAGTAATGATCTAAGCTTTCTGTTGCTTCAAGAGGAATCAATGAAATAACCCTGACACAGCCAGTTGCTTGTATTTTTGAGAGATTCCATATTTTATCTTCCTGCTTCTACCGTCTCCCTTTGAATTCCAAGGTGTGATGACATTCTGAAGCATGTGAGGTTGCCTACTTAGCTGTGAATAACATCACATCAGAGCGAGGTGATACAAAGTCTCTGTCGCCTCACAACAAACAGGACATACTGCAACAAAGTACACAGTTACATTTTAAACAGCCGATTTCAATGATTCGTTCAAAGACACTTTCTGCCTGATGTATAATTCATAACTGCCGTCATCCCTGTCCACCGCTGTCAAGTAACAAACAATGAGTTTTTGATGTGAATAATTTAGTGTGTTATGCTGTGCTAATATTATCCAAGGAGAATAGAGCTTTTCATTATAACACTTAATTTCCCAGTAGACCCATCATCTGAAAAAGGAGGCTTTTCTCTGAAAAATGAAAAACAGTATCCAAAGTCATAAGATTAAAATATAAAAACAGCATTTTACAGACCTATTAGTAGCACCTTGAGCAAAGGTATGAAATGTATATGTTCGAATAATGTATCTGCTGTTTTCTAGTGTGAAACCAATATCAGCCAATAACAGAATTTCAAAAAGGGATTTACGCTTCAAAAACTCAGCCCCATGATCCCAGCGCTTCCCAGGGCAGAATCCAGAGCTTCAGCAGCATCAGAGCAGATACATCAAAATAACGCTGTTGTGAATAATATCCTAAAGCTTCTAAACAAAACATCCCCTCCCAATCCATGTATGTTGTTGTGTGCAAATGAAGCAATTGATGGATTCCCAAAGGGAAATTTTATTGCAAAGAGGTTGCTCTTTCATAGCTCAGGAGAATTAATGATGTTCCCCGTTATGTTTCATTGAAGTGTGAACTTTGCCTTCTATGTCTACTCATAGAATGAGGCATAAAGTCATTGATAACACATTTTTAAGGTTTTACATGTATCATCCTCATATTTAAATGTACTTTTAAATGACTTCCACAGCGTCTGAACGCATATACAATGACTGGCCAAAGAAAAGTCACCTTTTGATTTAAATAAGCAAATATTTATTTGGATCATTATTGCAATGATTAATATGTTTCAGCTGGCAACAATTCTTTAACCCTAAATGATGCAGTGTGTAGCTTATAATTTTTTTAACAACCATGTCAGAAGATGTATCCCGTGGTCGTGGAAAAGATGTTACTGTGTTTAAGAAGGGGCAAATTATTGGCCTGCATCAAGCAAAGAAAACAACTAAGGAGATTGCTGAAATCACTGGAATTGGGGTAAGAACTGTCCAATGCATTATTAAAATTTTAAGGATAGTGGTGAACCATCAGCTTCGCAGAGGAAATGTGTTCCAAAAAAAATCTTGAATGATCATGATTGCCGATCACTAAAACGACACACCGTAAAAAGTCACATCTTAAAAAGTCACATCTTAAAAAATTTAAAGTAGAACACACAGCTATGTTTAAAAGTTAAAGTAATAGAATTTCCACATGCACAATGTGATGAGAACTTACAGGATTGGGACTAAACAGCTGTGTGGCCACAAGAAAGCACTTGTTAGTGAGTCTAATCGGCAAAAACAACTTCAATTTGCTAGGGAGCATAAAGATTGGACTGTGGAGTATTGGAAAAAGGTCACGTGGTCTGATGTGTTCAGATTTACCATATTCCAAAGTGATGAGTGCATCAGGGTAAGAAAGAAAGTGCATGAAATGATGCACCCATCATGCATAGTGCCCACTGTACAAGCCTCTGGAGGCAGTGTTGTGATCTGGGGTTGCTTCAATTGGTCAGATCTAGGCTCAGCAACGTTATGCAGCAATAAAATGAAGTCAGCTGATTACCTAAATGTACTGAATGACCAGGTTATATCAATGGAGTTTTTTCTTCCCTGACGGCATGGACATATTGCAGGATGACAATGCCAAGATTCATTGGGCTCAAATTGTGAAAGTGGTTCAGGGAGCATGAAGAATCGTTTCCACCACAGAGTCCTGAGCTTAACATCATTGAAAGTCTATACGGAGTGGTTTGACTCTCTCGTCATTAATACAAGACCTAGGCCAAAAAATAATGCAACTCTGCTGGCCAAGTTGGAAATAAATGTTGTGACGTTGCATAAGTTTGTCGAAACCATGCCACGATGAATGCATACCGTAATCAAAGCGTAAGGCTGTCCAACAAAATATTATGCAACTTTTGCTCAGCTGTTTAGAACTTCTTTTTAACCCTGAATGATGAAGAACATCTCTGGAAGTAAATCGGGGCCTTAAAGCTGAATTATGTCATTTCAGCACCACTATAACATCACATGAAGTGGCAAAACTAAATATAATTTGTTTTGTCATTAATAGTTTTCCCCAGACCCTTCATCTGCAATTGGCCGGCAAAATAGATAGTCCAACCGCAAACTCACGCCATTGGTTGAGACAATGTTGCGGTGTTCATCTTGTAGCACTTCATAGCCAATATGTTTACACTTTTTAGGAATTTAACCTATAAATTGCTTACTTTTTACCTTTCATCATACATATTTGGGATAGGATAAAGTATTGTAATGTCAAAAAAATTACACTTCAGCTTTAATTTACAATTGTTCCGTCCTGTGGTTTTGAACTTCTAGCTGTGCACTAATGTATGTTTTCTCTTCTCTCCTGCTATCTCGAAACAGTTTCCTTCCAGGGCAGTTTGTGGAGTGATATAGATATAACTGCAGCAGAGGTTATCTACACAATTCACGCTATCACAGCACAGAGAGCCCAGGATGAAAATCTACCCATCAGAAGACATTTTCTTTAGTTTCATTATAAAAGATTTAAAAGATGATGGCTTCAGTCAGATCATTGCAGATACAGCTCCAATAGATTGAAAATATGCCATAAATCTATAATGTGGAAATAGGCAGCGAATGAGCAGGGGGGCAGGTATTAGTAACCTATTATATAGATAATTGACGATTTCCTATGAAGCTTTTCAAAAGGGCCTCCCATCTTTGAATCACTTTCATCCTATTGAATGTGAAACTCTGATTGTGTGAAATCACCACAAGTACCTTCAATTACTGGAGGCAGTCAGCAGAGGAAATGGCTGCTGTAGGTCAGAAGGAGAAATGGCTTTATGAAATGGAAGACTAAACCTTGCCTATAGACAGTAGTCTACATACCCATATCATCAGATAATGTTTATTATATAGGGCTTGATAAAACACAGCCCAAAGAAGGAATATTAAAAGAGAGGACATTTATTTTCTTTTGTTTCCCATGTCTGAGGATTTTATCATAATAAAAAAAAATGAAAAGGATCTCTTTCACTGCAGGCATTAGACCATTTTCTGCTTGTGATTAGCAGATGGCGTGACTTACTTGGTATTTTTTTTTATATATATTCTTCATAAAAAGTCAGACCTTTAAACACATTTTAGAGGGTCACAGAGAAGAAAGACCTTCAGAAATCACGAACAACTAGGTTTCTGAATAAAATGTAAGAAGTCCTTGCTTTATAAATGTCCCCTTTATAAAGCCAAGGTGTTGTGGGTGGTTGCCAAGTTTTTGCTATGTGGTTGTGAAAGTGTTCTGACTGTATTAAGCACATTAATATGCAGTTGGTTACTTACTTGTCAGAGCACACCCTCAAGTATCTATTAGCGCCTTTCCACAATTGGTGGAAGGTGCACGGTGCGTAACGGTTCCAGTAGCATTTCCACCTGAACATGGTCTTTGCAGTATGGTCACTTTCTATGGGATTTTTTTCAGCAGTTTTATCATCTGCCAGGTCAAAAATCATAAGCCTGAGTGCTAAAAACAAAAAATAGCACACCGCTTCTTAACAAGCCACACAATTTGAAGTATCACTCATGTCACTAGCTCAAACAAGCTACAGTGTAGGCAAAAGTTTAACACTTAGGTTCAAGAATGTAACCACATTTTCAAGATTGGGGGGACCAAATATAACTAGAAAGGTAAAGTTTGTCAGGACAAACTTTGATGCTGGCTAGTCAAAGTCTTTTTTTCTTTTTTTTAAAATAGTTTTAAACTGAAGATAAAAAGTTATACAGGCCTTACAGTCAGTAGACAGACACACAGACAGAAACTCTTACAGACAGACAGTGCATAACTAAGTGTTTGCTAGGGTGTTCTGGCTGGCTGCTAGGCATTGCCAGGATGTTGTACAGTAGGTAGGACTATTTTAAGTTAAATAGTCAGTCAGTCTTGGCACCCATTCACTTGCATTGTGTGGACCTATAGCGCTGAGATATTCTTCAAAAAATCTTTGTTTGTGTTCTGCAGAAGACAGAAAGTCATACATATCTGTGATGACATGAGGGTGAGTAAATGATGATAGTTCATTTCTGAGTGAACTATTCCTTTAAAGTATAAAGCTGAAAACAAGTCTCTTATGAATAATTACCACGTTGCAATTATTAATTACAGGGCTTGGTATTAGCTGATTACAACTGTATTTTAGTTGTTACTAAAAAACGCAAATGTATCGTGAGCAGAGTTTTAGCTCACTACTCTTTGGCCCACTGAAAGCAAGCTACACATTATCTGCAAATGGCAACAACAGTTCACTTTGTTGTCTTAGTTGTCACTTAGCTAATTGTCTTCTTAATGTGTTGTCTATCAGTTTTCAAAAATAGTTTGGAAAAACAAGCAGAACTGTCACAAGTAACCTTTATCTAGCTGAATTGCACAGGATGATTGTCCTCCAGATAAGCGAACATGTTGGCGGCATTTCTGTGTTTCACTGCTAATTTTCTGCCATATTTTTTACACAAGGGAAACCATCTTTGACAGTCAATCCCTCTGTATTTTTATGCAACCTAAAATACTTCCACACTTCCGACTTAACCCTTTTAGAAAGCGAATAAAAGGGTCTGCTGGCCTCTTCCATCCATACTTCTCATCCACATTTGTTTTGTTTACATCAGAGTGTGTATGCTATGGCTGTTTAGCTGGCTGCTAGGGTGTTTTGGCTGGTTACGAAGCATAGCTATAGTGTTCTAGCTAGTTGTGTATGAGTTTTGACAGTTGAAGATTGAAATCACAAACATTACATGACAGATTCTTGGCCTGTTTGAACATTCCGTCAATTTTCGATTGTCGAAATGTCGATCAAATAAAAAAGACAGAGCCACCCGAGTCAGCAATGTCAAATCAGTCAGTGCCAAGTTCAGTGAATGTAGCTTTAAAGCTCTAGGAGGAGTTACAATTTTGGTCTTGGTTTAAGGATTTTGGAAAAACCCTAAACCAGTTCTGCTAAATACAAATATAATTGGATTGTCAAGCCAAGATATTGATTTAAGAATCTACCACTGAAAACATATATCAATTGAAGACAAATCTGAATATTATAGAGGACCCGTACCTCTCAATGTCTATGGAAGGGATGCAACGAACGATTATTTTGAAAATCGATCAATCTAACGATTATTAGGATGATTATTCGGCTATTCTGTGATTATTGCAATGATTAATAATTTGCTCTTAAGCGATTATTTAGCTTGTGCCCAAACTTAAAAGGTTGTATTAAACATGCTTACTAACAATAAAGAGGACAAAATCATCTTTTAAAAATACCTCTAAAGGACAATCACTGAATTAAATGGGAAAAATACTTTTTAGTAAGTTTAATACAGTAAAGAAATTCACTGTAAAAAAATTATCATCACTATTATCATCAAATGTTTTTGTCTTGTTTTCCATTGAAAATTGTCTAAAACTCCTTAAAACGAGACACATTTACTTGAGAAGCAACATATAAGTTATTTAGACTTGCTTTAAGAGAATGTATCTTAACTATATGTAGAATTATCCATGAAACACAGCCATCAAATGAACAAAACATCACATTCTACAGATCAGAGAGATCCCCACGGAGCCATTAGAGAGTCATAAAAATGAATCTATGGCACCTGAATTGCTGAAGGAGACCGTCTCTCCCATGCCTGCTTAATTACAAACTAGGGTTTGTAATGACAGAGCTGACCAATAAAGAAGATCCCTCTTTGTTCCACAAACTTAAACCCTCAGCATGACCTTCTGAACTTCCACACAGAGCTAAAGCAGGTTTTCTTTGAAAGGTTTCCTTGTGAGATCCTAATGAGTTCCTCATCCCAGTCCCAGTACTTGTGATTTAACCCTATAAAATATACACAATATCTAGCCTTGCTAGGTAATTCTGAAAATGACTCTATGGCCTGTGGTCACTTGTATAACTGAAAAATTAATGATTATAGTCAATGTACCTTTTAAAATATGTGTAGTGATTTGTAATCACTTATAACTGACAAATCGATGATTACAATCTTTAATCTGGTATGATTCATCTCATTCTACTAAGAATGGTAACTATTCAACTGGATATTATACCCCGACAATCAGGTTTCTCATAATGTGTAAGGAAATGCAATGACATGCAAGTACATCTCCAGGATTTTGCTCAAAGTGCTGGTGTATTAGTTACTTTGGGTAATCCAATTGCAAATCTCAAAGAAGGATAAATGGTTCTTAAGTCATTGTCAACAGACTCCATAAATTTCATTTTCATTGAGCATTCTGTCACTTTACTCACCAACCTGTTTCATGTTTTATGAGTTAGATTAGTTTTATGTTTAGAATAGCAATAAAGTTTGTCTGTATTCAAGGATAATTTGACTGGTATATTTTGATAAATAATCTCATCCCTGTTTTTAAAAGATTTCGCTTCAAAGCTATAACTACATATGTGTAATAATATTTTCAATAAGCCATGAGAATAATATCACGCCAATAAGTGAATTAATCACAATTCCCTTATTAAAGCTAATTCTTCACAATATAATTTGTGAGCGGATACAACAAGATATTTTACGATTTTAATGGTGGAGAATTCTATTCAGACAAATAATCTAGTTCTTTGTCATTTATCTAATTTATAATGCTTGTCAAACACGACTAATTCCTTTATAAATTTCCTTACATAATGATGTAGAATAAGGACAGTTTAATTTAATTCCTAGCTCACACATACTGTTCCTACATATAATGGTGGAGAATTGCGGCACTTTAATCCATACTGTGTACATTTATACTACAACTTTTCCTACATATAAGTGTAATTTGTATACAAGTGTATTTTTTTATTAACTATAACTGCATGTAAGATATAACGCCAGGGTGTTTCCTTTAAAGACGCTCAACGTGCAAGTTTTGCTTCAGCGGAGCAGCTGCTTCTGTATTTCCTTATTTTGTATTTTTGCATTATAATTCCCTCATATTTTGTGATCTACACCACCTGAAGCTGTTTGGAAAGTTTAGATTCCATCTGGACTGTGAGCTGTGTCTTCTTCCTCTCCTCAGTCAGGCGCAAACTGTAGTGCTGCTCTTGTGTGTTTCATTAGAGTTTCATATGATCTCATGTTATGTTAAATTAGATCAAATGACTATTCGACAACAAAAATCTTTGTAGACAATTTTGTATTGCAGACGTTGCTGATAACGTCAACTAACCGTTTCAGCTCAAGTCTATGGTGGTTATAGTCCTGCTTTGGGAAAGAGGTTTGATAAATCCCTAATTCTGAGCAATAGTACTAGCGATACTTGCCTTAGCAAACACCACTAACGAGCACACAGCAAAACAGAATCTGCAAAAGTTAGCAAAGGCGCTATCCTTGGTTCTATTAGCGTTCCTCTGGTCACAGCAGGAATAATCTCTCAATCAGTGTAATGAGGAAATATATACGGTTTGATCCCAGTAGCTTTTTAGCTTTTTAAATCCTAAAATAACTTTTCTGTCATTACACTATTCTTCACAGGGAGAGTGGGTCAGATCATCCCACAAACCTCCACTTATTTCCCCTGTTGGAGGTCTCTTCTTTGTTTTAATTAAAGTAAAATCCGCAGAAAGGGAGTCACACGTAGACGAAGGGAGTTTTTTTTTTTTTTCAATTATTGTACTCATCAAGATTGAATCTAGTTGATTACAAATGCAGCAGTCTTAAAAAAGCTATATATTATCAGGCTTACAATATGTCCACGATTTCTGTTTGTGCCTGAATTAAAAGGATTTGGTGCTGAATTGTTAAATAACCTTGCATATAATGAAGTGAACGGATAAAAGACATTTTTGCTCTAAGATGAGGCTTCTTTCCCCCATAATATATTTCAAAGTGCATAAAAAGAGATATAAAAGCTTTCAAAGTCTGGTTGATATATTGCCCAGCATAATAAAAACTACACTGATTCATTAATATGTAAACTGCCTTGATGTCATTAATACTGGGGGCTGGAGAGGCCAAGCTAATGCCATGGTTCCAAGGACCTGTGTAGATTGGGTTCAGGGCTTCCATTTCAACTGGGCCCCTCACCTTTGTTCTCAGAATGTCCCATGGGTAAGCGAGGCGAATAAATACGCTTGATTACTTATGGTATACACACATCAAGAGACAAATATATGCAATTATGTGATCGTCTTATGCAGCCATAAGTTAAATGGAATCAAACATGATGCTACCTTCTCATGATTAAGTTTTAGAGCACTGTGATTGGATTAGAAATGTTACGTAACATTAAATGATGACATTTGGATTTGGCAGAATTTTATATTTTGTTATATTTTATAACTCTGATGCATTAGTGTGCCATTTTTGCCATTTATATCATGGAGCTAATTGAAGTAGCCATATGTTCTATATCCACAGAAGAAATTACATTTAATTCAAATACATTGCATATACACATTGGAAAGAAAAGTCACAAATGAGATCTCTTTAAAGGAATAGCTCACTCAAAAATTTTAATTCTGTCCCTCATGTTGTTCCCATTTGTCGACTTTTTCTCTCACATGAAGCTCAAAAGTAGACTTTAGACTGAAGCCATTCACCTTCATTATATTATTAAAGGGCAGCTTCAACACTCTTCAAAATTTCTCCTTGTGTTCCACAGAATAAAAAAGGTTTAGGTTTGAAACTACACAAGGGCAAGTTTTGGAGTGAACTATGTCTTTAATGGTGCATTCACATACAATGCAAATAACATATTGCTCACACAAGTTTGACCACTAGATTATAAATGTGTGTTTAAACTCATGTTTGTGCGAGTAACGTGAACCCTTAAGTATTCCCCCTTCTCTTCCGAAAAAGGAAAGGAGGAGGGGCTTCTACGACTTGGTTCATAGTAAAGTACAACCAATAGCTGGAATTGAGTAGACGTGCATATTGTCAGACCTTACTAGGCAGTCCAACTTCCTCACTCACAGTCCTCCAAGCGATGTCTCTTTTTTTGTCTGGTCTCTGTACATGTATGACAATGTGTCAAACAATTCCGGGTGCCCACACACCGCTACAACAATTTTTTCATTAATTTTCCAGATTTCTTCTGCTACACCGTCAGTACATCAGTACGTCAGTGACATCCGGACAATCTCAATGCTGATAGGCTTTCACGACAATGATTTTTCCTGCATGAATATCTGAATGAAGCGATTTTGCGCGTTCGAGTTGCGGCATTAGCTTCATTCGTGCCACCCGGCGCAAATTCGTGTCTATTCACGTCTTTGCATTGACTTTGTATGTAATCGCGCCACGCGAAATGCTCCCTTCGCATTATATGTGAACGCACCATAACTTCTCATTTGTTTTTCCTAGACAGCAGGGAGATAAATGAAGACTCCTGATCTCCTGCTTTCTCAGATTTGTCTCCTCGTAATATCACATAATCTTACTACAGTTTCAAGAAATTTTACCAAAGTCCCAAAGTGTGCTCAGATTTGCCAAGATACCAAAGTCTGCAAACAATTTCAAAACAAATTATCCGAAGAACTTTCAATTTGTATTTTTTCTAAGGAAATTTGGAAAAACATCTGAGAAAAATGTGTTAGTAAAATAAAACAAAGGCTAACTGAGAACTCCATTACCAGTAAAAATCCCATGCTATGAAAGATTGACCTGGCAATAAAGGTTTCCTCTGGATAAAAGGGGAAAATGTTATAAAGAAGCAAATAGTGAAATCTAACTTATTTCTAGATATGCTCGCTCTCCCTCTCTTTCTTGCATTCTCCTCTCTCTCGAACACCATGGGAAGATATTGCCTAGAATGCTGCTTTATCTAATTGGATTATTGTCTTGAAGCTGGTGACAAGGCAGTCAGAGGCAAGCTTTCATCAGAGGTTATTTGGAGAAATAACTAATTTCAGCCTTTCTCCCAGCACGGACTCAACCTGCTGCCTTTGAGTCAGGTTCTCTGGAGAGTTCATTAAGACAGTGGCATTCCATATCTCCTAGTCAACAACTAAACATGGCAGTAACCTTTAAACTGCAACAATGTCTCTTCTTTCCTTCACCCACACACACTTCAATTCCTGTGTCCCACACATATTAGTAAAGAACATAGAATGTTTACAGAAATTAATTACACAGCCATAGGCCAATTCTACATTGAAGAATAAAATTAAACCACAAAATTAGACTGTAACGTGTTGGATTCTACATTGCCTGGAAATCGTTAGCAGAAAACTATAGCTGTTGCTTTCATTTGAAAGCAAAATTTTAATGCATTAATATGATTTAAATGTACAGTGATACATTTTTTTTGGACATTTAAGCCGCAGTTAAAAAATGTATTAATTTCTTTGTATTGTACAACAAAGTATCAAGCCAAAAGGCATTTATTTTAAAGAAATCTAGAACAAACAGTTAATAAAAAAAATAAAAAATAATAATTATTAGGTTTTGGCATTAGGTGAAATGACAAAACAATAGACATATTTGTTTAAATATAAGACTAGGGATGCACCAATATGAAAATTTTTGGTCGATACCGATGCCCATACTGATTGCCAAGTACTTTATTTTGTCATCAGATCACTCTTGTAATGGATAATAGAAAATGCCATCCAGACCGCAAGAGGGCACCGCTTCTTTACACAATGCTCACTAAAGCGCTGACTGAAGCACCATTTGCAGCTTATTTTTAAACACAAACTTTCAAGGTTTTGTAATCGTGCAACATAATATTGCAATTTCAATCTTAACTCAATCAACAATGCAGCCTTAATGAATACCATACCAATGTCTCAGAAGTCAAAGTTTTTTGATGATTTCAAAGAATTTGGGATTGTTTTAGCTCATTGTGTAAAGTATATTCCTGCTTTCACAAGTGTCACGTTTAAAACGACAGTTTTTCCTTATTAATGTGAGAACAAGCATGATTTAATTAAGCAATATCACACTCACAATTGCTATTTGGCCCTACATCAGCACTGCTATGATTCGGCCATAGATGATTACAGCAGTGGTGATGTAGGGCCATATAGCAATTGTGAGTGTGATATTGCTTATTAACAACAGTTCAATGAACAAGTACATTTTAAAAAATTAGGAAAAAACGGTCCTAAAAACGCATTTGTGCTTGGAACTACTTTCTTATGCGATGGATCAGAATCTGCTGTTGCTGGTTCAAAACAAATGATGCGTCCAAGCCTCCGTTATTCATTTTTTCTAATGAGTCATTGGATAAACAAGGATAGACGATGTGTGGGTGTGGGTGTGTGTGTGTGTGTGTGTGTGTGTGTGTGAGACAGAGAGAGCGAGAGAGATCACCTGTTGCCACACCCATTCAGAGATGCTGTCAGCTTTTTCAGTGGAAAATAGACATCCAAGTGGGGGTATTCCTCTCTATTTCGCAGTAGCCAGTGCGCAAGAGTCATTCACTATAGAAACAGCGATGTCCTCCGCCATTTTAAACAGTATGTATCCAATGTGGAAACTCCGATAAAAGGTAAACACTTGAGTTCTGAAATAAATCATTCTGTTGTGTCTCAGCATGAGCCTTAATCCTGAAGTTGTCAGTTTAAAGAAGTTTAAAGCTATTTCCTGGTTTTGGTAATGTATTAGTAATACGAGTGATCATGAAGAGCTGTTCTATGTAAACAATGACTAATGGATTCACTTCAGGTCACGATCTGGCTCATTTAACACACACAAAATGTATCTTTTGCCACCACCTGCTGGCTAACATATGTAATTTCAAAAATAAAGACAGTAACTGCTAACACATCTGCACTGCTCTTAATATTTAGTTTAAAACAGCATGAAAACAAGCGGAGTGATATACACAGTGAAGCTCTCAGACCATCAGTGATGCTGTCAGACAATCAGTGCTCATGGAATGTCTCTCATCCAATCAGATTCGAGGACTGGAACTAACTGTGGTATATAATGAAATATGACATGTTCTTAGGAGTGCCAACCCTATCATTATTTCTGGATTGTGCATTTGAATTCAAAGAGTTTTTGCAAAGTGTGTTGATATCTAAGTATAAATTATTTTCATTTGGTCAATAACTGGCCAATACATCGGTGCATCCCTATTTAAAACTAAAAGTGTATATTTTTATTTGTATATTTACTTTTACAGTGTGGTTACTCTGTAAGGACAAGTGTGTGAACTTGAGGGGACCTGACTTCATTCATTCACAAAAAATTACCTTGGGGCCTGTGAGTTAACAGTAACTGAAAAAGATGTTAGTTCTGAGAAACAGTCTAGCATAATTTTGCAAATGGCCCTCACTCGGATTGATATGTTGCATCTAATGCAGTGAAAATCAAACATGTTTAAGTGTGACTTTAATATCCAAAAGGGTCCAAATAAAGTTTTGGGCCAATGTACACATTTAAGAAGTTTCAGACCAAAATAAATATGCAGTGAATAGCGCTGAACAAAATTCTAGTTCTTCAAATAACATTTAAGATACCCACGTAATAGTAATAATAATTATTTTTATGTTTATAATTTGCATTTTATTTTATAATTTGTATTTTCAGGTTGCCGTTACAATCAATACATTAAAATATTTGATCTCAAACGTGCTCATTAGCAAGACATAGTTTAGCTGAACTAACACACAACTGCCATTAAATATACTCTAGTTATGATCAGACATTGTCCTAGAATGCTGGACACAAACTAGTATGTGCAAGTCACAGCTTGAAAAAAGTTTTCAAAAGTAGAGCTTTTTAAGTGCATTACCACATCTACCATAAGCAAAGCCAACACATATGACTGTATGACTCTAAAATTCCTACAAGCCCTTCATGTGCTTCCTACACATCTCCCACCACACTGCCCACGTGCCAGGCCAGGCTTATAGTGCCAAGTCAAGCTTAAAGGATCCAAAACTGCCTATGGCTCCCATGCCACTGGAGGCACAGGAGCCTGTGAATATCGCACTAATTTGTACACCTCAGTCAACAAGGATGAAAGAGGGAGAGTAATTATTAATTCATTATTAAAAACTTGTATTATTTATTAGCCTGGGGATCATGCAGCCTGGTGTGTTTGGCTCTCTGTCCAAAGAGGTCCCTCTGTTGATGAGCACCAGCCCCAGGCACTGAACTGCCCCCTTCTCTGTAGTCTAGGACAAGACACATTCCCTTGGGCCCCACGGCACCATTCAACTGTGGTTCCACCTGAGACATCACCTCCACTGTGGCCTGTCCTCCATGTACTGTAGGTTTCCTCTGATCATAAGTGACCAGATCCCTGCTTATGAGCCACAGTTGTTTGGGTCTGACCTGATTTATATTTAGCTTGTCTGTACACAAAAAGAGCAAAAAGAAGCCCGTAGCAAGTTGCGGCGGCCCAGGGCTAAAAATTGGCTTTACGGAAGTGATGTAGAGGACTTACAGAACAAGCTACGCTCAGGCCTTATTGATTTTTCAAAGCACTTTCAAAGTCATAGGCAGATTGTTTGTACATCACAAAGTAATGCACTTATTGCAAGAGAAGTGGACTTCTATAAATTACAGCAGGTTATCCCTCACTATATTGGAATCATGTACACATTTGGATATTTGGATATACAGTATAAAAGAGAGAACAAATGTCAATGAGTTGAGTGATAGAAAGAATATCGAGTTGACCAATATTTTTAATGATATTCACACTTTTTTACTTAATCAGTTATTGATTGTTCAATATCGGGTCTACTGATAAATGCTATAATTTGGTAGGTCTCTAAAGAAAAAGCACCCAACAACGGCATTACACCACTGTGTGTTTAACAGGACACAATAGTGTTCACAGGTAAAGTATCTTAAACGTACTTATGTGTGCATAACTTTCTCAACTTTTAAGATAAATAGAGCTGACAGAATTACACATGATTTATTTTAAGTTTAATAAGTTTAACATGATTTTTTCTTAATTGCAATTAATGCATTTACCATTAATATCAAATACTGTAAACCAGAATAAACACTTGCTGGAAGTGCAGAACATTTGTAATGTGTCCGCCCAGCGTCATTACACTGACGCACATTTCACAACACACACCAGAGCCAAGAATACCTACAAGCAAAGCATAAAATAGCATAACGCAACAGTCAAATAGATATTTTATGAATGGTATTGTCATAGCATGCTAGATTACATTACGCTTTCTCCTATGATAGAGGTTGTTATATCAGTAAAAAAAAATTATCTCTGCACACACACACACACACACACAACAAAGCTTATGTGATAAAATTATGGAGAAAGGACCTCAATGCTATTTGACAATGGGACTTGTGTTTTTCAGCCTATGTAAGGCACATTTTAATTACCACAGAATCACATCAAGCCTTAACTATCACCAAAGCTCAGAATGAGACGTTTTTATCTGCAAGTGATCTTCATGTGATGTTCAAAGCAGTAGGAATGCAGACAGTTTACAGGCAGATTAATAATATGGAGGATGAGCGTTTAAGATATTTAACACCCATTGCAATGAAAATGCAACCTATGTGGGACTTTTTCTTTCAGTTAGTGAATTTTCCAGTTAGAATTTAGGAAACATTTAATGGTTCTTGAATTAGTGATATTTTAGTGCATTTCTATCTTTATACTGTGAAAGGCTTTGTTTGGAAAATATTAATAAAGCATTATAATGTTACATTGTCTTTTGTTTTATTTCCTAAAAGGGAAATAAATGCATTCTGACAGGAATAGTAGCCTATACTGTACAGTGTCAAATTTCAGCTCTTTCAAAATATGCGATAAATCACAATTGACTCCATTGAAAATTAAGCGATTTTTCCAGATTAAAATTCGTAATCGACTGACAGCACTCATAAATACACATTCCTTATCAAGTGAGAGACATGTAGCATTTTAAACATTACAGTTAGACAAATCAAAAACAATTGTGAAAATAAATGTCCAACATTTAAATCGCAAAACAACATGGCATAAATATAACAGCAGAAATAACAAATCATAACAATGTATTTAAATAAAACATAACTATAAATATAATAATATTCTTATAATATACTATAACATTAATAATAATATAAATAACAAAAATAATGATTTAACTAATAACTAAATCATTAAAAATCAGTTCTGCATATCTGTTATCATATATTTAAAATTGTTTATCTAGTCAGTAAAAAAAAAAAAAAACATAAAAAAACCATTGGTTGATTCCTAAATGAGATGCGAGCCTCTTCATGTTGGAAATGTATCACAATGTTGTGCTTTTGAGTCAACATCAATCAAGACTTCTAAATACCCTAATACACCAGAAAAAAAAAAGCTTGGGCCAGAAAAACAGACTGGATTAAATGCATGTTTATGGAACTGGAGGCAGTAGCCAGGCCTTTGATCATACAGATTTACAAGCTTTAGTATACATCTGCAAAGTGATATTTATGTATATGTTTAAAACACAATTTAACACCAGGATAGCATAACTATAATGGGCAGTACTTTTTCTGCTCAGGGCCAATCAATAATTGCTGAAAGCACAAATGATTTTATTTTCTTGGGGCCACTGGAATGATGAGAGAATGTCTGAATTTGATATGTAACAAAATATTCTGGCAAATGTGTTAGATAAGATTATCATTACAAAACCATCAGGCACGGGGCCTTGTGAAGCAGTGGGAGACAAACTAAAATCTGTGCTGATTGATATTGAAAGGATTGTCACTCTAATCATTGCTCCTAGCTAAAAAAAAAACAGTGTGTTGAATGCATTATTCTGGCTGACAGAGTCCAGGGCAGACACATTCTGTCTGCTCTGTGTGAGACACCCAGCTATGATAGTTGATATAAGACACTTTTAGTCAAACATAGAATTAGCTGAACGCAAGAGCATTATGTGGTCCAGTAAGTGACATAACCCCTCCAAAACACATCCAATGCCATATCCATCATAGAGCTGTACAATAGAACCCTTATTCAGTTTAGTATAGGAGACTTTGGGAACAATGTAAAAAAAATTCTCACAGACTTGTATATGTGGTGATAACAGAACCATTCAAATATTTACATTTAGAAAGACTTGATCATAATATGGATTGATATTTTAATACTATATACAGTACTATGCAAAAAATGTCCCTACGACCTAAAAGATCTGTCTGAAAAAGTTGTCCTGAGAAATCTAACCTGTCTCTATGACAGCCCAAGGTTCTTTAAACAGCAAAAAGAAGTAAAGGTGTGGCCTGTGCATCATTTTGACCATTTGTCAAAGAAGTGTCTTCGGAGGGAGGGGTTTTAGAGAGAAAGCATACTGAAGTTACCAAAAAGGCTGAAATTGCTTATAGCATCTTTAATACAATAAGTCAGAGGGTTACAATTTCCCCTGTTACTGTGGTAACAATGTTTGAGGCCAAGTGCAAAAAGGTTCTGAATTAAATGCATTTCCACATACAGTCCATAAAAAGTAGGACTGCTCTACAGGACACAGACTAAAGCAAGTCCAGAACACAAAAGCAATTTCAAAGATAAATCGACATTTATAAGATTATCTAGTCTACAAACTAGCCTATAATGTAGCCAAGACATTGTAACTCTGTAGAGCAAATCCTCATTTACAGTTAGCTGGTATATAGTGCGCAATTACAAGCCAATATTGCAGTAACATGTACTTCCCTCTTGATTTTATTTTAACTATGAGAAGAAGCCTTATTGGATGATGACCCTTACTACAAGGATACTGTAGTTTTTAATACAGATTGTCCTGTGTTACGGACTCTGTATTATCCAAGCCATTCAAATAAACATCCCTAATATTGAAAACATGAACATTGCAGTGCAATGGTAAACATTTTGCCTTGAGAGCCATTTCAGAGTGGGCAAATAAAGGCATTGGTTAACAATCAGCTAATCAAAACCTGAAGGTTTATCGTAAAGAATGTGCTTTTCTGAACTCAAAGGCTCTAGTGTTCAAACACAGATCCAAAAGAGCCTTTTTGTTTTGGTTAAAAGAAAGTGTGTAGAACACACACTTAACAAGGACGTCATGCAATGACTTCGTCATCTATGCCACCGTCAAGAGCCCAGCACGTCTATAGCAAATACATCATGGGCTTTTACTCTCCGTAACTGAATGGCACCCACAGATAAATATCTCCTCTGTCTGCCATTCAAGCTGTACAGCAGATATGTAATTTAATTTCTCAGATAAATTTGCCCCTTCTTATTTCATCACAAACACCTTGGGAGGCTGGTGTTAAATGCTGTTTAGGTCACCTCTATGTGGTCTAAGAGCAATCTATCTTCCTTTGTCACTGTCACAGATCCAGGGTCAAAGCTGAGAACCACAGAGACTCTGCGTTCCACTGCCTTTGTCTGACTAAGAGTTCATTACAAATCCATGCAAGAAAGAAATAGGGATTAAAAAAGGAATAGCTTTATTGATGCAGCAGTTAAAGGAGAGATGTATTGCATTCTAAACAGGGGCATATTGAAGTACCTTTAGCTGTTGGCTTTATACTATAGACCAGTGTTTCCCAACCACTGAGCCGCGGCACACTAGTGTGCCATGAAAGATTGTCAGGTGTGCCGTGGAATATGATAAAATTCCACAAAATAAATAAATACATGAAAAAATGTATTTCTGTGGAAGCACGACCATCACAAGCTAAAACACATCGTTCAAGACAGAGAGATTGAACAGACACATACTGGATATGAACCGTTGAACTGTTTTTAGTTGGACACAAACTTCTGCTTTTCTTATCTCTTCTAAAGACAATTTTACAGTTTTTACAATGCAAACATTATTGCATCATCATTCTACACTGCACAATGCCCAATCTATTTTTGATAGTAAATATTTACCTTACACAAATTATTGTAACCTGATGTAACCTTTAAAATAGGTGTAAGCACTTTTATAACTGAGAAATTGGTGATTATGAAATTTTATCTTGTATTATCCATGATAAAATAGTTGGTTAACTATTTATCAGAGGAAATGTATCGTGTTTGGTATGTGAAGGTTTGTTTTCCCATGAGGAGAGCAGTGGGTGAATTAATTTTATTGTTATAATTTGTTTTAAGATATTAAAGTTCATGATTAAACATTTCCCTATTTTGAGTGGGAAACAGAAATCATCATACACAATGGGCCATAAATTAATTATCTTGAGGGGAGGACAAAAATGTCCATGTGACCCACCCACCAAAAGACACTAATGATTGGCTCAAGACACCTTTGGGGTGCGGACAACCTCAACTCAACAAAACCTCCCCGCCTGGGACGATCTCTTCTTCCACTCTTGTACTCTCTTCTCTCTTGGCTCTTGCTCTTGTCTTAGCCCTTCTTCGTCTTGCTTTATTTCGGTGACACTCTGCCTAGGGTAAGCATAAAGTAGAGTTTAGGAAAGCTCAGAATGCAAAGATTCGAGAGGAGTACTCTTCTCTGCGCTACAATTTACACACGTGAAGGGGAGTCATGAGTCTCCCTTGTGGGAGGCCTCGCTTTAAAGCCCTTCCTGATCATTCCAGCACTGAACCATCCTGCATCCAAAAACACTGACGGAGAACAACCAGGACTTTCTACAGGCCCAGCCAAAGAGCCAAAGGACCAAAGTAATGCAACAACATGCAAGAAACCTCCAGACTTTTGCTAGAAAGTGCTGGTGTTTTATTTAAATACTTCGGGTAACCAGATTGCAAATCGAGGTATAATAAATGAAGAATTGATGGTACTCAGGGCTTGGCCTTTAGACTCCATATAGTTAAATTTTCTCCATTACAGACCATCTCAATTCACCTTCTGTTACAGCTCATTCATCAACCTGTTTGTATGTTTGTCTATGTGTGTTAGTTTTGTTTTTATGTTGTAGATTAGAAATAAAGTCTTGTTTGTATTTAAAGAGAACTTAAATGTGGTATATTTTGATAATCTCATCAATTGATTCTTAAAATAGTATTTCTCTAGAATAGAATAGAATAGAATAGAATGCTTTATTTTGGTCACACATTATACATGGTTTTTTTTTTTTTTCATATATACAGTGAAATTCTTTTTTTCACATATCCCAGCTAAGCTGGGGTCAGAGTGCAGGGTCAGCCTTGATATGATGCACCTGGAGCAGATAGGGTCAAGGGCCTTGCTCAAAGGCACAACAGTGGCATCTTGGCGGTGCTGGGGCTTGAACCTCCGATCTTCTGGTCAGTAACCCAGAGCCTTTGGGTTTGTCATTTATCCTTCATATAATGGTGGTCGAATGCGGCTGAGATTCCAAAACTAATATACATATAAAACTCTTACATATTATTGGTGATAAATGCTGAAAATACACACTGTCACAAAGTCACTAATCATCTGCAGATGATATTAGATTTATATCTCTCTATAATTGTGTATTTTCTCTAAAATGGCTCAAAAGAGATTTTGCTCTAAAATGTCTCAAAAGTCAGATGAAGCATAATTTAATATCCAAACAACCATTGTAACCAATTAGATTCAATACAGTGTTTCCCATTAATTACCGAGACTGTGGTGTCCCGCCACAGTTTTATAATGAACCGAAAATATTTGTACACTTCTCACAATAACATAAAAGATCTCTAACGTTGACAAAGCATCTCTCACTCCTGGTCAGTCCCCGGATGATTTCTTTCATCCATCTGCGCTACTTTTAATTGTCGGTGTATGTAAACATAGGATGTCTTTGATGATGGACGTCTTCTACCGTCTCTGTGTGTTTCTGCCAATGTGCACCTCAGTGTGCCTTCAGTATGTATGTGCGTAATTTCACCATTCTTTGGACTATGTATGTGTGTTTTTTCAGCTCATGTCAGCATGGATTGCTTGTGAACAGACAAAATACGGTTCACGCTTTGCAAAGGAACTGTTATTGAAGGAGGGGGGAGTTAAAAAACTTCAAAAACTTAAGTAAACCAATTATTTCGTGAATATTTCAAATGTCATGACTGTTTGATAGTTTATGGTGTTGAGTGGTAACAGTTGCGCTTGATGTGCGTTATGTGTAAACCCTGTGTTTTATAATGTTCTTCCGATTGAGTTTGCTGAATTTGAGGGGCTGCATGATGTAAGCCAATCAGAACAGTAGGCGTTTATGTTGAAGTTTTAAGGAGGCGCTTAGGCCAAAATAAAGTGTTTCAGACAGAGGTCCAAAAACAGTGTGGAAAATGATCATATATTTCTAAATTTTGACTGTTTTGGTGCAAAAAAAACTTTCATAACTTTATCAGTGGACCTCAGGTAATATAATAAAATTATTAAAAATATAGCACTTCGTGACCCCTTTAAAAGGCTTTGAATACAAATTTTAAAATAATAAAGGCATGTTTCCTCTTTCTTTCACTAAATTAACAAAGGAGAAGGAAACCTAATCATTTTAATTGATATGCACATTTATATTTTATATACAATGATTCATAGCTAAATAAAAAAAAAAAGGTGGAGCTTTTATTTTGACATGTCACTTTCACCTGGAGCTTGTATTTTGACACAGAATGTGTTGTGTGTCATTCACAAAGTATTTTGAGTAGTACATTTTGATGTTACTTTGATTAATCATGCAGCCCTGAAGGATTGTGAAATTAGTGAAATGATGCTCTTTATAAAAACAAAATGGCAAAATAGTAAGTATTTTAAAATCATCGCAATATACACAATATTGCTTAATTTTATATTGTCAGCAATATATTGTTACTATTCCATATATCATCCAGCCCTACATTCACCACACAAGGAAAAAGAGCTTCACAGTCGCTGAAGTGATTTCCCATGATGTTCCATTCTAGATTGAGCTAGCTTTGTGCTGGTCTAGTTGGTGGACCAGCATTGCCATGTTGTGTACCCAAAGTCACACAGGAAATCAACAAGCAGCTTCAGAAAAGTTAATGTACCCTCAAATTTCCCCTATACTGCTGAATTACTGACAAGAGCAAAACCCCAATTAGACATTTTTTGCATTATTTCAACTATGGTATCCTTTCCCTCTAGGACTACTGACAGTGTGTTGTGCAAGCATCATCATAACACAGGTTCTGGTCCTGTGGAAACCAGGAAATAATCATGTTGTTCACAAACACAATGGTGAGTGTGTTTCGGAGGTTGCATTTTCACACTAAAATAAAACATTTTCTCAACTGACAGATAGGTTGAGGGTTTGGGTTAGGAGATAGTAGGTGGGTAAAAATATAGATTTTCAGATGCATTGCGATCTTCATTTAAACAATCTTGATTGCTTGATTCTTAAATCCCAAGATCAATCCTATACTCTGTGCTCAACCCTCCACAACAGTTAGAGGAAATCACTCGCATTTACAACCAAGTTTCCCACTATGTGACTAAACTGTCTAAATTTGGCGACTAGCTGATATTTACATTTCACTCACTAGTAATTGCAACCTGGTCTCATAGTGAAAATGTGACTATATCCATTTTTGCAAAACTTGTTATACATGTCTCCAGGTACAATTCCCTGCAGTTTTCAGGAGAAATGAATGCTAGAGGCGCTACAACAACTTTGTGTTTTCTTCACTTTCACTCGAATCATGACATAAATGGCTGATTATGACTTTATAAATTCGGATTATTCTCTCTATTACTCAGAGCCTGCTAATTTATTATATCCACACACTTTTCCTCAAAAACATCTTTTCAGTTCAAATAGCTTATGCAGAAGCTCACCTGATAGGGCGTTGAACTTAAGAGTCGGAGGACTGCAGTTCAAGTCCAGCCATGAACTCAGCTGACATGTTATAGAGTCATAGAAAGTGCCACGAATTTACATGGTTGCTTCAGAAAATAGTTATTTTCATTTTGATTCAGCATTTTAGATTTAGGCTAAGGGAAAAGGGAAGGATGTCTTTAAATTGTCATATATTTGTGATGGGAAGTCCGATTCTTTTCCACGAACCAGTTCTTTCAGACAGTTCGTTTCAATGAAAAAGATTCACCAGTTCATTTACATCATCACGTAATGATGTCACTATATATAATGCTAATACGCTGACGTCATAGAATACACGCACAAACACATTCAATAAAGCCATATGTAAGGGCAAAGTTATAATAATAAGGGTGTTTATTATCATCAATGTTTCATTCAGTGATCTTACAATACATCCTACATTAAAGTTTTGCACCTAAAGCACCCAATACTGACACTGATATACAAACGTGGATGTTCTACACATAAAAAGTGATTAAACTAGTCTTAATCAACTCACCCTTTTTTACAGAAACCATGATCCAGCTCATCAAAACTTCAGATATATTCTGCATGCACAATACTCAATAGAACATTTAAAAAAAAAATTATAAATCTCTTGACTGAAATGTTTCGCCCCCTCATTCAAGTCCTTGTTTCACGCATGCTCATAAGCTGCTCACTGATCAGCAGTTCTCGGTATTATGTCCAAAAGAGGCGATTCTCAGTTCAGTGTACTGGTGACTCGCAAACTGCTGTGATCGTCTCGATGTACTGCTGATGCGAGAGCTGCTGTGATCAACCCAATGTACTGTTGACACAAGAGCTGCTGTCCTCAGATCAGTTTACTGTTGACTCGAGAGCTGCTGCGAACGACTCAATGTACTATTGACACAAGAGCTGCTCTCCTCGGATCAGTGTAATGTTGACTCGAGAACTACTGCGAATGACTCAATGTACTGTTGACTCTAGAGCTGCTGTCCTCGGATCAGTGTAATGTTGACTCGAGAACTACTGTGAATGACTCAATGTACTGTTGACTCGAGAGCTGCTGCGAACGACTCAATGTACTGTTGACTCGAGAGCTGCTGTCCTCGGATCAGTGTACTATTGACTTGAGAACTGCTGTGATTGACTCAATGTACTGTTGACTCAAGAGCTGCTGTCCTCGGATCAGTGTAATGTTGATTTGAGAACTACTGCGAATGACTCAATGTACTGTTGACTCTAGAGCTGCTGTCCTCGGATCAGTGTAATGTTGACTCGAGAACTACTGCGAATGACTCAATGTACTGTTGACTCGAGAGCTGCTGTCCTCGGATCAGTGTAATGTTGATTTGAGAACTACTGCGAATGACTCAATGTACTGTTGACTCTAGAGCTGCTGTCCTCGGATCAGTGTAATGTTGACTTGAGAACTACTGCGAATGACTCAATATACTGTTGACTCTAGAGCTGCTGTCCTCGGATCAGTGTACTGTTGACTTGAGAACTGCTGTGATTGACTCAATGTACTGTTGACTCTAGAGCTGCTGTCCTCGGATCAGTGTAATGTTGACTCGAGAACTACTGCGAATGACTCAATGTACTGTTGACTTGAGAGCTGCTGCGAACGACTCAATGTACTGTTGACACAAGAGCTGCTGTCCTCGGATCAGTGTACTGTTGACTTGAGAACTGCTGTGATTGACTCAATGTACTGTTGACACAAGAGCTGCTGTCCTCGGATCAGTGTACTGTTGACTTGAGAACTGCTGTGATCGACTCAATGTACTGTTGACTCAAGAGCTGCTGTCCTCGGATCAGTGTAATGTTGATTCAAGAACTACTGCGAATGACTCAATGTACTGTTGACTCGAGAGCTGCTGCGAACGACTCAATGTACTGTTGACTCGAGAGCTTTAGACTGGTTCATCTTCATACATTGATAAATGGTAATACAATTAAGTTATAAATATATTTCAACTATGTTTTATTTGTTACACTCTCTGTTGTTCAGCCAAATACACCTGAAACATAAATTTCACCCCTTAAACGCACACATGCTCATAGTCAGCAGCTCATTGGTTCTCAGTATGTCGGACACCTCCGAAAGAGGCGATTCTTATTTCAGTCTACTGTTGACTCGAGAGCTGTTGCGACACGAGCGTTCAGTCTGATTTGTGAAATAGTTGGAGCTGAAATAGGATCATATTACTCACAGTTATCAGCTCATTTCGATTCAGAGTGTCAGGAACATCCGAGAGACAGGTTAAGATAGAGTAACTTGTGGATCAGTGTTGACTCAAGATGTGAACTATTTTAAACGATTCAGTCCGAATTGGTGAACTAGTTCAACTTGTTCACAAAAAGAACTGTTCAAAAGAATGATTCGTTCACGAAGTGGACATCACTATCATATCTATATTTTATAACATTATTGATTTGATAAATCAACAAACAAAAAAAAAAGAAGAAAAAAATGCTGCTCAACCAGCATTGTCTGTTTCTCTGACAAAGGGAGACCCTGCTGGTTAATCTAGTTAGGCAGCCTGGTAGGGTAACCAGCATATCAAAATACCATACTAGGGACCAGCATCCAAAACACAACATATGGTGATGACCAGAAATGCTGGTCTTTTTAACAGGGCTAAAGCATCTCTTTGCATAATTTTAGTACATCATGGAAGGAGCCATATTTTTCTGTTCTATTATTGTCTGTATCGGGAGGTGTTAATCATGGCTTACTGAAAAACAGAGGCCTTTGGTTTCAAACCAGCTCAACATTTTATTGGACAATCATCACTGCCAACTGGGGTTTGACCGATTAGGGTTCTTTCCCGTAACTGTTATGGTATTCTCCAATTCTGCACAATCAACAAACCATAATGAGACCTTAAGCAAAAGAGAGGCCCTCTGGTTCACTCTGAGGGGAATCACACAGATGCCAGTGTAATTTATAAATTAAACATATTTTCAAAAAAAAAAAAATTGTTTAGTTACATTTTGCAGTATATTGTGGCTTTCCACCCTTTCATTACAAACCTGAGTGCCATAATGAAAACAGTTGCTTGCGGCACAAAGCCAGATTTGAATGCTTATGCAGAAGAAAATGTATTTCCAACACACTTGTGAAGTCACACATGGCCTTCCCACAAACAATAGTCTGGCTTTAGCAATACAGCAGCCTGAGCTACAAATAAATGGAGCAGTGGCAGACAGATCACCTTGTTCTACTGTAAAGAGAGGTTCTACTGAGAGTGTGCCATTGTCTTCCCTAAAAAGTATATTCCAAAAAATCTATAATTTACTGACAGATTGAATAAAGATCACCGATCTGCTTGCAGAGTCCTTATTAGTGTAAATACCTCCAGGAAATATATGCTAATAAATGAAAATAAAATTAACAGCAGAAAAGCTCTTTTAAGAACTTGTCTGCAGTGTTTCCAGTACTTATTTCATATGCGCGGCAGGAATTAAATCAGAAGACTAACATGGCTTTTCACCATTGGCTTTTGAAAAAAACAATGCAACCTTTGTGTGGCTGTATGTACCTGGAGGCAGTTTTTCAGGGATGAAGATAAATAATTCGCTTTCACTGATTGTGAAACACATCTGAAAGATGAGCCGTTAATAGATAATGACATGCCACGGGTCTGTTTGAAAGCCACGCTGCTGTGCTATGCTCTGATCTAACTAGTTCTCTGGTCATTTCCAACATATACTGTAATGAAGAACAATAGTTAAAAGGGACAGTGGCTATACAAGAATGTTTGAATGGTAAATCAAATCATTTTTGTCTTTTAGAAATATTATAACAACTGATTTTTTTTTTGCTCTAATAAAATGCATTTGATAAACATCAAACGCACTCATCTAGAATTTCAGAAAAAGTATCACAGATAAATAATTTCCAAATAAATTATTACAGGAAAACTAAACATATGATATTAAGCCCATTGAAAGTCATATTAAAAATATCTACATATTAACTTGCATGATCATTGTAGGTAAAGTGTTAGTCTAAATTTCTCTGGCAGAAAGTACACATTTACATGTCTAAAAGCAGTTAGTCCACTCATGTTGCAGCTTCCAAAAATAATGTGCTTTAAACTTAAAATTCTGTCATCTACCCAACCTCATGTCACTCTAAAGTTCATATATCCCAACCTAACATTATATTTATATAATTATATATTATATGAATACACTTACTGAGCACATTATTAGAAACACTATGGTCCAAATAAAGTGCCTGGCATGGTCTTCTGCTTTTGTTGCCTCTCCGCCTCAAGGTTTGATGTGTTGTGCATTCTGAGATGCTATTCTGCTCACCACATTTGTACAGAGTGGTTATACGAGTTACCATAGCCTTTCTGTCAGCTCGAACCAGTCTGGCCATTCTCCGTTGACCTCTCTCATCAACAAGGCATTTCCATTGGCAGAACTGCTGATCACTGGGTCCTTTTTTTACCAAGTTCACATTTTTCCCCCATTCTGATGGTTGATGTGAACATAAACTGAAGCTCCTGACCCATATCTGCATGATATTCTGCATGGTACTGCTGCCATACTATTGGCTGATTACAATATTGCATGAATAAGTAGATGTACAGGTGTTCCTAATAAAGTGCTTAGTGAGTGTATATAAACACTGATCAGCCAAAACATTGAAACCACCTGCCTTATATTGTGTAGGTCCTCCTCGTGCCGCCAAAACAGCGCCAATTCGCATCACAGAAAGCTATTTTTCTCACCACTATTGTGCAGAGCAGTTTCCTGAGTTACTGTAGACTTTGTCAGTTCAAACCAGTCTGGCCATTCTCTGTTAATAATCATGCCACAGTTCAAATCACTGAGATAAAAAATTGTCACCTTGCTGATGGTTGTTGTGAACATTAACTGAAGCTCCTGACCAGTATTCTGCATGATTTTATGCACTGCACTGCTGCTACATGATTGCCTGATTAGATAATCAAATGGATAATTGTTGGTGCCAGATGGGCTGGTTTAAGTATTTCTGTAACTGCTGATCTCCTGGGAACAGTCTAAAGAAACTACTCAGAATGGTGCCAAAAACAAAAAACATCCAGTGAGTGGCAGTTCTGTGGATGAATGCCTTGTTGATGAGAGAGGTCAACAGAGAATGGCCAGACTGGTTCAAACTGACAAAGTCTGCAGCAACTCAGATAAACACTCTGTACAAATGTGGTGAGAAGAATAGAATCTCAGTATGCTATTCTGAGATGTGGGTTGGTGCTGTTTTGCTGGCATGAGGGGGACCTACACAATATTAGGTAGGTGGTTTTAATGTTGTGGCTGATCGGTGTAAACCAAGTGAGCCAGAAACCCATTTTGGACATTTGCAAAGCATGAAAAAGTAAATGGAATCATGATGAAAATTCTTTAACAGAAAACTACTCAAAACCAAAAACACTATTTTATGGTTTTGCATCAAATACAGGGCATCAAATCAGGGAGGATGGCCCATAACACCTATCAAAACACAGAATGAAATTGCTTCAGCAGTAGGAGACTGACTACGATGCTGACCCTCGCTTTCTTATGACTACTACCTGTTCTTCTGATGCACACAAGTTCCACGTGCAATAAGACCATGAGTGCGCCCTTGGCTCTCCGAAAAGCATCCGGTCATCTCAATAATATCAGCATAGACATCCTTCACAGACCTGCTCACAGCATCATTTCAAGCTTTTGCCACCTCAGCCCCTGGATGTGGCCTCCACAGAGACCCTTGTGCATTCATGTGTTGTTTTGTGAGCGGCATCCACCACAGCAAGGTGCATCTTACCAGCCTCTGTATGGGGAGGTGGAGGTGTTGACGGGGGTGGAAGAGTAACCACAGACCATTTAAATCGGCCCAGTGAGCCTCTGAAATTGCCTTTGGGGTGGAGCAATTGCAATGTTCTAGATCATTAGGTCAAATAAGTCATGGAGAAATTCCAGTTAGAGAGGGAAAATTTGCAGACATTTTGACAAAACTATATATCATGGTCTGCTTTTTTAAAGATGGGCCAGAGAGTGGGTTTTGTCTAAAATTACTCCCTACCGTGAGGACAGAGTTAATGACCTCATAGCTCTCCTGTCTTTTCAGATGCCAGTCCCAGCCTCCAAACAGTTTATATTAGTGTGACCGATGTGTATTGCAATACATTAGCCAATTTGAAACTGAGCAGGTCCACATGCTCTTTAAAGTAAAAAAAAAACACCCTGGTGTGCTCTGACTTTTTAAAAAACCTCACGCCTTTATACATCATGCAAGAAGTGACTCACTGGCCGACAGCCGTTCTAGTAAAGTAACGGACAGATTTCTGCTGTCGAGTAGTTTCTCAGACAACCAGAGCTTCACCATCTCGCTGTAAAACATTTTTCAAGTGCGACAAAAATGCATTTGTTCATTGAAGAATTGGGTGTCCATTTACAAATTATACAATAATATTTATTTATAAAATATATATGATCAAATATATATAATTATTTATAGTATTTAAAAATATATAATTACATTTCAAATATATTTATACATATTTAATATATTTATAATATACATAATTAATATATATATATATATATATATATATATATATATATATATATAAATTTTTCCTAATTATCGTGGACCAAAATGACTTAATTTATTGCAGCTTTCCTCAAAAATTGCGTTGCCATTTGTAGTGTTTGTTTGTGTGTGTGTGTGTGTGTGTGTGTGTGTGTGTGTGTGTGTGTGCGCGTGCAGTGGGTGGGATCACACAGGCCAAAACATAAACAGAAATTCTGGCCCGGAATGGAAACTTCAAAGTAGAATATACTGGCTGTAGCATTGTATCGGAGAAGCCAGTATTTCAACAGCATGTTTCTTAATTCTCTAATGACAGATCATCAATGATATTATTGTCATTTTATGATTTAGTACAGTAAAATATATATAAAGCACCTTTAAAGTTAAAATAGTGGACCTACAATAAAACTGTAAACTGAAAACAGAATTAAGGATTTAATATTAGGCCTGTCATGATTATTAAATCACCTGATCACGATCATTTGATTTAACCGCAATTATTTGAGAGAACTGCAATTATTGAGCACTTCAAATTCTAATCACTTTGTACTGAGTCTCATTTTCCGATCAAAATGAACTCAAGCCATCACCAACCCTCACCTCAGACCATTTAGAGAAGCTCCTGAAGAGTGTTTGACCAAATAAATGCTAGCTGTGAAGTACACACACCGTTTCAAAGTTTAGGCAAGGCTTTCGATATTTAACGCAATATGTTTTGGTTTCACTATAATATTCATGAAATGGCAAATGTTGTTGGTCCCTGAGTGTTCAAACACGCAGGGTTAATGACACAGTGACACAGAGGAGATGTGACGATGACACAATGGCGGCTGTGCAGTAATATAAGTCTCAACTGCTTCAAGCTTTTCGAGCACCTGTTTTGCCGCTGTCAATATGGAGAAAAGCAACCAAATGACCTCAGATTCACAGTTTATGGAGAAAAATTGGGGAAATTTGACTTTGCTTGATGAATTTGCATCAATTCTTACAATAGCAAGATTGCAAATTCCTGGAGGGACTGCTCTATTCTATCATTCCTTACACGTTGAACTTTAAATGCATTCATACACATAGAAGTGTAATATCTGAACCCAACAAAAACAAATGTAATGTGAAAAGGGTCGTCCAGTTCAGCCCACACAGGTTTAGCATAAACCACCTTATCAGGCAGAGACCAAGCACCCGGAGTCTATCAGCGCAGGCAGTACAGTGTACATACCCGTAGCATACACCCAAAACACCCCACTGCCTGTCTGACCATATCTGGACTGTGTCACAGCACGTGAAAACACATTTCCATGACAGGTAATATGTTTCCAGTTAAACCCCTGTCCACTTAGCAGAGGGTGGAAATGAATCCGCTCAAGAAAGCATCACCTCACAGTTTAGAGCAGCGCCTGTCCAGGAGTGGTTCAATCTAACAGGCAGCTAAGGTGTGGCATGGGGACCATTCAGGTCCCAGGCTAAAGGCCCCCACTTTGCCAACTGTTAATAGGCTTAAGCCCAGGCCCATTGTCTTTTATTATGGTGGTAGGTCTACTTGTCCATACTAGCCCGTCTGCCAAGCCATCAGTTTTCTCACATATTCTAGTTGGAAATAAAGGGCACAGATGTGGCTTTCATCTCCCCAGACAAAGTTTCTCTCGAAATACAAACACTCCAAAAAACTAAGTTAAATTCTCCGAGGCAGGGTATGATCAATTTTTTACAGTAGGCTCACAATGAAACAACAACACTACTGTTTGGCATTGCAGCCCGTATTTATTTTCAATCCATTCTTTCTTCTTTCTCTCATCTCATAATTAATTTTTTATCCCCTGCGTGTGACTGGAGCCCCCTCGCTGGCCTGCCCTCCTGTTGGGAAGTTATATTATTCTCAACCATAAATGAAGACAAAGAATTTTTCGAATCACCTCCAGTCAAGCACCATGATTTGTTTTATTCATCCTCACCCTGCCCCTTTTTCCCCCCACATCCTCTTGTCAATTTTGCATGCGTTGCATAGTGTGAAGCCCTTCTCTGCTGTTTGTCCCACATGAGAGCTTTTCCCAGTCCCTCCATAACTTTCAAGCTGTTTTAACATGCAAGTGCACTGCCGGCACTTTCCCAGTAGGTCAATATCCCTTTGGTTGGGGGGCAAGTGCCTTGTCTGCCTGCAATATCATCTCTAGCAATACCGTTATACTTTTTCCAAGGAAATATTTTTTTTTAATCACCCACAATGAGAATTTTACATGAAGCTGCAGTCTATCAATCGCTTCTGCACAAGATGTGAATTTTTCTTAGAATGTTATATGAGCCTAAAAGAAATGAAAATTCTGCAATCATTTACTCAATGATATTTCTTTCAAATTCCTCTCCATGGAACACAAAAAGAAATGCTGGTCTCAGTCACCACTCACTTTCATTGTATGGGGAAAATGATGCAAAAAAAGTAAACATAATTAACATTCTGCCTAATATATCTGTTTGTGTTCAACACGTCATATGGGTTTGGAATAACATGAAGAAAAAAAATGTTTTTTTAAAGTTATCACAACAACCTCTCACTTCAGTCTATTTTGATGGACTTCAGAGAATGAACTGATGCCAACTCCAACCATAAAACATGGGATACTTCATATGCCATTGTTTGAAGCTTGGATTTAGGATGGATCGCACCAAACCTCACCAAAATTACCGGCCAGGTTGAACTGCAGTGCACCTCACTAATCTCTGCCTGCATCACCTCGGTCTATTGATGGACTACGCTCTTGAAATGGAATGCATAGACTAACAATTGCCAACAAAAGCCTTCATCAGCCAATTAACAAGGACAATTGCATCAATGTGAACTTCTGCAGTTAATCCAGGATGGACTTCAAAGACATTGGTCATTAATCTTACAGTTCAAACAAAATCTATGTTTAAACACTGACCCTTAACACTTACTTAGTTTAATCATTTTAAACCATGACTTTAACTATACATAAGTAATATTGACATTACATTCATGATGTTGGCCAGAGGGGATCTGGCACCCACAGCGAGTCTGTTTTCTCCCAAGGTTATTTTTCTCCATTAATCAACATCTTATGGAGTTTTGTGTTCCTTGCCACAGTCACCTTCAGCTTGCTCACTGGGGTTATTAATACAATTATTATTTAATTACTTATTTTTAAACATGATTAACAATCGTATTTTATCTAATTACACAATAATGATTAATCGACATTATAGACATTACAGTTTTATCGTCTGTTAATGCCTGATCTTCTGTAAAGCTGCTTTGAAACGATGTGTGTTTTGAAAGGCGCTATACAAATAAAATTGACTTGACTTGCGCTTGTAGGCATCTTACACCCTTATAATGTATTCTTTCAGCTTTTACAAACATTGTTTTCACTTTCAGTCAGTTGAACTACTGCGGCCATTGTACCGTTTCAACTCCAAGTAATACAGTTGTGTTATCAACCCATACAAGGTCACTACAAAACTTGACTTTGTCTTGACATTTAAAGCCCTTTCTTTGGATTTGGGCATGCTTTCAATTACTGCACCTTGTAAAATCCACCCCAAAGTGCCATCAAAAGGGTCTCTGATGTACATTTCTGAGGTTGTTGGGTCTGTTTGGCACACAATGAACGTAAAACAGGTACAGATTTCTCACTGTGTCCAACCTCGAGGTCAGTAAAAAACAAATACACCTGTACTAAGAGGAAAGCGTATCTCACTGTTGAAAATCATTCAACTAAACACAGTGCACCAGGGCCAGAGAGAGCTTTTATACTGCATGGCCTGCTCACTACATATCGCCCACATAGACAACATTTATTTTTGTTAAGTTACTACTGCTAAAGGATGAGTGGAATCTCTTCAGTCTGGCAGAGCTGTAATTGATTCTTTGATCAGATATTAATTCTAAACACAACTGAAATTGCTAATTCCTTTCTATTCCCTGCTCATACAATATGCTCTCTATTAAACACTTTTGTAATTAGCACAAAAAAGAGCTCTGCTACATTGTGTGAAGAGTGAGATCTAATTTACAGCTGAGATTATTGAACTGATTAATCATTAACTGATTAATTATGCCCCATTATCTGTTACTTGTTAATTGCAAAGACTAAGTAGTTTATTTAAACAAACTATCATTAATTGCTCTTGTTTCGCAGCTGCAAGTAGGATGATAAAATGTAAATGAGAGAGCCATTACCAATCCTTGGCATCTATGCGGTGGTGCGTGGCCTTATCAAACTGCTTTTTACAATGTATGACTAATGCACTCTTATAATTTATCTTTCCTGATCATATTAAAGTTCATTGATTCCAGACCCTGATTGCGTTTCAATTTGAGTCCGGGCTGGCAACTTTACAAATGCATTGACAAGTCACCAATCAAGAGAAATGTACTTCCATACTTCAATCAGTTTAAAGTTTGTGGGTCTCACTGCAAAGTGATAATGGCAGACACCTTCTACAGCAAGAGGAACAGACCTTTTGTGCATGACTGATCTAAAGGTTGAGGAATTTGTTTCCCTGACTTTCTTAACAGGTGCTGTTGCTTGTAAACGGATCTTGCATGATGGATTTGAGGATGCTGGAGATGTTTTACTTTATGAGCAGATGTGTATTAATTTCAATGTATTTAAACAGATGCTTAATAAAACTTTTTGTAAAGGTGAAGTGTGAAAATTGTGCAGCACTAGCATCACCAAATGGATATGCAAAACAATGGACTGTTTTCAAACAGGTTTCCCAAACAGTGTTTAAACTTTTTAGGGGAATCATGGCTTCCTAAAAATGTCTTCTTTAGAGGGTGAATTAGGTTAATCTCAGACACTGGGTAGTTTCAAGTGAAACACAAAAAAGGCCCCTGTTAGATTAGTTCACCCTAGTTGCTACTACATATTAAGATGGGAAAGTAAAAAGTATTTTCATATGAAAAAATTACACATATTACATTTAAGTGCCTTACATATCTACACTAGCATAAACAAATAAAGCAAAAAGGTTTGCTCCAGTTCTACTAACCACATCTGAACCACCAAGAGCCATCCTAGAATATCAAGGTTGGTCCCAGGGGCTAAGACTGCATAAATTATATATAACCTACTCTGTATGTGGCATAAGGCAATGAGTTTCACTGACCCAAATCCACCTTTGCTTAGATGGAGTGGGTCATAAATATCTTGGGCATGCATACCCATCATTGGCCCATGTCAAAATCTGTCAATAGCAAAAATGACTGACCTCTAAACAACAGGGCCACTGGGTGACATCATCCCAAGATTAAGAGAAAACAGCTGTTATGTAAAATCATAATTCTCCATTGGCTGATTAGTAGCCAAGAGTGAGGTGTAAATATCTCCACTGAATCGAAGAGCTCAGAGCAACACACCCGATCAAAATATAAATATGAATTTAAAGCGTCTGGGTTGAGCCCCTAATCAGCAGTACAGGAAACCTGCATGGCTTTACCCTCGTATGTGTTCATCATACTCCTTTATTGAAGATCACCCCTGCTGCCTGACAGATTCAAGCTGGGTTGGAATAAAAAAAACGGTTCTTATTCAGTTCTTTTTTTTTTTTTTTTTTAAATACTGGAACCAGAATAATGTTCGGTTCTGTAAATGTTTCTAATACGTTTCCAATGTAGACAAAGCATTAAAATACTCTGACTGTATTACAAGCAAAACTATTCAGCGGCAGCACCACACTGTATCTATAGATGTACAACAACAATAAGTACATTTAATGTCACAGTTTTACCTGTGCCAACAGAAGTTGTTTTTTCATGATTCGGTCATAAAGACTGAACAATCAGTCCAAAATTCATGATATCAGTTTAAATTGGTCTTTGAACTTGGTTATACTATATTCAGTTTTGGGTGTATCCAATTACAAAGTAAATAGTTACTGTAATGTAATATGTTACATATAATCAGATTACAGTAACTGATTTTCAATTAAAGTAAACATTTATGTACATTAATTGCACTAATGTAGAGTATAATACGTACATTTAAAATATTAATTTATATGTACATCTGTTTGTGTTTCGGTGATAGCTGAAGGGTGTGCAAAAATGAATGGAGGAAACACAGACATTCTGAGTTATTTAGAAAATAATTTAAAATAAAATAATTAGTAATGTGGCAACTTTAGATGAAATAATCATTAATCTCATTTCATTTTAGAGAAGGATTACATATTTTGTGTAACTAACCCAACACTTTAGTATAATACTGTATATTATATATAAGACCCAGGATAGTTGTCACACTTTTTAATCCAGTGAATATTTCTCAGCCTAGGTTTATTTTTGAAAGTCAATTTCTGCATTTCCTCATACATTGAAGATTTGGCTACAAAAAAGCTATGAACATAAAATACAGGAAAATAGATACTGTTCACTGAACACACATTCACTTTTTGAGACAACTTGGTCTTACAGCAGGGCATGTTGTCACTATGGAATCAGCCATTAAACCAGTGGCACAGGTCAAAACATTATTTTGGACAACAAATATTGTAATTGATAAATTGTATATATATATGACAACCTGCCCCGATAAAAATGTGAAAACATGACTGAACTGAATTTCATTAAAAATATTTTAGTTGTAAGAACTCATTTAAACCTTTCAGTAAATAATATTGTTGGCCCTTGGCTTAATGTATTCCACTGTGCTTTAATTATGTTTGCTTATTTACATAGAGCTGTAACAAAAATATGTTTTATCATGAAAATGTACTTTGGAGGACAGAATTCCAAAAATTGTATATTCTAATTAAAAAAAGTTTGTCAACTTACAACACCTCAGCTACTGAAAAGACATATGCAATTAAATTAGACTCACAGAAATATAGCCCTTGTAAAACTTTCCCATGTGACAACTAGCCCCAGTCTCCCCTATATTTTATTTAGCTTGTTAGGACAAACATACTGCTTCCTCAGAAGTACCAGAAGATTTGTTCATGGAAGAACCGGAATCATTAAGTGGAATCAGAATCAGAACCAGATTCAATAAAAATCCTTATGATTCTCAACCCTAGATACAATGAGATGTGGACTATTAGAGTAGGAAGAGACACCAGACCAGTCATGGTCCATTTTGTCCCAGCTCAGCAAGCTCTTATCTCCTGACACCAGCGTCTCTTTCATAGACTCCTGCCATGTTCCAAACAACTGCATTTCCATGCTCTGCCTGCTGATGTACAATCAAAAAATGTCAGCTTACATCGTACATTGTTATTCAAATGCCATGGAGACAATGGGGTTGATTTCTGGATGCAGGGCTGTGAGGGGCCCTGCTAATCCTCTCTGGGCTGTGTTATGCTATAGAGTCCTGATTCATTCTATATCATGGTGAGTGAGACGGGGCACACAGGCTCAACACACTACCCACACTTAAGGTCTCAACACCTCCCAGCAGCCCTAACATACAGTCACAACAGCTCTGTAAATTAATTCTTGACTCCCTATTAATTGGCTTAGCCGTTAAAAGCATTTGACACAGCTTGCAAGTCTGATGCATATGTAAAATATGGGCACACTTTTACAAGAGGGGCAAATGTTTCAATGCAGCAGAGGAGACTGTTACGTTGACTTAAAAAGGAACAGCTGGACTTTTGTTTTTACTCATTTTTTTTTTCTTTACTTGCAAGCAGGAAAAACAGAACAGAGAGGAACAGAAGAGGACATGCAGATAATCCTCCCTATGCAGTCTAATCCCTGCCAGCTCGTCTGAATTTAGAGATAGGCCAAAGTAATAAGAACCTCAATTCCTAGGGAATAGTCCATAGTTTAATATGATGGCTATCTGGAGCCTAATGTGAAATGAAATATCACCTATAAACTAAACTGAATATATAAAGTAAAAGGGATTAATAGCTCTTGCATTTTCCATAATTCAGACATTTGTGCTTGTGTAGAACTCCTCAGTAAGCACAAATCGTACTTGAGTTGTAAGATGTGGTTAAGTTCCAAAAACGAAGAGCAAATTTAGGTTTTTTTTAAAGGTAAGGTAAACAAAGGCAGATTGTATTTTGTATTCACCAAATAATATACTTGAGCTATCAATGCACCACTCTTTATAAAGGGTGCTTCAATCATGTCTGGATGTAGAAACATTACGTCTCAAATGAACCCCTTTCAAGCTAAAATTAATCATCATTGTTCTATGAGGCTGTGGGAATCTAAAAGAAAAAAAAGTTCTAGGCAGCTTAAAAAAAGTTTTACCAATTTCACTTTTGCTTGCCATCCTCACATGCAAATTGATTTTAACATTATTTTTAACAATTAAAAGATAAGTGGTCTAAATGCCTATCAAATGAATACTACAACAATAACGTTTTATGTCACTATAATACACAAGTGAAAAGTTCTGTTCCACCATTTCTTTTATAGCTGTAGATTAACCATTTATGTTGTTACATGTAAAATTTTTGTTTACATAGCTTTCCATCTGCACAGTACCGCCGCTCCCTATAAGCAGACTACACAGTCTGCGTAGGGCATCGACTCCCTGGGGGGGGGCACCAGAAAGTCCACCGGCTTCACTTACTCGCATGTTATACGTTATTCAAGGACCTGAAAGCAGTTGCGGAACACAGATGATCGCTTCACGCTCCTATCACGCGAAACCCCTAGAACTCTGCGTAGGGCATCAATTTGGCCAGCGGCGACTCTGCATATCACAACAATTCTATAACATTTTCTAACAAGAAAATTTGATCAGATGTGCATATTTAGCTACTGTAAGTAGTAACATTTTATTTACTGTAATAGTGTAGGATGGTTGTGGTCTTCCAGCAAGGCTTCCCATATTATATGCTCTACTTTCAATATTATTGTGACAACATAAAATGTAAAACATTTAATAGGCTTGGGATCGATTTTTTCACCTTTTACACGCATTGCTAATCTGAAGATTTTCAGAATATTAATAGAGCTGCTCGTTGCACAATAGTCTTTGTATTTTCAAAAATATTTCTCATCACAACTTTGGTTAAGTGTGAGCGGCAGGGTAACTTAAAGGGAGTAACACACACCGGGCATGTTTGGCATAGTTTTCTATTAAATTCAACCTAAATCATTATCAAAGGACAAATATTATTTATTCTAGCCATCACTGAATGATATATTGTGTATATGTATCTTTCATATAGCCTACACAATGTATCTTCAGTGACAAGTATGTCTTTCTGTGGTTTGACAACTTGAATGAAAGAACTATTCAAGGCTACATACACAGAAATTGCATTCTAAATGTCACAATTTCTTTGCGCAGTTACACCAGTTTCATACACTAACCTGAAAACTCATCAATGTCACTATGTTAATTCTTGAAGAAGTACAAAAACCTTTGCTACTTTGGACAGCCATCAGCTTATAAAGTGCGTGTGATATCTGTGCCTTGTCCATGCCGCGACCAGCTTCAGTAAATGTTATATCACCCTCTTGTGGTCTCCTACTGCTATTATGCTAGAATTGGAAAGAACCCAAACTAGGCTTCTAATTTAAATATCAGTTCATTTTTAAATATCAATGGCTCAAAAATATATCGGTAAAATAACATGCCAGTCAATAATAAAAATATATTGATTATTTATGACATTCCTAACATTTAAACATATATCCTTAATACCAGCTCATTTTCAGTTAAAAGCATAATTGTTTAGAGGGAGCTGTACTTTGCTACTTCTTGGGCAAACCTACTATCCTTAGCACTGTAGTTCTGCACATACCATAAGGTGCTTTATGACTCTAAAAATACAAGTCGTTTATTAAAAATTAAGAGCCATGTGATAATTATGCTTGGTAGCATCCTCATCCATCTATCTATAAGCTAACAGATAACTGCCATGATAATAGATCAGCCACTGTCTGTCTCATGTTGATTTCATTGAACAGACCTGCACATCAATGCTAAGACACTCTTAACTAGAGCACACATACAATCAATCTTTTACCATGGAATGACTCTCTAAATAAATACTATGAATTGAATGTTGACTGATGAACTTTGACTTCAAGAGTCAAAATGCTACAGGACCTATTTATATATATATATATATATATATATATATATATATATATATATGTGTGTGTACTTTATATGAGTGCATGTATGCTTATCCTATCAGGTAAAATGTTTTCCTTTGTTTTCTAAATGTATATGTTTCAAGTGAAAACCAATAAAAGTCCATTTAAAAAAATATATATTTTGGTTCATCAAAAGCATAATACATGTGCATTCACTCACTAATAAACCCCAACAGTAAGCATGGATCAATATGTCTTAATCTAACATTTGAGATCTCGCACAAGGAATCCAGCAAGGACCAAAAATGAAATAATGCTTAGTTTGACCTTTGAGGGGCCAGCTGATCAAATCAGAATTCAGCACTGGCAAGACAGAAACTTTATTTGCAGGTCAGGGTGAATACTATTAAATATCCAGACAAAATGACCTTGACTTTTTGATGTTGTAGCGTAAAGGTCGGGAGCTTGGCTTCAGTCTGTTTGTACCAAGACATTATATGAGTAAACAAAAAGAAAACAAAAAACTGCAGAGCTGGGTAAATGTGTGATGTATAAGCATTATAAGCTATATGATTTATTTCTAGTCTTTATGCCATACATTGAATTACTTTTAATTATTTCAAGCTACACAAATAAGAGGTTATCAACTGCAAAATTATTTGACCAAAAAGTGATTTCTTATTGTTGGAAGGTAGCGTGACTTTGTGACCAAAAATCAACATTACATGCCCTATAGCTAAGGAAATTTTATTTCTCTGCAACAACACAAGGTTTGGGCTCAGTTTGGTCTCACTGCTCAGAGGGAGAGTGAAAACTGCATGATTTCATCACCTCGTACCCCCCCACCAAAGCAAATGAGGCCCAGACAGGAATGAACAGAGGAGATTCACATCGCATGAATCCGTAATACATCAACACTGGTGCACCACCGGTAGCCATGCTGCTTCAGAAATTGCATTTTACACTTCTGTTGAAAAAAGGAGATGGTGGTTGTAAAATACACTGGAAAAACTGATAACTTGATAGTAAATTCTACTCCATTTAATAATGTAAAAAATGTATGTTCTTGCATACAAGTAAACACTGTTTTGATTGTTTATTATCTTTACACTACATCATGTATCAACCTTCATCTAGATACCCTTAAATTAAATTGTAAGTTTGACTGGTAAATAAAATAAGTACAATTTTCAATTTTAGGATTTACACTTAAAAGCAGATAAAGCTATTTAACTAAGGGGGTAATTCAAATTTAACTTAATTCAAGATATATTATATGGAAACATGTCTTATTATCTTACACAGTAGTGTTTTCCAAAATTAGTTTCTGTAAATTTTTCTTGTTTTAAAGGATATTTAGATACTTTTGCTGGAAAACAAGACAAAATACTGATTGTACAGGGTGCACTTTTCATATAAAATATAAACATTTTCAAGTTCATGATTAAACTAACATATTCAATGTAGAAAGTACTTAATCTTTTCTGCTTTACTTACTCCACAACAAAATATTTTTTTCAGTGTATGAAATTTTGCTTCTCCAGAACATTTGTCATGTTTACATTTTTTTTTAGATAGTAGTATTGGGAAATTGGAAAAATACTGATTAAGAAGATGTTTTTTTCCAGTGCCAAAATCTATTTCAAGTTAATGTAAAAAAAATAAAGCACAAATGATGTGTTCAGAAGATCACTAACAGACATTCAATTGATCTATTCACAAAGTTGTAACTGGTTGGTTTGTTTGTGGTTTGTTTTATGGATCAGAAAAGACAGTCATTTGTTGCTACAGTAATTAAATCTGATTGGTGCTGACATGTAAATTTACATGTAAATCAGAATCCCCATCATGTCTTGCAGAGTTTGAAAATTGCTCCCATTGGTCTTATGTACGAGTGGACATTTGGTTTTCATCTTGCATTACAGTGGCAGTGTTCAATATCCATATACATCTACATTTAAACAATGAAACTCTCAGGTGAGGAACAGCAGTGGGGCAGCAAGTCAATACAATTATGAAAGATCTCCAATAATCAAAACAATTAAAATCATGGCCTCTCTGATACATCTGCCTATCTTACTGACAGAGGCTGCTTTCAGTCGCTGCATATTAACTTAAAGTGAATCATCACTCCAAATGAAACCAGCGTTATCACTGAAAAATACAACACTTAATCCAGAGCTGCCTTTCTGTTGGTCTCAGCCTCAGACAGAATGCCCAAGGACCACTCACAGTTCATTCACTAACCATCTGATGCATACTGCACATAAAACTGGAATTTTCTTTAATTTAATAAGCACTCATCTGATTGGCTGATTTGATGCAAACAAGTGAACATAAGCTTTTTATTTCAGTGTGTACAGTGTTGATATAATAAGCATTTTTTTCAGATGAAGTAATTTTTCAAAGTTTGTCAGGTTAATGAGATCAAATCTTTGACAGATATTTACAATTTTGTTTGAGGCACTTAGCAGGAAGTAAAATAGATATCCATGACGAGAACTGTACATTCTTGTTTTGTTTATTGTTATGTCTGTAAAGTAGTCTTCACTTATTGTCCTTTACTGTAAGTAGAGTTTCTATTCTACTATATTTTCCAATATTGTCTGTGTGTTTTCTGTGTACTCGTTCGCAGAGACAGACTTGCCGTTATTTATTTATTTCCAATTATAGCTAAATGGAAAGTTGGAACAATACAATTGGTGATCGACCCCTTTACATGTGGCGGCTGTGGCTCAGTTGATGGAGCGGGTCAGCCACTAATCGCAGGGTTGGTGGTTCGAATCCCGGCCCACACGACTCCACATGCAGAAGTGTCCTTGGGCAAGACACTGAACCCCAAGTTGCTCCCAATGGCAGGCTAGTACCTTGCATGCCAGCTCTGCCGCCATTGGTGTATGAAGTGTGTGTGAATGGGTGAATGAGTCACAGTGTAAAGCACTTTGAATACTGTTAAGGTTAAAAAGGCGCTATATAAGTGCAGACCATTTACATGTCAGACCGATCTTCCTGTCTAAGTGAGCAGTTCTTGGCAAGAATAAGCTGTTGAATGGACCAGATCTTTTGCAAAATTACTCTTCTCCTCACTAAGAGAACCAGGCAGCTTTGCAGCTCATAATAGCTCCTCTTTCCCTTTAAGTTTTCTGCAGTCTTCATGCATTATCAATTGACAAAACGAAGCTCATAAATCAAATTTAAGGGACAAAAATTCAAACCTTGGTGAGAGGCACACATTAAGATATACAAGAAGACTGATGAAAATGATTAACGTGGGGGATTAAAATATTGACATTTCAACAGATTGGTTTGACACTACAGAACAGTCTCTCCACTGTTCCATTTCCACAGCACGATCCCTGTCAACGACTGTGCTGTGCTGCTATAGCAATCAATGCAAGCCTGGCCCACAAACACAGAGCTGTATTTTCTATCCTTGTTTCCATCGAGCATCTGTTCAAAGTGAGTCATTATATGGCATCATGTATAAACATATTAGCAGGCGAAGAGGGGCATAAATCTGCGTTCTTTTCACTTGCACACATTCCATTTCCATAAAATTATTTATTAGATTTTTTTGGCATGTCTGAGTTTTGGGTGAACATGCTGTCCCCTCCAGCACAAGCACTTTGTGCAGTAGAGAGGTCAGTCCCAGGCCAGGGCCAAATTGGCAATGTACTGAAGAGTATAAGCATCAAAGCTTGCAATTATTGCAGGGAAAATTAATTTGAGGCACAGCATAGTGACTGCTTTTAACAATCTTGGCTGCGGAAGGCTTAGAGAAGAAGAGGTTGTGGCACATATCAATGAAGAAATATAAACAGCAGCAGCATTAGTGTGGAAAAAAAGGTTGACAACATTACCACTTGATTGTATGTGTAATTTATGCACCACTAGCATCACCAAATTGTATTGCAGAAATAATGATGGCTTTCAAAGAGGTTTCATGAACTCCACACTAATCTGCAAATCTCAAAAAAATTGGTTGGACAAACAGATAGTTCCACCCCAACTACCGCCATTGGTTGAGCCAATGTTGATGTGTTCGTCTCCTGTGATGATCAAACAAACAGCTAGAGCTGTTTACTTTTTCATGAAAATCATCCTACATGTGGCTTACTTACTGTTTTCTATGCTTATTAAGATTAGACAAGAAAAGGTATATTAACCTTGAAAAGAATTACACACATCACCTTTAAGATCAGTTGTGATTGGTTGAATTCTGCAGCAATTGAACCTGCAATTCTTACAGGAAATACATTTGCCATTAAACATATATATATGTTTACTCAACTATATAGCTTAGTTTTTACCATAGTTACTAGTTTTAATTAAGTTACCGTTACTCTCTAAACCCTAGTTGTCATTAATAAAAACATGTACAGTGGCAAAGGCCCCTCAAAGTATGTGAACTCTTTGGAATTACTTGATTTTCTGCATTAATTGGTCATAAAATGTGATCTCATCTTCATCAAAGTCACAAGTATAGGCAAACACAATGTGCTTAAGCTAACAACACACAAACCATTATAATCTTTCATGTCTTTATTGAACAAATCCAATTAAACATTCACAGTGCTGTGGAAAAAGTGAACCCTTGGATTGAATAACTGACATATCCTCCTTTGGCAGCAATAACCTCCAATCATTTCCGTTAGCTATGGATAAGACCTGCACAACATTCAGAAAGAATTTTGGACCATTCTTCCTTACAGAACTGCTTCAGCTTAGCCATATTCTTAGGATGTCAGGTGTAAATGGCTCTCTTGAGGTCATTCCTCAGCATCTCTACTGGTTTAATGTATGGCACTGACTGGGCCACTCCAAAAGAGGGAATTTATTTTATTTTATTTTTTAACCATTCTGTAGTGGATTTACTTTGATGATTAGGGTCATTGTCCTGCTGCATCCCCCAACTTCTACTGAGTTTCGGCTGGCACACAGTCACCCAGATATTATCATGTAGGATATCTTGATAAAACAGGGAATTAATCTTTCCTGTGATGATGGCAAGCAGTCCAGGACCCAAAGCAGCAAAGCATCCCTAAATCATGATACAGCTCTTCACCGCTGGGATGATGTTTTCATGTTCATATTAGGGGCACTATCTGAGCCATTTGTAGTGCTGAGTGTTCTTCCAAAACAATTCAACCTTAGTTTCATTAGTCAGCAAAACATTTTCCCAGTAGAATTGTGTAGTGTCAAGGTGGCCTTTGACAAACTTCAGCCATGCAGCAATGTTTTGTCAGCTTCCTTCATGGTGTTCTGCCATGGACACCATGCCTGTTTTATGTTTTCCATATAGAATACTCAAAAATAGAGATATTAACCAGTTCAATGATTCCTTCAAGTATTAGCAGTCACTCTAGGGTTCTTTTTTTACCTCATTGAGCATGCTGCTAAGTGCCCTTTGAGTCATCCACAGTACTAAATAGTCTCCATTTATAAAACATTTGTCTAACTATAGACAGATGAACATCTAAGCTCATCAAGATAATTTTGTAACCCTTTCCAGCTTTATGCAAAGCAACAATTCTTGATCATAGGTCTTCTGAAAACTTGTTTGCGAGGCATGGTCCACATCAGCAGATGCCTCTTGTGAATAGCAAACTTAAAATGTTTGAGTGCTTTTTATTTTTTATTTTTATCAAAGTAGCTCTTTGTTGGCGTCATTAGCCTACGGGGTATTCACATTTTTTTGAACATACACACTGAATATTTAAATGATGTATTCAAGATGTACAAGTACAATTCAATAATTTGTGTGTTATTATTTAAAACAGATTGTGTTTGTTCATTATTGCAACTTAGATGACAATCAAACCAGATTTAAGACAAATGTATACATAAATGCAGGAAATTCACATACTTTTTCTTGCCAGTGTAAGTGGTCCTAATTAAACAGTACTTGAAATGTCACATTTTGGAATCATAACTCAGATATATATATACATACATACATACATACACACACACACACACACACATTCTTCAAACTTTGGTTTTGGCTAATTTTGTACTACTAACTCAAAATTATCAAGTACAAAATTGCAGCTCTGTGTAATACCCATAAGACATTGCACTTGAATCAATTATGTATGTTTGGTCAAAACGAGGGAACTTATGTTGATGTAGATAGTGATTGTTATTTAAAAATGTATAAAGTTTAAATTTGTATGACTATTTTTGTTGTTTTGTTGTAGCTGTTTGATAGTGGTGATTTGTGTTACCGCTGATGAACTTGGAGCCTGTTAAATTTAAGCCATTCTTCTTTACTCAATTGTCCTTTACAAAAGTAGAACTGAGGAGAATCCATTGTGCCATATGGCTAACCAAAACTCCACTTGTAATTTTCCTTATACTGTATAAGACAATCAATAACTCACTTTAAATAATTTGATAAAAAACAATGGTACTTTAATCACAGTTAAATTTACTTAAAAAATTAAGTTCAGTTAACCTGAGACATATAAGTGTTTATTTAAAAAAAAATGCATACAATTTTAAGGCATTGCCTTAAAAAAATCTAAGAAAGGTCAACTAATTAGATTTTACAGTGTACAACAGAATTTTTTTATATAATTTAAGCTACAGATGAAATACTATTAAACCTTTATATTTCTAATGACTGTGCTGATTTGGATGGGGCCTGTTTTCAGAGCAAGCTGGGCAGTGCCTGAGACATATGTCAAACACGGGCCTATCTAATGAACTGAGATATTTTAACGTCTAATTAAGCTCATTAACAGCTGATTAGAGATAGCTTTGCCCGTGGCAAAATAGGGCCTCCCATCATTTGGCTGGCTTGAGTTAGCTGACAGGGGAATAGGGTGTCCGGAGCTTAACAGGCATGCTTTTGTCCACACTGACAAGCAACATGAGGAGGCCACTGCTGTTTTATTAATTAGTCCCTTTGAAATTTTAGCCATGTGGCTACACACATTACAACATTGGTGTGGCTGCTTTATGCATCCACTCTTCTTCATCTCCCTCTCTTTATTTCTCTATTAACAACTGAGGGCTGGTGGCCAATCATTAGATGAGATGACTTTTCATTGCCTGACCTTTGTAAGTCTGCTTACATGTAGCACCCCCTCTACAAAGGCTTTCTCTTATAATTTAACACAAATGAGAATGTTTGCTTTGATGAAAATGAGAAAAACCTTTTGTCATACTTGTTCTTCATTTGCCCATCACCAATATGTAAATGATTATCTTTGTTTGGCATCTGTGCCTGATGTTGATACAGTGAATCAGGACAAAGACATTTGTTTTTGTCATGACTTCCCTTGTTTATTTGTTGAAACAGTCCCAAAACCAATGATAGTATCGCACATGCAAGATTATGTTTTGACAAGACACAGGCGAGCACAGGATTATGTGCTAACGTTAAATCTACATATGGTACAAGCAAAAATCAGCTTTAATGGGTCTCTAAATCCAAACTAATAGAGATTATTTCTAAGCTGATGAGAAATTAATACTGAATGTGAGGCTGGATTCAAGTTGATGTTCAGTTTGGCTCATGAAAATGAATTTAGTGCACTGCATGTTTGGCTCATCACCAAGTTCTATCCTCATTTTTACAACTAATTCCAGCATTGAAAACAAAGGAAGACAAACAAAGAGAAACCAAGCTGTAATCAAATAAATCAAACGAACCTTTGGTTCATTGTAAATTACATTATTTTAGCTTTTTCATATTTTTCCCATTAAAATTATGAATCAGTTTTTTCCATCACAAACCAAACACACCTTGTGTCATATCTGAATGTCAACAAAAGATGTGAAAATAAATAGAGGCACAAATCAGATAATTAGATGCAGTCCAAGTGTAACTGACTCATCAGCGAGGTACCAGTCTCCATCCCCAGAGACATTGAGTTCAATCAAAAGGCAGCTTCCCTCTGATGGCGGTGGCTCTGGCCAGAACGGATTATCAGGGTCATTTAGAGACAATTTCTACCTCTTTTATGCCAGTCTGAGCTTGACTGGACTGCTCAAGACCTGGGGAATCTCCTAGGTCACTTCTCACTGAAAAAATAATTAAATGAGTTAAGTCATTAAGAGTGTAAGATGAAGTGGTACCATGGAGATCTTGGGGCTACTGAAGATTGTTGATCAGCGATGGCTACTAACTCTGTCTTCCACACAGGCATACCTCTTTCTCTCTTTGGCTATGTTCAGAATGCAATTCTAGCTTACAGTACTAAATGTGGTCAAATTGAATTTTTTATTCAATTAAAATTGTTTACTTCCGGTAGCTCGATCAAGTTATCAGCCAAAATAGAGAGTAATTACTTCTAATTTATTTGTCACACTTGAAATGGGATACAGCATTCTTTGCATTGCGCTCTATTGTATAATGCACATTTTGGGATATGCAGTAGGTTATCTGGGTTTTCCATATAAAATGTGCATACTATGAACAATATACACTCACTGAGCTCTTTAGTAGGAACACTAAGGTACCCTAACTCAAACCAACATGTCTGGTACCAACAATCATGCTATGTTTGAAATCACAGAGATCACATGTTTTCCCCATTCTGATGGTTGATGTGAAAATTAACTGAAGCTCAAGACCCATATTTGAATGATTTTATGCACTGCACTGCTGCCACAGGACTGGCTTATTATATAATCGCATGAATAAGTAGGTGTTCAGGTGTTCCTAATAAAGTTTTTAGTGAGTGTACATACTATATAGCACAGAAAAAGTAATTAGTTATTAGTTGGTATGCTATTCAAAACATACAGTAGCCAGAATCTCTGTCTCTGTCTCTGTCTTTCTCTCTCTCACCAACACAAACACATCTGATAATCAATCAAATTTGATCCATTGTAAACACCACAACAGCACAGTCAGAAAGTATGTCAGTGGGCTTTATTTTTATAATGGCTTGCATAAGACAAGTAACATGATAAATCCGCTGTCAAAATTTTAATATGACAATCTGTAAAACAGATTTATTTATTTTTAATCTTTAGACAGCACAATCAGAAGGACAAAATATGGTTCAGATGTAAAAGAAAGAAAATCTAAAAAAGAAAAATAACAATAAAGTGCAATCTACCAAACAGCACTACAGTAATATATAGCGTGACCTCAGTGGAGGTAGGAATATCACTTCTAGACATACTGCGAAGTCGCTGTGGGATGCAGCCATAGGTGGGAAATTGACTCAGAGAGCAGCACACCTGCTGCTCATGTGAAGTCCAAAGCCTCTTTGCTCAAGTACCAACTGGCCCAGATCAGATCAACATCAGCAGGACAGCCAGAGCAGGAGACATTTCAACTCTATACAAGCCCCTATATTCTGATGAAAGTCTCACCTTATCATTTGTAAGGTGGAACTAGTCAAATCCTGGGTGTTCTCATCAACACAAAAAATGGAACATGTGTTTTATAGAACAGTGGGACTCAAATGGTTTTGCTTCAAGAACCAGATTTTACATCAAAGGGACATCAAGTTGCAACCCAACACAGTATCAGAATTGCTTATCATCCAAAAATTAACAAAAACGTCCCAATAATCAAAAGTTAAAACATTAACATGATCTGCAGAAACCCATCAATTTACAAACTGGCATGACACAACATGACCTACACTCACTTAGCACTATATTAGGAGCACTTTTACATCTACTTATTCATGCGATACGGGTCAGGAGCTTCAGTTAATTCATTTTTTTTACACCGTGGCATGATTGTTGGTGCCAGACGGGCTGAGTATTTCAGTAACTGCTGATCTCCTGGGATTTTCACGCAATAACTGTTCAATAGCAGTCTCTAGAATTTACTCAGAATGGTGTCAAAAACAAAAAAAAACATCCAATCTATGGTCAAAAATGCCTTGTTGATGAGTGAGGTCAATGGAGAATGGCCAGACTGGTTCGTGCTGACAGAAAGCTTTTATTTATTCATCTTAACTATGTATGATTACATGGTTTGATGCATTTTATTATACATATATATAATTTTTTTTCCCTGCTGTCCGCAACCCTATCAGAACAGAACCACTGATTAATAATATATCTGAGCTTTAGTTATAGTTTCTCAGAGTGAGTGCACAGGCTTCACTATGTCTGATTTGGCCCAGTTAGTCAATGTTCCCACTTCACAATGGCTCAGTTATGACATTATTCGATGCTGTAGTGGAAACTGAAATTATCAGTTTTATATATATATAAAAATATAAATCACACGACAATAGATTGCTGGCCATGAGAAAATCACAAGCATACTGTACAATCACATAGGGACATATAAATCATTGTTATGAGTCAATATTGCTACCTATTTTGCAACTAGGTCTGTTAAAAAAACAGTGGACTAGAGCTGGTCAGCTTCAGCTCAAATTTTAGAGGAAAATTGTGATGGGTGAAATTCCAAATACCATAATAATGTAGATGCTTAGGTTATGCCAATTATACAAGCAGCATATGGCAGAAAATAAAAAGCAGAATATGAAAAGTGGTAAGAAAATGCTTCTCTGAATTTGTACTTTACTAGGCTGAAGAGACACAGCATTTGAATCCAAACCCCATGACGCACATATGAGTGAAATGGATTTGATTAATTATATGTGTAGTTAGAGTTCGCTTCAATAATACATTAATACTCGAATAGACATGGGAAATGTGCAAAGATAGACAGCTGTTTAAGATATTTAATTAAATATGTATAGATATACGCTTCTGCCCATTGAGATAGCACAGTGAAGAATCTCCTACAACTTGCACATTAAAGATGCTTAGCATTGATGATGAAGGCACAATTCAACCACAATTGTAACTTGCGGCTTATTAATAACAACCCATTAATGAAAATTGACCGAACAGGTACAGAGTGCTGAGAAAATCAATCTTTATTTTACTAGAATCTTAATGTAACTCTTACTCAAATATTTAGTTACTATCTGATACAAGGCTTTAATTTGTGTGCACACTGTGTGGATAGCAGTCTGTCGCTGTGCCCGACTGAGGAGAAACAAACAATGAACAACCATAATCTGGGGCTTGAATCGCAGGTCACCGGGGGGCTGCTTGGGCTGCCTCCCAGTAAGTGTTGTGATGTCAGCTCCTTTACACACTCGCCATCCATCTTACTGAAGCAATGGAGTCCACCGCGAAAAAAGAGAGCAAGAGAGAAAAACAATGGCTGAACGTATGTTTAGGGAAATAAATGAAATCTGAGGGTAAAGTACTCCTCCCCAGATGCAGAATTTTTGACACCGAAATGGGAAACAAATGACGTAGAGGCCCTGCTAGGCCACAGTAGGACAGCTGGGAGAACAAATGTCCTCTGATCTAAACGCCCTCTAGTTTTAAGCATCTAACCTATGAGCATTAGAGCAGGGCCTGCTAGCTGTGTAAGAGAGGCTAACATGAGCCATTATGCTCATCTGCTTTGGTACCTGTGCTAGGAGAAGCAAAAGTGAAGACAATGGAGCTCATCTTCTGCTTTCCACATAGCACCCGAAGCAAAGCATGTGTTATTCCCCGCCCGAGGCCTTCCACCTTGTATAGCCACGCATCACACTGAACAGTTGAGCTTTAAAGCATGCTGCACGGTGACTCAGCAGTCATATTGATACCTAGGCTAAAGGTGCGAGGCTCTAGCACGCCTTTCTGTCCCAGCATGCTAAGCTTAAAAAGATACAGGCTCTATGATAAATATCTGGCAGCCACCTATGTTATAAATAATGTCTGAGAACCATATAAATATCATCCTAGCCGTATTTGAAAACAGAATGATAAGAATACAGTTAAAAACCTTCATTGCCTGGGTTTGTATAAAACAAATCGAGATAATAAAAAAAATATTTAGAAACTAATTTATTATGACTAAACCTTTTGAATTTTCAAGGGTTGACAGAACATTCATCTCTTAACTACACAACCAGACACAAGTTTAGATACACCTACTACACAATCTTAATTATTATTATAATGTTCCAAATTTTATTATAATAGTAAAGCCATCAAAAGTATGAAATAACACAGATTGGGAATTATGCAGTGACCAAAAAAAGCCAACCTTTGCCTAAATTACAGTTCTTCACACTTTGGACATTCTCTCAACTGACATCATGATGTATTTAAAAAAAATAAATACATTTTTATTTAAATTTAAATCTTTTTTTTTTTTCTTGCTTTTGTTACATTTACTTTACTATTTGGTCCAACAAGTCATTAAAATAATAATTAATAATTTGTTTGTAAAAAAAAAAATATCTTGTATTATATGTGTACGGTACAAATAAATTTCCAGCATTTAAAAATAATCATTTAATAAGATCATAAGAATCAAAGTCAAGTTTGTCCAAAATGTAACTTGTAGTTTATATGTATACCTTTCACATAAAAGGGAGTAAAAAAAAAAAGATAGCAGACCAAACCTTTTTGGAGATATTTTGCACTTATACAGCGACTTGCATTCATTCTAAATGAGCGTCCCTCATAGATGGAGGTAGTTTAGCATTGTTCATTTTGTTCCATCATTTCAAAGTCTTTGAATCTTTCTATTGGCCTCCTGAATCTAAGACTTGTCTCTGGCCTCCAGCGTCTTCAAAACCCATTCTCCTCTCCCACCACCATCATAAATTAAAGACCAGCACAAGTCCACAGCAGCTGACGAAATTAAGTATGTCTTCGTCACACTTCTCTTACAAGGCTTGTCTTTGTTCTCAAACAGTGCGTCTAAACTTCCCTTTTAGTCATGAGACACCATAAATGGGAGTTTATCATATCCTTCATATAAGCGCTGTCAAGCTTACCTTTATTTTAACTATGCAAGACGATAATATGAACCCTATGACACAGAAGCATCATGGGAAGAGTGTTTCATTTTAGACTGCTTTTCTCTTCAAGTCATTTCTTCTGCATACTATTGCTTATAAATCTGATACAAAGCTTCACATTGTTTATCATCCCAAATGTCGCTTCACAGAGGCTTTTCAGGAATGAAAAAGGAATCTATTGTGTAAGTGCATCTATCATGTTTTCACAAGAGAATATGAAGTGCAAGCTGCTGTAATGGTTTTTTAATGTATATTTGAATAAATATGGTACACTGGCTAGGCCTGAAATATTTAATATATATATATATATATATATATATATATATATATAGCACACAACAAAACAAAATATTTCAGTTGCATTTTTGTTTTCATAAAAATATTAGTAAAACTTAATTTTACACATATATGTTACTTCAATTAATTACTGTAGAAACAACAATAACAATGTGTACATACAAGCACATCCAAGAAATACACATACATTTCAAGTGGTTAATTAGTATTACTCAACAATTATGCAAATATAAGATGTGTTCCTGTAGCTAAAATGTTAGAGAATGCCACTAGTAATGCCAAAGTCATTGGTTTGATTACCAGTAAATGAATGAAATGATAAAGTGTACAAAAAAAAATGCAAAGTAAGTCGCTTTGGATAAAAGCATCTGCCAAATGCATAAAATGCAAATGGACCTAGTAACACAAACACTGTGAAATAAAGTGTGACCATAATATTTATACAAGGTATGTGCGATCTGTTGTTCCACCTGGTTTTGCTGCAATGCATTCAGAAGGTCATTGTCTTGTTAAAGGCAGGCCCTAAAAGCACTTCAAATTTCCACGGTCTACCTATGCCTCCTATTGGCCTGTTTCATTCAGTCACCCTACACTGCATGCTGAGCTCAATCTCAGAAAGCAGAAAGAGAGCGAGAGATAGAGAGGTGGGGAGGGGGCGGGGGGATACAAGAAGGGAGAGGAGGTTAAGAGATAGTGAGATTGAGAGATAGAAATGAGAGAGAGAAGGAACGATATCTTATGAATGTTGACCACTGTCTCCTTACATAAATCTGCACATTAAGTACAATAAATGAGGCTCTTGCCACCAAGGCCTGCAGAATGGAGTCTGATTCAGTAATGTCATTTAAAAGCATTCACATCAGAAGAGACGGCAAGCCCAGATTAGGGAGCCCCAGTTATCATCAGGCTTGGTGTGTCTCACACAGTTTAATGAATGATGGCTCCCAAACACAGTAAAACATGATGAGACAAGCCACACTTAAGTTTTAAATTATCCTCGAATCACCGTTTGTCTCCTCAAAAGTGCATGCACTAGATTTCTGCATGTCTTATGATTCAAAGAAGCAAATAAACAGACTTAATATTGCTTAGTATTTTCTATATATATATATACACACACACACACACACACACACACACACACAGGTATACAGAGAAAACATATAAAATGTTAATAATTCTAAGGGAGGCAGTGGCTCTCATCATATTTATCACAAAAAGCTGTCAACTGTCATTTAAACGTACAATTCCATTTAACCATAATCCTAAAATCTTGATTTTAGACTGCATTGCTTTGATTGACGCTCTTTCACACTGGTAATATAATAAATATAAAAAATATATGAATATATTACATTTATATAGCACATTTCCCATGCAAAACTTCTGAATTCAGCATAAAATGCAAAAGATTTGAAGCTTCAAACATGACCAGAGAGAACACTACATTAGTGTGAAATGACTTCACGTATATGCATTCAGCATTCGGTGCCAAAACACAGTGCATTAGTATAGCAATAAATATTAATGCACGCTTAGAATGACAGCATAAAGAGTAGAATCAAAGGGATTAAAATGTTTGAAGAAATGAAGCATGTAATGATGGTAGATTCTCCTCCATTATTTTCAGCTTGCCACAATTCCTCCATTACTTCACTTAAGAGGCCACATGAAAGATGCAGCTGATGCCTTTGAAACATGTATCTGAAACTGAACTCTCAATGGCCCCATTTTACAAAGCTTGACTCCAGGATCCCACCATGTTTCAAGAGGCAAATGACCCTCCCTTTTGGCGAAACACACACAAAAAAAAGGGGTCAGGCACCATTTTGCAGTTACAATACAAAAAACTTTTTGAAATTGCCCCAAAAGCACCCGCAACATTTCCATTGGTAATGAGTAAGGCGCTTGTGACTCTTTGCAGGGGCGATAATTAATGTCCCTCTTTTCAAAGGCAGTTCATTTTAAATGCTCATCTCCGCTAAATCCCTCTTTCTCCACTGAACTGCTGCTTTTTTTAAGAGTAATCCCACTATTGTTGAACCTGAACAGAAGGTGAGAGCCAACAAAACTGACAGAGAGAGCACTGAAGTGGCAAAAGACAAAAAAAAAAATGGAGGAATCTTGAGCCATCAGAACTCAAGACAGTTGATCTATGCGACTAATTAGATTCCCTCTTGACACTTGGTTGCGGTGGTATATCCACAAGCTGATCTTCTCCGCATGCCAGCATATAGGCAACCTTACGGTTTGTGCCATCCAATTCGCCAAACTAAAATTTAGTCTGATAAGCTATAGGTGTTAGTTGATTGTTTCTGCCCCCTGGGTGGTGGTTCATGGTAATGTTATATCAATACAAACAAAAGGCCATACAACTGTACAAAGCACATCAAGGAAATGAAAGTCAAGGCAGCCTAGGTCAGTTCGGTGTACAATAAAAGAGGGATTTAAAGGCAGGCTGACCGATCAGTGGGGAGCAACAAAATGAATGAACTGTAGAAATGGTCGGAGTTGATCCTTTTCACTAGCAGTTTAGGGACTAGCTAATGGTCGAGGCTGCACTCAGGACGGAAAATATATAACCCAGACACGTTTGGGTATCACAAAGGTCAGGAAAGGCTGAAAGCAAGGAGACAGGATGATAGGAATCCTGTCATAAAACGTGAGAATAAGTGATGAAGTCTGTAAGCCATTAGATAAAACATTTCTGATTAGGAAGCAGTCTGGAGCCATCAGGTGAGAAATTTATATAGGGGTCAAAACTGAAGTGCAATCAATACACTATTTGAATTATTTAATGACAATTAAATGAAGGATGGGGGCTTCAAGGTGAGAGCAGCCATTCATTTATGAAAGATATGTTGCAGATTAAATAAAAACAAATTATAAATGCATCACACATTTACATTTTTACTGGAGGAACTTTGAAAAAAAGTTTGAACTAATCGAATCGCATTTTGACCTTTTTTATCTTTTATTAAATCATTAATAAAAAAAACAGAAGCACTGTAAAGATTAAAATCATCCTGTATATGAATTATGAAATTGAAAATAAACATCCTTGTGCTGACATTACAGTATTAAAGTCTTAAGACCATTGGCAATAGCAATGTTGTCTGCTGAAGAAACACAAAGAGATTGGGCCACTTGATCCATATGAAGGGTTTTATGACAAAGCTCTATTATCCTCATAAACCCTTTCTTTTGTCCATTCCAACATGTCCTCATTATTAAAATCTGCAAAATAAAAATACTATTCATGCTGATGGCTTAAATTGCATTGAAATTAAGATACTTACAATAACTAAGAGCTTAAACCATGAAGTGGTCAGTGAAAGCTTCTTAAATGCGCAGACTCTTCTTTTACTATATTAGTTTTTTTTTCTCCTTTCCTATATTACTTTAGATTGTTTTTTAAAAATCTCATTTCATCTCATATATATATATATATATATGATTGTCTCTCGAATTATACGCAAATTATACCTAAAAGCAATAAAAAGGTCACCCAAAATGGCTGCTTTAAAGATTGAATTGTGAATTTCAAGGACCTGTGAACACAAGCTGCCATTATGGTCCAATTCCCATCTTATTTTCCCAATATACATCTCCTAACCTGTATTCAAAATTCATAGTTCCACAAGTGACATGAGCATGTCTTGGACAACTGAGAAGTAAAGGCTTATTTCTGACCCGGTCTCCATGGCAACCCAGTGCTGACTACTAGCAGGCAGGTTTTGACACGGAGTAGAAATGTTGTAGGTCTGGCTCTGTTTATGGAGAATTACATGTTTACTACATTGTAAACTAACATGTAACTTAAATCAACCTCATTGTAATTTATAGACACAAATTAATTATTTTGAATATGCTTAAAATATGTGTCTCAATAATGCCATACATAATACATTTTGTTTTTAAAATTAATTGAAAATTGAAAGAAAAAAAAATGTTGCAGAAAGTCTTTTTATATTTGATTTTTGATACGGTATACACTCACTCACTCACTCTCACTATATATATATATATATATATACACACTTGCTTTTTTTCTATAGGTCAAAATATAACAATTTATAATTATTTACCAACCTAGAGTGCTAGAATTAGAATTTTGATTTATACTGACCCTGTTCAGGTTCAGGTCAATATCACTTCCATTCCCAAATCAATTCAGGAGATGCACTGAAAATGAATTGACTGCTGAATTCCCCTTTGGTTTTCATATAAATGTCCCAAAAAATTATCTGAGTTCACCTCTTGAATCTAATTGACCTGCCTTCTAAATCAGCATGCTTGGGAGTAGCACTGAGTGACTCATATATTGATATATAAATTGACTCAAATCCTAGTCCTATTAATAAATCATATTAATTCACATTAAAAGAAAATCTACAATTTATGGGCTATAACTGCAATATCTGTTAATATGAATGGTGAAAAGGTTGTGCCGTGCACGCTTCTTGGGATTTTAAATTTCCTGTTCTCTTGTGAAAATAATTTGGATAAAAATGAATTTAAAACTGCAATGGTCTTAGAAATAATAGTTGGTCAGTCCTGCAGAGAGGATCATTGAAAGGGACTTGATCCTTTTCCTGCAATGCTGGCTCTATGGAATGCACATGAATTGCCAAAGCTGACCACTAGTACTTGTAAAAGCAAACTGGCAACCCTCTTTCATTTTTCCATCTCACCCCCACAATTCTCCAGCAGTATTAATGACACTAGGAAAGGTCACATGATAAATGACTGACAAACAATTCAAAACATATTAGCTTGTAGCTTTGTTATCAGCCGTCAGCAGAGATAACAGAAAACTGTAGCTTCTCCCGAATAATTTGGCAATGTTTTGCCTGCTCTGCAGTCTAAATCAGAAAGAGGGATGGAAAGGAGAGGAGAAAAAAAGAATCTGGCGGTGGCTGTTTGTCTCAGCGCCTGACAGTGGGAGAGCAATAATACGCATTAATGATGCGTGTGCGAGTCTATGCAGCTAGGAGCAGTCAGTCACATCGGCTCCAAAGAGGTGCCAGTGAGCAGCGGCACACTTACACACGGACGCACATATACACCTCCCCAAGTTGAGGCTGGTCAGTGACCCCCGTCCCTGTCTAACATTGCAGTCAAATAAGGGTATTCCAGAAGACTCGGACTGTTCAAGAATGGCACAGGTGTGGAGAGAACGGGAAGAAATTTGGAAATGGCAGTTCAGAAACAATCAAGGCGAATTTCAAGCGGATTAGCCTGGGAGGTTCTGGGCACGAGTTAGATGGTATCTCAACTTTCCAACTGAAAGTCATCACACAGCCAGGAAAAATCAATCACGTTTCCTCCAGGATGAGAAAAGTAATATGAAAAACAAGTGCAATGGCTGCCATCTGCTCTACACAAAACTGTTCTGCTCTAAAATGAATTGCCATAGAGATTTCCTTTCCCCTCTTCCAGCATTTTATTTGTGTTCCCACATTCCCTGTTCTCTTTGTCCAGTTGTACTAATTGTTCTTTTTGCACAAGATTAGTGCAGAGAAATTAGGAAAGTGCAGATGCAACATTGTTAGTTTATAGTGCCAGTTTATTGGCACCAAACCCAAAGCCTTCAATCAAAATGTGTTTTTAAGTCTGTCAGGACAATTTGTTAGCTAGTTGGCAGGCTAATGTTACATGTGTTAATTATCAAATCGTTAGTGACATAGCATAAGTAAAAACAAAAACGGGTGGACAGAAAACATGAAAATTCCCTGCCAACATGAATGAGCATAAACTTAAGCACCAAATAATAATAATGCACATTATGAGGATACTGAACAAATAGCAAAACAGCCAAACAATCTTACGTACTTCGAGTGCGTGAGTGAGAGTACGCAGCATTGCATATGTGTTACATTGTGTCCTGCGGTCTTCAGATATATAACTTACTATGAAAATGTTGTGCTTTTGGTGTGCATCTGTCTTTAGAGGTTGACAGATATATCGGTTTTAATGATTAATCTGTACCAATAGTTGCTTTTTTTTCCCTCCATTTTCCTCTGTGGCCAAAACCCTTCATCTGGTGAATATACAGTATACAGGCTATAAAAAGCTTAATTTGTGTAATATTTACATATAGATGATTGTAACAGAGCCGAGTCACTTTCATCATTGCGGTTTATGGACTAAATCACGATTATTAATACAAAATATTATTTGAAAAAAGATACATATGAAGCATAGACATTATCGAATGTTTACTTATGTAACTTTTATTGATTGTTGAGTTCATGTTGATTTTGACTGGCAGTCTCAATAGAGAAAAGGAAGACAGTATTTTATAATGCTGGAGTACAGGACAATTGACAAGCAAACTCTGTTTATGAATGATGATCCATTGAGTGTTAATTAATTTCTGCTTATACGCCCATATGACAATGTTTACTTTATAGTATTTTTTATTGCAATACATTGTAGATAATTGTAAGAGTTTTGCATGTTTTGTTTGGAGGCACAGACATTTCAAAATAAGAGTCACCAGTGTATATTAGTCTTTTTTTGTAGTTAAAACTCCCATGTTATGCACCAAATTGTATTTTTTGTTCTGGTTATTTTTGGGATCTTGATTGCACAATAAACCTCCATCTTATATTTTACTTATTTTTGACTTTTGTAGCCTATATTTATGTGCCCATCACAGTAAGAGTGCAAGAAAGACTAAGAATATATATATATATATATATATATATATATATATATATATATATATATATATATAAAGCAATTTATCAGTTATCATCAGCCATTTTTACCACCTAAGTTTTTGGTATCTGCAAAATCCACTACTGGTCAACCTCTATTTGTCTTGAATGCAATATAAATCTTTCTATCTTGAAACATGCACATTTATACAAACAATCTACATTTGCAATACAAAAGGCTTTTATCAGATGTACTGTACATATTTAAACATACAGAAGGGATTTGTTATGGGAATGTCAAAGAGTTGGAACTCTATAGCGAACCGATATTCCTTCCATTGATTCCTGGAATCACTACATCATTGCAGGTGATTCTAAACAACAATTCTTCCTGTGCTGCACTGAAATTACTTAGGAGGAACTTTTCTATTTCATCTTCAACCTGGCAGCATCTTTAAACATGGATTTCAGTATTGCCGGGCCTGGTTTGGGGGCTTTGGGTTATCCACTCCAACTCATGGACATGACCTGAGTGGGAGAGGAAGAGATTATGGCAGAATGAGCGAGGGAGAGGGCGCTCAGGGCCCGAGCTCCATTACATGAAGCTTTCATTACATGAAGGGTGAACCGCAGAGAGGCCTGATTTACCATGGGACTGTGTTCCTGCACTAAACTGTCCCAGAAAGCCAGAGCTCCTGTCATCCTCCATACACCTGTATCTCTTACTATAATTGGAAATAGAGAAAGAGAGGAGCTAACAGCCATTGTCAGAGAACAATATTGCATTTAGTCTATACGTGGATTTGAAATAATTGCAATTGTCATTAATGTAAGAAATCAGGCAGTGGTCTGCACCGGTGGGGTCTGTGCAGATGCTTACGAATCATGTGAAGTCATGCAAACTTGACGTTTATAACATAAAACAATAAGCAGCAAAATCCTCTTGCTGCATAATTACACCATTTAGACACAATCTGGATCAGATATATGAAAGAGATCTGTAGGAAAAAAGAAAAAAAAAAGAAGTCACCCTCTGGTTTCCTGGAGGCCCTGCTACTACTCAGAGACATCACAGATCATGTGAGATTTTAGAAGCTCTGGATTAATGAAATAAAACAAACTTTAAATGCCAATGTTCATTTCTTCACAATGAGCACATGTTCCTCAAAAGACCCCTACAGTTCTTGTCTGATTGCAGTACAGATAGATATGATAGATGCAGTAGGGATTAGAAACTAATCTAATTGCATGCATTTTAAAGAAATGTATTGAGAGCCAAGGTGTCCATATTTGAGAAGTGAAAAGCCGAGCTTCATTATAATTAACAATTTTATAACTTAAAAATTATAATCGGGGCTCCCACAAATTTTGACCAATCAATTTCCATTTCTTTTCCATTCATTCATGATTACTATGATTAATGGGGTGTTTTTGTATTATTATTTGTATGTCCAATCATTGTAATTAATAGATAAAACTGATGAGAGCTACACAATTCATGTAAAAAATAATGGAGATTATAATTGCAGCTGCCACAAATAACTAATTGTGACAAGTGTCAATTACAGCATTCCATTAAGGTTTTCTCCTGCTGTATCAGTTTTCTATTCACAACTTTTATTTTATAGCTCTTGAGCATTGTCAATAATCACAGACATGTCTGTAGTGTGAATGAATGTAGTGGAAAATTAGCAGCGTTTAAATTAGTCTATAGGTCTAAGTAATGAAAACCAGCACTAATGAGTGAGGTTTCAGCAGTCTGATCCACAGATGTATGTTTAATGTTTCAATACTGTTTGCAGTTGCACTCAAAGTACTCGGGACTACTGTACAAACATCACCTGACACTGACAAAGAAGTTATAGAAAGTGAAAAACGCATTACGTAAACATCAAACATATGGCCCGGATCCGGCCCGTCAAGGAGTCCTCTCTGGTCCACAGGATGATTTGCAGAAAAAATAAACAAGTAATGTTTGAAAACATTCACATTGATTTAGCCTGTAACTTGGGTAAGATGTAGACATACTATTATGTTAATAGCATCAGCAGAACATTTAAATTTGTGGTGTTGCATGTAGCTATGTTATAGTTGGCATGCTCAGTGGAATTTCTTTTAATTACGTGGGACATTCAGCGTTTGCAGAGTCGCACATATCAGTGAACACCACACGTCTATGGGTGACAAGTTCCATGGCCACAAGTTGCCACAGTAAGGTTATATTATGACAACATGGACAGGTCCAAGGATACATTTTTTATATCATTTCTGTTGCATTGTTTCGGTCCCATTGAACTAATACTAATTTTAAGCAGGTTTCAGATCCTAGAAGTTTATTTTCGATTTCAGATGGTTTATTGAGGTTAAAGCTCCAGCAAAAGAGAGAGCGGTTCTCTCTTTTTCATGTAAATATTATTGCTTGATTCCCTTCAACTAATTGTGTGGTATTTGTGATATAACCTCTGGTTAATGAAATTAGTAAATTCTGAGTTTTTCCTTTTGTTCAGAGTAAAATTAGCACCCACCAACCCCAAAATGTGGATATTTTCTGCACAGTGGTGGGTTATTTCTATGGCGGGCAACTAATCTTGGGGTGACATCTGACAAGAAATGCTGTAAGACACGTCTTTGAAAAAACTTATTTGATTATATTTTGAAGAACAGACAAAAGAATAAAGCCGTCTGATTCGTTGTGTATTCGGAGACGCTCTGCCACCCATAAGCGCAGCGCTTCTCATGGAACACGGGCATGCAGAGTAATCACTGTTTCTGCTGTTTCTGTCATCTGAAAATAGTTTGCAACTGTAAGAACGGTGTCGTCCATGAGAATGCTGCAAATGATTTCAGACCATCTCAGGGGGTGCTCTAAGTTTAGTTAACTTGAATTCCACGGAGCAGTTTGCATTTACATGTATTGTGAATGCAACGCTGCTTAATTCCAAACGTTTGTGGCTGAATACATAACCATACAAAGCAAATGGCATGCAGCGACATTAATGAATTATCATTTGTGTCATCATAATTCACTACAGCTTCAGAGGTGGCATTTTTTCTACCTCTATGAATAGGAATATAAAAGTGGCTGGTGAAACTGAAAACAACAGCTTTCTATTTTCCTGCTTCAATTTTCCTTTGCTCCACAGCTGAACTACAAGCGTCACTTTAAGAAATAATATTTCACCCAATTTATGATATTGCAGTCTGAATTGAATGTGGTGACATAAAAAAGCGTGTACCTTGAAATAATACCAAAACAGTGTTCCTTTCGATTGCGCTGAGTTCGCTGGCTGTACTCAACAACAGTGACTGATTTAGTCCGATCATGACTAAATGACAGATACTTTTAAAACAGTGATTCATTAGCTCATGAGTTCTCGTTTGGAATCAGTTTGACAAATCCTTCAGTGAATGAACATACTGAGTTACTGAGAGGGGCTGAACGAATATGTGATTTTCTGCAAGTTGCTCTCAGTCATGTTGAAATGTTTTGTGTACAAAGTTAAAGTTGGTGTCAAATTTATTTTGGGTCACAAAATATATATATATATATATATATATATATATATATATATATTTTGGGTCACAAAATATATATATATATGTATGAAGTGACCCAAAATGAGTTTGACACCCCTGATTTACACATAATGTGGACTAATTGCCTAAAAAAAAAAGTATAATTAAAAAACTCCAATTATTCATGAATAACATTGTGATGGGCACATAATAACATTTATGTTTACAATCTTTTGATGAATATAATTGTTTTTTTGTATATCTTTTTATTTTGTCCGAACTTTGTAAGCATTATTCTGGATCTGGACACACCATCTCCCTCAAAATAGTCTTATTTTATTCCACTAAATAGCAGCAAGTACTAGAGAAGATCATTTTTACTCTATCACCTTACATCACAAAATGCTGATCTGAAATGTAGGTGGCTCTCTAATGCATTTTAGCCCTCACAGATTCGATCGTCCATAGACATTCAGTCTAATTTTTTGTTCACACACCACCCCCATTGTATCATCAAATATTTTGGCCTCTGAGTGGACTAGAAGCTCAATCTAGATGACATTCGAAAGCTGAAGTCCATCCCTTTGTGATGATGCATACCATTTTATTATCAATAGTCAATAACATTTATTTACCATGATTTTTTTTAGCATGCCTTTCCTGCTAGAACGCATATTTTGTTTGGGACATCTCAGATATTCCATTTAATTATTCACACAAGTAATCTCACAGACAAGTAAAAATGGCTAATGTATTATTTAGCCATTTGGGAGTCACAGAAGCAGTGATCTGCAAATAAAACAGATGTTTGTATATGATGTCTTACAGGAATCATATTTCAGAATGAGAGATTTCATTTGATATATTATTTGTCTATTTATGTGCCATTTCAAATACTTTAATATTCATATTTCTACTCCTATCTCTACACCTCTAGGTGGCACTGATATGCAACGCTGATGTTTTCAGGACTTTTTATTTTTTGCTATTTTATGAAACTGCAGAAGTTATGGATATCTATGAACAGTTTCGCTTTCTAAGCTTTCCAACAATATCACATATGCCTGATTACACCACCAGTCAAAATATTTGAAACACTCATTCTTTATTGTAATTATTATTATTTATTTATTTTCACATTTTAGAATAATAGTAAATTAATCAAAACTATGGAATAACATAAATGGAACTATGGGAATGTTGTGACTAAACAAAATCAAAAATAAATCATAACTGTGTTATATTTTAGCATCTTCAAAGTATTCACCCTTTACCTAGAATTTGCAGACATGTACTCTTAACATTTTCTCAACCAACTTCTTGAGGTATCAGCCTGGGATGCATTTTAAACATTATTGAAGGAGTTCCCATCTATGTTAGGCATTTATTGGATGCTTTTCTTTATTATTTTGTCCAAGTCATCAATTTCAAAATGCTTTTTTATCTAAAATTTTAGTTTTATAATGAAATAAATTAATATGGTGTCACAATTATATTTTTGTCTACAAAACTATTTTCAAACATTTAAACATACGCCTTCAGATCAAAATATTTTTAAGATCATGAGAATCATTTCAAGTGTTTCAAAACTTTTGACCGGTAGTATATGTATTCGGAAACTTTAACATTTTAAGTGTAAACTTTTTTCGCAACATAGCAGCTCCTTTTGGACATGCCGGCAGGTCTGCAGAGTTGAAGATGTTCAATTCTATTAAATCGCAATAACTATATTGAAGGACATAATTGACCATTCTAGATAATATCTAACAATATTAGATTCGATTCAACTTTATTGCCATTGTGCAGAGTACAAGTACAGAGCAAATTAAATGCAATATCTAACCAACTAAATATTTCAGGAGCAGAACACAACAAGAAATTAATAATATTAATAAAAATAAATAAAATAAAAACTACATTGACTTTAGAAATGTATATTCATTATAGCCATGTTCTGCAAATCACAATTTTAAAATTACCTAAAATTTCCAGAATTTGCATAACTGAAGGAACCTTTCTATTAAGCCAAGTCATGTAAATGCTTGTTGGGGATTAATTATTCTTTAATAATGGCCTGTAGAGAGTGTGTATTGATTATAAATAATTACTGAAAATGTGTATTAGACAAGGTGATGCCTGCCTAGGTAAATGTCTGTGATGACTTACACGTGTAATTAATTATTGCGGGTCACATGATGGTTAAACATATCACGTAAGAAGACAAATTTGTATTATTGTGGTATGTGTTTATGAGTATTTTGCTTATAATATTCAGACTACATTTAAAGAATAGGTCTGATGTGGTTTTGAGCAGCTTTCAGCAGCCAAGAGCAGTAAAGGCTTATATAAGGCATTATTTTGGTGCGCTCTTGGCTACAGAGAATTAGAAAATATCAGACTGTCATTGTGATTTGATACTAGGATGAAAAATGTCAAAAGTGGAGATGACAAATCAGCCCAGTGAGGAGAAGTGGCTCTCAGACAGGGGATGTCATTTGTCATGATTGCCATTTGACTGCACTCCCCGTCCTCCCCTCCTCCACCAGCTTTTCTGCCTATATGAATGATACATTGATAGCCATTAATTCTAAATTATCCAAATTTGCCAAACAGCATCTAGCATGTGTGTGGAAATCAAATTTATATATTTCTTCTTTGCCTTTCTGTGCAGCCAGACCCTTTCGGTGGACAGACGGGGAATTCGGCTTGCACTCTTCACAATACACACAGCCAGACCATCAAACCCTAAGCTTGGAGACATTTCTGAATGCTCATCTCCCCTCATTTCAATCATCCATTTGGAATGAATAAAACGGCCGGGCGACAAGAGAGAATGGCAGCACCCTGAGCTTTGCTCCATCTATGGCTAATATCTCCACCTCCTCCTCGAAGAACCCTGCACCCCCAACCCCCTTCCGCCCCTACCCCACGCCCAACCTTTAGGAAGCCAAGGGGCTTTGTTGGAGGGGGACACAGATGAGCCTGCCTCACATCCAGAGCCCCCTGCATAATACTGGAGGTAATTAAGCCACAGCTTCAAGGTTGCATGGACACAAGACAATTCAGCCTAATGAAGTATCGATCGGCAGCAGGAGGAGTAAAACAAGTTGACATTCATTTAGAGATACTAGTGAGAATATACCACAATGCCATGAATGACGTAAGGCTTCAATGGCTCAAATTTTAATTATATGAAAACAATGTAGTCTAGACTATAATGCCTCTTGTCCCGATCAACGTTCAGGAAAGTGTACATTTTGGCGCCATCAAATTGTGTATGAGAAGAGAATGTTTCCACAAAAGAGCAGGATTTCAAAATAAAATAAATGTTTTAAAAGAAAATAATTCATTATTGATTTAAAAGAATCCCAAAATTTAACCAAAATGACTTTTAAATACATTTATGCAAGCAAGGATTGGATTGAAATGGCTAAAATGAAAGAAGAAATTTTTAATTTTCTAAACAGAATAGCAAAAATAATAATTGTTTTCAAAAATGTTTCTAGAATACGCTCCCATCTACCATTGGTCTAACAAACAGACAGCCCCGCCCCAAGCTCATGCAGTTGGTTTGGCCAACGTTGCTGTGTCAGGCTGGTCGGGATGCTCAAACAAACAGAGTAATGTTTTGATAGCGCCACTGTGTTTACACTTTTGCTTGGATAGGAGAACTTTTTTAAATGTACAAAATTGCTCGCTTTATCTTTGAGAATATCAAGACATTGACTGATCTATTTTGTTAAATGGAACACTGGAAGTGCAGTGCAGTATCAATCAAATCTTCAATTATTCCAATATGAAATGAAATGAGTATTTTACATGATTTCGGCTGTCAGAAAATGCTTGTCAGAATATGATATTATTGCTCCAATGAGCTCTAATCAAGGATCAGTTCCACTGAAACAAGTCTTTGACCATAGATCTAATCTGTTCTAAGAAAACCTCTGTAACAGTTTGTTGAAACCCTCCAACTGACAAACATATTTCACTCATTAAAGTTGTTTGATTGACGGATGTTATGATTCGCAACATTTGCCCTAGTTCCACGATTGAGAGCTGTGGACCAAGCAGCCGAATACGCAAGCCTTAACTAATGAGTCAATCACTGAAGAAGCTTGACTAGATTGTCTAGAAGCAGCTCAACAAATCAAGATATGTCTCAGGATTTTGACTGGAATGGGAATGAGTTCAGTTCCATTAAAACAGAGAACACCACATGATCCTTTTCCATTCCTCATTTATTTACAGTGATCATTATTTGCAGGAGTGAGCAGGGGAAATTGAAACACACTTTGGTTTTTGCATATTTATTGAAAAATGTTTAGGCTAATGAAGATGTTATTATAATTTTTTTACATTTGAAATAGAGGTAACTGCTTAAAATATGTCTGAATTAATTTGATGTAAAATAAATTATGACCCCAAAAAAACAAATTACATAATGGCGGTATATATCTGAAAAGTCGATCATAACTGAAACTGTCATTTTTGGAGAAGGCAAAAGATAGAATTGTGTGTGCAGATACCTAATATGGCCATTGTGAGTGCATTATGTATAAAGTTATTACCAATGTTACATTTACTGACCATAACAATTATCCCTGCTATCCCCTATATACATTAGAAATTCTAAGTTAACTTTTATTAGTGCATATTTGGAGTCAAAAGTTAGGATTTTTGTGAGATTTGAAATCAAAACTTTTACATAATTTAATGTGATGTCGTCCAGTGGTCATCTAAACTACAGCACCTACCAGCAAAATGCTGATAAGTTTCAAACATAATTCCCAGCAACAAATCATTTAATTTCATCCAAAATAAACACGGCTCTGCACTTTGCTTGTATTCAAACCAAGCACTCAAAACACCCACATTTTCAGCTTATCAGCACAATCAAATGCAAACGTCCGGGCTAGAGCACAGTTTTTTCCTTAAGTAATTGTCTGTCTTTTAATGGAGTTCACAAATGTCAGTTGCCAATATGTTTTAGCACTAAATGCGTAAGGAAGGATTCAGAAAGGTGGGCTATTTGACAGAACACAATGCATTGTTAAACAGCCTCAATTATGCCAAATAGACAGGTTTATACGGATATTTGCATTGTGTAATATCTACAATCAATGCATACATGAAAGTCAATTTGACTTGGCTTCGCAGGGTGAAACGCACAGTAAGTGCAAACCACTAGCGCTTCACATAAAAGTACAGTGAGTTCCATTTGTCAGTGGCATGGTTCAAATATTTTGACATAGTTTATGATAATGGCTGCAGAAACAGGCTAACAAATCACCAATCATGTGCAAACATTTTTTTTTATGCTGGGGTTGGACATTTTCCCTTAATGTTATGCTTTAAATTTGTTCCCCTGCAAAAAGTCAGAATGATGCATTACCGTATCATTTTCAGAAAATGACAGTCAAGTGCAACAGTATGTTAACATTAATGCAAGTCCTTTAAGATATTTATACAAAAGGTAGTACAAAACAATCCACCCACAGTAGTAGAATGTCTAAAAGTTAATGTAGCATTTTAAGTTGTGAGGGTAAGAGATGCTCAGACTGCAATTCAGTTGATGGGGTAAACAAAGGACTGAACATGTACTCAATTCACTAACTCTGTTACTTACTCTAGAGGTGCTAATAGCTCATGGCATGAGATTATATAACATAACTAAACACTACATTAAGGATTCAGGTATAAAACCCTAAAGGCAAAAGCTCTCTCTAAAAGATTTTTCTGTATGCATTTATGTGGAGATGAATTCCAAACATGTAGCCCCCACAAAACACTTTCAGCTAAAAAGAAAAATGCAGAGATTTAAAAATAAAAAAGGATAAATGATTTAGATGCACAAACTAATTAATAAGTCACCAATTCTGAAATAAAGAGCTTTTAAAGCAGATATTGTACATGGACATTTGCTTTCAGCATGTACTTGAAAAAAAAATTCTTTTGACACTTTTTGATAGCTTACAGCTATCATAAATCACATAAATTATAAATCAGAGACTGTTTTGACACACATGGAGAAAAAACAGAAACCGCTGTCCAGTTTATGAAAGAAGCCAACATAAATAAAAAATTGTTCTCATGGGCAATCATAAATATGGAGAAGTGAGGTGTGAAAATGAATATCTAGTCACTGTATAAAAAAGAAAGAAATCAAGAAAATAGGGCACATTGTGCAGGGCAACTCTTTGCTTGTCTTGCTGCGAGTTGTTTGGTATCCTCTCTTACCTGTCACAGAAGCAGATGAGTCGGGCCGGGTCCTTAGAGGATTCTGCCGGTGCTGAAGACACGAGGGCCATCCACACTGTCTGCACTTCACTGAAACATATATACATCAGATCATGTTTGCATCAAAACATCCACAACTTAAACTGTCACAGTCTGAAAAGTGCACAATGATCGCGGTATAATTAATATATACTTTACATTGGCAGACTTGTTTTTGTATGGCTCGGAATTCTAGAAACGAGTTAAACATAGGGTGTGATGTACAGTATGTGTATATCTTCATACAAATTTGGAGACAAACATAAGTTGAACTATTCCCCTTGGGTCAAGTCTTACCAGCAGATTTTTGTTACACTTTGTTTAGCAGTTTTCACATTAGAGTGCAATTACAAAATGGGTTTCTTGTGTTGCGGCTTAAACATGTTTTACAGCATTTTTGCAATGTTAATTAGTTATATTTATTTACATGAAATGTATGGAGGACCAAATCACTCAAAATTAATTCATTACAAATTGTTTTAAATATATATTGAATGAATTAAATGCATCATTAATAATAATAATAATTCCTTACATAAACATTAAATAAATCATTAATTACAAAGTTCATAGAATATATGTAAAAATAATACATTCATGATCTAATAATTAAATTAATAAATATCCCTTGGATTTCATTTTAGCACTTTAGATCTTGTGTCCATTTCAATTTTAGGGATGATTTAACATTTACTCCTTAACACTGATGCCACCATCTTTCAGCACGTGCCAGCCACTGTTTCTTCCTCACTCTTCACCAAACTTTGCACTTCACTTCACTTTGGACTGCTGACATTCTGAGCCAATGAGACAATCTCAAAGGATTGCTGATTACACTCACCTGCTTTGATTGGCGTGTCGGTAATGCTCTTACTTCAAATAAAAAGATCCCAAAGCAAGCTTACTTAAAAATGAAGGCAGAGAGCTATCGTTTTAATAAAACTGATTCAAAGCTAGTGCTGTGATGAAATACATGGGAAATGTTATGTATGTTTTAATTATTTATTTAATCATTTAACGATGCATTGAATTAATTCAATATGAATTTGATGTTTTATTTAAATAATACATTATTTATTTAATGATGCATTTAATTAAGTCACTACGTATTTAGTGATTTATTTAAATGTTTAAATATTGAATTATATAATTTTGAGTAATTTGGCCCTCCATGTGTCAATGATACTGTAATACAGACTGTAATCCAACCTCTGGTCTACCCAAATATCATGCAGACACATTAAACAAAGAGTTAAAAGTTTCTTTTTAGCAGTACTTCACTAAACTGCAATGTCAATTTATGTCATAAGAAAAAGTAGGCCAGGAACTATCAATCAATCTAATCCTCATCACTACCCAATCTGCTGTATATGAATAGAGCATGATTAATTCTTCAGTATTAATCATGTACTTTGTTCATATAAAACAAAGCTTAAGCTCTGTTTGCTAGGTGAAAGAGTTGAGACATTACAGCTTGGATTTAAAATGCATCTAAAGATTAAAACTGGTGGTTGACTATTAGAGAGGATTATTGAAGAAGGAAAATGATTTTTCAATTCGATGCAAAACTAATTTTGAAGTACAAAAATATAAGGAGCAGGTGGTACATTATATATTTTGATAGCAAACAAGGTTACGCAGAAGATGTGTGATATCTACATTCCTATTTGGCTCCCTTCTAGCCGAGCACTAAAATTAAAGTAATACCTTGTAAGAGCAACAAGATTTGTTTTGAATAGCTATATGCTTCAGTGCTTCAGGCTATGTGCTACTTCAGAAATACAGCATGGCTTTGATCTTTACACATTGAAATGAAAAAATCCTTTATGACTATCAAGTATGTCTCACTTTTTTACAGTGAATCTTGTTTACCAGAACAGGATTGTGTGCTCATGTGTGAAAGGGAATTACTCCAGAGACACCAAGAAGTTTCGGACCACCAAAAATGCATATTTTCACCATACAAGTGCTTTGAAATGTAACCAAGGTCAATGTCAAAGACATCCATTTTAGTCTACCAGAAGGATGTCAGTTTTCTTCAAATGCACTGGAGCACTAGGTGTTAGACTGCATGCCAAAGTTAATCTCACATATACAGTTAACTTAATAAGTAAAAAGTGGGCAATGACTTTGATTTTCCCAATGACAAATGCAAACATCTCCAATATATAATCAATTATACGTCTATACCAGGAAAATTCCCTCTTATAGACCCCTTTAAAATAGCTTCGTTGCCACACATACTGTAGGTAAATTTCTAAATATTTGCTCTCTAAGGAGGTTAGTTTTTACACAATTAAATTAAAATAATCTTGGATGCAGGGACTAAAATCTGTTTGAGTAACGAAAACGGAAACTAACGAAATGTTTTGCAGAACATAATCGAAAACCGGAACAAATTGATTTTCAATTGCTCAGGAGTGAAAAGGTTATTTTTAAATGCTGGTAACCAGTTATAACCAGTTAATTTTGTTCCAATAATTTGTTCATGAAATTAAATGCCAAAGGGTTTATCATAGTAAATTTTGGAACCTCTTGTTACCTGAAAAAATGAAACATGTGCTTTGTTCCTGAAGGAAACTGCTGCATCACACATTTCTTTGCCTAATTGCTCATTGTGGATGTCATTCATTCTGTGAATGAAGACCTTTTTAACCATTATGTATAATTACTACATACTGTATATACATACACAGCTAATCCAGATACAAGGAAAACATTATTAGAGGTAAAAAAATAAAGAAGAAATCTTCACTGAATTACTGTTAGATGCTGCATTAATACAGTTTTGATGCTGCTATGTTTTAAATGAGAGATCTGTAAATAAAAGCAGAAAAAGCAGATCTGTAAATAAAATGATACTTGACTTTGAATTATGTTAATTATGATTTCTATACTGATAAATCCACCACACAGGAAAATAATTACTTGCATATTTTTGCTTATTTTGGAGAGGCAAGGTGCTTATTTTGGGCTTGTTTTTTTAGACCATGTTGTTTGTTTCTCTGGCAACACTTCTATTGGTCTTTTCACCCCTTAGCGCAGAGTACTTTCATTTTTAAAAGAACGTTATTAACCATTCTTTTATTTTGTTCTAACTGGTATCCTTTTGGAAAGGAGGCTGCGGAACTTCTGAACCAGAACAAAAACATACCGTTTTTGCTTAGAACGAACCGAAATGAAAAACATTTAGTTTTTAGTCCCTGCTCTGATTTGTTTTAAATCTAACTTTTCACATAACATGAAAGGGATCAGATCAATTTATGGTTTACTCTGAGAATTACTTAGATCCAGTAAAAAACAACATAATTATGGATTTTAATCTTGATGATAGTCGGAGCATTTGTTAACATCTAATTCAAAATAAAGCAACAGTATGTGTTTTTATTTGATTAAATCGGAGCTCCTAATCCTTGATGAGACAGAATGTTGGTCAAGTATTTTGCATCTGAACTCCACTATTGTTCTGTCTGTTATCCACTCAAAAAACTTGAAAACCACCATCCAAGCTTTTAACTATGGCAAGAAAAAGATAAAACCCTATATTAAAGTAATATTCCGATTTTAATAAAAGTTAAGCTCAATCGACAGCAGTTGTAGCACAATAATGATTACCAAAATGAATTTGGACTTATCAAAAATCTGGGTCCCAGTGAGGCACTTACAATGGAAGTGAATGGGGCCAATCCATAAACGTTAAAATACTCACTATTTTATAAGTGTAGCCACAAAATATAAACAACATGCTTGTTAAAATGATTTTAGTCGTTAGATAAAATCACTTACTAACCTTTCTGTGTAAAGTTATAGCCAATTTTACAACTTTGTTGCCATGATGCAATGTCAACAAACCCTAAAACCCTAAAATGATGGTAAAAATGATGATTTAAACAACTTTACAGCTCAAATAATACATGAGTTTTAACAGAAGAATTAATGTGTGCCTTTATGAAATAAGCTTCACATTTCTGCCTTTAAACCCTCTAAATATTGACCCCATTCACTTCCATTGTAAGTGTCTACCTGTAACTATGATTTTTGCTTTTTTTAGATAAGGAGGGACAAGTTGAAATTCATTTTAGTGGTAATCAACATTATGCCATAAATGCTGTCAATTGAGCTTAACTTGTACTGAACTCTAAATATTCCTTTAACATTAATTATTATTACTATTAGTTTTTAATTGTTTTAATTTATTACAGTAACTTACATAAGTACTTTTGATTATTTTCTGATTACAAAAGCTTTTAAAGCCATTAATTCCATAAGGTTAAAGTCTTCAGATTTTCAGGGTGCATTTTAATGTCTATGCTTTTAAAAGGGGATGGGCTGATGAGAGTTGTAATCCTCTCTCCTCTGGCCTCAGAGACCTGTTTTAACTCCATGCCTCAACAACAAATGTTGACCTTGCTGTTCAAAACTCAAGCCCATAAAGGTATATGCAAACACAGTAACACGGACCACCTCAAATGAGGACCCGCTTTTGATGTTGAGGGGCTCCATTTTCAAAGCAAAAGGGAGATACCCATAGGCCTAAAGTCCATCAAACAGTTTTTCATATGTGGCTCTTAGGTGTTTATAATTACAAACAAGTGCAGCATCATGATTAAAACATTGTGGGAAGCACAGTGGTGAGGGAAGACAACATATTAAAAGAGAAAGTAAAAGCATGACAGATCTGTTTGGGAGCAGAGTTTAAAATTTTCTAAAAAATTAAGCATACACCAACAAAGAGATGTGACTATTTGTTAGTGTATGCTTAATTTTTTAGAAAATTTTAAACTGTGTTCAAAAGATAAAAAAATCAAAAGAATGGCTAAGCCATTCAGGAAACTTGGTAATAGTCCCATCATCATCTGTCAGCTGAAGATTTCGTCTAGGAACCTTGTTCCACAGAAGTCACTGGCACAGTTGAATGGTTAAGGGCTGTCGTGTGGAGATTAATGAGGAAGCTGTAGGCCAGGGGTGGTCGCTGTTCTTTTCTGCATATTGCTGCTCCCTTTGGCATATCACGGTGCCGTTTTGTGACTCATTCTGCATAAAGCGGCGGCTCATTTCAGTTTATCATGGCCCATTCGGCCCGTTTCGCGGATGGCCCGGTTCTCCCGATGGCCAGTCATTCCCTGATTGGCACCAAAGTGCGTCGGCCCCCCGGGAAAATGCCCAGTATACCAGATTACCAATCCAGCCCTGCTGTATAGCACTACAGGATGTCAGAGCAGCAAGAGGGGTGGTGGGTGTGAACAGAGCCCTCCAGGACCCCAAAAAACATATATGAACACACATGGGTTTATTCATTCTAAATGAGAGGCCTGATTGGTCTTGAATATGCTCGATCTGACATTGAGTAATTAAGAGAAATTATGTGGTAAGAACTGTTTCCATAATGTCTTCGGGGGCTCTGTCACAGCACAGTAATGAAGCCATATAATCCCAACTGCTTTCAAATGGCCTGTGACAAATAAAGACTGATGTAATGGAATGGTGGTTTGAATGCATTGTAGGGACTCTGTTGTCGCTATGATGTAATCACAGACTTAGAAAGCTTTTAATTACCAGTTAAATATTTAAATAAACAATTAAGCTAATTAACATAAACATCATCAATCACAATATAAGTGTTTGCCATAAATTGCAGTAACTGTAATCAAGCCCTTGTGTACAATGTAGCAGAACTTGCCAAGTACGAATCTTTGGTGAATACCCAGCACTTTTATGTTTGAATGTTTGTTTGTTAGTTTGTTTGATTGGACAAATTCTGTATTTTTCTTTCCCGCTTAGTCTTTTGCTTATTTATTTGATTTTGTTTGATGTACAACAAAACTCCATATGGTAGGGCTGAGGGGAATATAAACAAAACCGACAACAAAATCTCTGAGCATTTCTATACATCTTTTCTTCAACTGTCATGTCCAATGTGACATTACAGAGAGAGACCTTCACTAGTCTCTTTAGTGCTGATCTCTCTTGATCCCGATGTGTGGTCTAAATGAAAACTCAAACAGATCCATTCTCTCAAGTTCCCTCACAGATGTGAGGATCAATACAGGGACATGTGGGTATCGATCAGCGTAAATGGTAGCAACACTCACAAATTTGCCAAAACAAGACCCTTTTTTTTTTCAGAGGTCCAAGGCCACTGCCACATGTGCTGTAATGTTTTACGATGTCTATGGATTTTAGTGAGGTAGATTACATAGAATTATGTTGTTCAACTCACAACCAGGACTCTCAGAATGGCAAAGCCTTTTGCTGAGCTTATCACAGCTACTCTGGAGGGAAGCTTCTCACACTACAATTTCATTCAGGGTTTTTTTTTTTTTTTGTTTTTTCAAAAAGAACATATGGATCACAAATCATATGAACTTTATTCAGAAAGGCGCCCAAGAGCTGCCCAAGCTACAGATAATAATAACAATAAAGAACATAAAATATATATATATATATATATATATATATATATATATATACACACACACACACACACACACACACACACACACACGGATAAAATAAAATAAAGGTAAATAAATAAATAAATATGATTCAAGTCGGTCTAACAACACAATAGCAATTTCCTCCCAACTTTGTAAAGTCTTGCACTTTGCATCGTTGAACTTAGTGGTGGTGCCCTCCAACAAGGCAATGTCCCTAAAGTATGTCAGCCAAAGAGAAGATGTATGAGTGGATGGTTCCATCCAAAGCTTTAAGATGCAGTACTTGCAAAAGTATTTAATTGGAGCATGGAGTCATCCAATAACAAGATAAGTAATGGGTCTTTTGGCATCTCCAGATGTAATATGTCCGAAAGCAGTGTCTTCACGAAGGACCAAACAGAATCCACTATTTGGCATTCCCAGAACATGTGTAAATAGCTACCTAGATTAGATTAGATTATTTTATTTAATGCCATCTCAGCATTCAAAGCTATTTTCATGGCAAAAAATTAAATTACAAAAATACAAATATCATATAAATACAATAAAAACAAAACAAATATAAACAGCAAGTCATATTATACAAAATATTTTTTTTTAGATTAACATATGATAAAAAATCCAAAACCTTTTCAAATAGGTACCTACTGCAGTGTTATTACACAGATGGCAGTGAGGGTTAGGTATAACCATCATCTTGTGCAATAGATTGGGAATGATATAAGCCTTGATAATTAGTTTATAGTGGATTAATTGGTGGGCGGGGTGAGGTGGGGAAACTATTGTCCCACACAACATCCCAGTCAGGCTCAGCCTTTAGTTCCCTTACCCAGAAAAAGATGTTATACTAGTGTACTACCTAAACATAAGGAAATTATCTAAATTGGATACCATGCCTCTTGAAGGGGTGTCTGGGTCTCACCATTTATACATCGGATGTAACTTGTACATTAGTATACTTTTAACCCTCTGGGGTCGACGGACGAGCCGGCGCGCCCTGCTGGATATTTTCGTCATTACAGTAGAAACAACTTAAAATACTCCGTCAATTTTGGGTATACAGATAAGTGTAAGACATCATTAGAGACTATAAAGGGTCTGCATTTATTTGTGTACACTCACAATAACAACAAAATCTTGTGCTTTTGTAAAATAAAGAAAATATAAAGGGTGAGCTTTCAGCAGTCTCTGTGTTCACAAGCATATTTCAGAAACATGTCACTAAAATGAACTGAAACTCCGCGAATACTTATCACACAAACATGAAACATATGTCTAAAGAAAGCTTAAAATGTCTACTTTTTAATAAACCAATTCAAATGTAAAACAAATATTCTCCTGCAATGCAATCTCTATGAAACAAAGCGATGTACAGTTTTACCGGTTCATCTAATTATCTGTAATGTGATCCCACCCACCAGCAGAGCGCGCCATTCATACACTAATGTGCTGAGACGATCAACGCAAATGTGCACGCCCCCGAATGTGAAGTTTAATGTAAACACATTTCATCCATTTTTCTGTGCGTTTGCAAAGATACACAGGCAAGAAAGCTCCTGGATTGTAAGGTAGAGTTAACATTTTCCTTAGAAGAAGAGCGGGACTCCGATGAACGTTTGTATTTTGAAGACAGACTTGATCCAGCCGAGGATACAATTTCAGATGAGTAAGCCATTTAGTTTTCATTTGTTGACATGCTATTTTATATAAACATGTACATATTTTACTAGTGGGACCGTTTCTAGACTTGCCAGCCAGGATTCAGTGTATTGACATTTGAAATATGACTGCTAATAAGCAAGTTTTAGATACATTTAAATGCTGTTTCGGCTAAAGCAGGTATTTAAATTGTAAGCTGTACGATATAAATATGATATGTAATATGATATAAAATAATATGAATGTTTAGATTATATTTTATCTAGTGTTTATAATGCCTCATTATCATCAACAAAGCTTGTGCTTGCAAATATGTGTTAGGGTTTAATTAGTCAAATGCACTTTAAATATGCCCATATTAGAAAATCAGCATATTATTATGATTTCTGAAGGATCATGTGACACTGAGGACTGCAGTCATGATGCTGAAAATAATGCTTTGATCACAAATTGCATTTTACAATATATTTAAATAGAAAACTGTTCTTTTAAATTGTAAAAAGAGTTCAGAATATCAATATTGTTTCTGTATTTTGGATCAAATAAATCCAGTCTTGGTGAGCAGAAGAGACTTCTAACGGTAGTGTAGGTCTAAAATTAAGTCTTTATGTAAAGAAAATATATAGTCAGAGAATACTTTTAACTTAAAACTTGATTTTGATCATTAAGTCTCCTCATATTCATTCTCTTTCTCTCACATTCCTCATTGATAGGCCCAAGTGTGGGGTCATTGTCTCTCAGTGTGTGTGAATTACAATCCATATTCATGATCGTTCACGCCTCCTCGCATATTACCTTTCAACACTAAAATTGTCTTACAAAAGTTAAATTACTATATTGTTTTGTATGAATGAGTGATCAGGATGGTTTTCACATCATTTTGTAGCAAAAACTACAAGATCCAGCACTCAAAAGTCTTGTGGACAAATGTTTAGTATGTGTTATATGGCCTTATTTCAGTGACTTAAAATTGTAGTTTTTTTTCAAAAACCACGCATAAACGATATTTTCTCAAAAATACAAACCTGTACATACATTTTGCTCACATATTATTATAGCCCAGTTTGTGCTGAATACAGTGTTATCAGACTTTAGCCATTAATGTTTTTAAGCAACTGAAAAAAGCACAAATGTCAAGGCATGTCAAAACTTCTTCAGGGCCCAAAATACGCTCAGACCCCAGAGGGTTAAAGCAGACCTCAGTCTTAAGAAAAAAATGTATAACCAGGTAATCGAAAATTCTGCACTCAAATTCTGAAAAGACTTAAGTCCTTCATGAAAGAAAATATTATTTAATGTGTAAATGCCATGATCAGACCAGGGTTTAAATACAAAAGGCTTATTTACCGTTACATAGACTATTATTATGCCAGAAGGGAGATGTTTCAGTGTACAGAAAAGGTCCACCCATGATCTTTTCAATTTGTTTCCATGTATTAAAAGAGTGTTCGATAATTGGCCCCAAATTTTTTATTGATTTTTTAGACATGGCAGAAAGGGGAAGGTCCTGCAGAAAGAATAGGGTGGTTATATTAGCCTCTAGATCTCGCATGGGACAGGGGAGTCTGGATTAATCCAGATTTTTAAATATCTATTTTGAAATGCATGATGGTATAATTCAAGGTTAGAAAATGACAGGCCTCCATCAAGTTTCCTACGCTGCATTGTTTTCAACCGAATTCTGTTTTTTTCTTTTATTCCATAGAAATTTAGATAAGGCCACATTGAAGTCTTTAAAAAAGCAGTGTGGCTTGTGGTGGTGCTAGTGACAACATGGAGAAAATAACATTAACCCTAGGAAGTACATACATTTTAATTGTAGTGATCCTGCCGTGAAGAGCAAAACAAAGAGGAGGCTACCTGTCTGGATCGTCCTTGATCTTGTTCAAGAGAGTATGAAATTACATTTTGGAATGAGATGTAGTAATGGGAGTATTGTAATTCCAAGATAAGTGAATTGCTCTGTGATGGAGGGAAGGCTACTGAATTCTTAATTTGCAGCATTGTTTAGGGGCATTAATACTGATTTGCTCCAGTTAATTTTGTAACCCAAAAGGGCACCAAATGTATGAAAAAGTTTCAGGCATTCACAGAGAGATTCTGAAATATTTGATATATACAGCAAGATATCGTCAGCATACAGGGAGATTTTGTGTGCTGTGTTCATGCAGATAATGGGGCAAATCGTTAAAGACTGATGCACAGTTTGGGCAAGTGTTTCTATTGACAGGTTAAAATGCATGGGTGATAATGGGCAGCCTTGACAAGTGCCCTGCTGGGAGTGAAGGATAAAGATAGAGAAGAGCCTGTAAGTATGCAAGCTGAACAGTTATTATATAGTGCTGAAACAAATGTAAGAAAACCTTGCCCTACATGTTCAAAAACAGTCCAAAAAAACCTCCATTTGATCCTATCAAAGGCTTTCTCATCCAACAAGATGACTACAGAGGAAGCCAAGTAAGGGTCAGATCTATGTATGATATGTAAAAGTCACCTTCTCTTATCTGAGGCATATCAGTCTTTTAGGAAAGACTGCTCTTAATTAATTCGATCACACACACATTTCTCTAATCTTAAGGCTAGAGCTTTAGCAAAGAGTTTTACCTCAGTAGTAATTAAGTGAATAGGCCGGTAGCTAGCACACTCTAAAAGGTCCTTGCCTTTCTTCAATAAAAGAGTTATAAGAGCTGTATTCTGGTCCCTGTGAAGAGCTCCATTTCCAAGGTAAAATTAAATGACTTTAGGATAAGCGGTGCCACTATATCCCAGATAGCCGAAATTAGTTCAGGAGGGATCCCATAGCTAACTGGAGCTTTTTTCTTTTTTGCATGGAGTACAGAGCCAATTTAAATTCTTCGAGTGACAGGGGGATATCAAGCAAGTTGCGGTGATAATCACCTATTTTTGGGAGATGTATCTGTTTAAGAAAAGAAATGTAGTCCGAATGGCATGCTTGAGACTCTGACGTGCATAACTGTTCATAAAAAGCCTTCAGTATATTCTATTTATACCCTCAGGCTGGGTATATAAAACACCCCTTTCTTTAATGGCATATACAGATGTATACATACATCTTAACCAAATACGTTTAATCTCAGTTTTTCAAAATTCCTGACATTAAATCGTAGAAAACTTTTCATGTCTTTGGTCAGTTAGGATTGCTACATTATTTTAAGAATGTGAAATACCATATATTAGTAGAGAGAATTATTTACTTCAGCTTTTATACTTTCATCACATTCCCAGTGTGTCAGAAGTTTACATACACTTTGTTAGTCTATAGTATATGGTAGCAATATGGTAGCAATGACTTTACATTGTTTAACTTGGGTAGCCTTCCACAAGCTTTTCACAATAAGTTGCTGGAATGTTGGCCCATTCCTCCAGACAGAACTGGTGCAACTGAGTCAGGTTTGTAGACCTCCTTGCTCGCACATGCTTTTTAAGTTCTGCGCACAAATTTCTGAGGTCAGACTGAGGTCAGGACTTTGTGATGGCCACTCCAACACCTTGACTTTGTTGCCCTTAAGCTATTTTGCCACAACTTGAGGTATGCTTTGGGTCATTGTCCATTTGGAAGACCCACTTGCGACCAAGCTTTAACTTCTTGGCTGATGTCTTGAGATGTTGCTTCAATATATTCACATAATTTTCCTCAAGAAGCCATCCATTTTGTGAAATGCACCAGTCCCTCCTGCAGCAAAGGAAATTTGGAAATTGCTCCCAATGATGAATCTTGGCTGATTTCTTTTGATTTTCCCATGATGTCAAGCAAAGAGGCACTGAGTTTGAAGGTAGGCCTTAAAATACATCCACAGGTACACCTCCAATTCATTACACCTCATATCAGAAGCTAATTGTCCAATTTTCTAAAGGTTTGACATAATTTTCTGTAATTTCCTAAGCTGTTGTAAACATACTTGGTGTATGTAAACTTCTGACACACTGGAATTGTGTCAATTAAAAGTGAAACCATCTGTCTGCAAACAATTGTTGGAAAAATTACTTGCATCATGAACAATGTAGATGTCCTAAATAACTACAATTTGCTAATATTAAATGTGTGGAGCTGTTAATTTTTTTTTTTTATGACTTTAACCTAAGTGTGTATAAACTGATTTCAACTGTATGTTTGCTCTAGACTCACCAAGTTTTACCCTTAATGCTAATAACTTACTAGGACGATCAACGTTAAAATAGTAAGACTGTCTGGTGTGGTTCCTAATATATTTGGATCTATGTAGAAGTATTCCCTTTAGTTCCAATGTAAGTGTATGTAGCCCTTTGCTTTCTGTTGACAATAGTGACTTTTATATTAATGCTCTAAAATGCAAATCTTCTTTTCCCTAGATTTCTGACAAAAGGAGGAAAATGCAATACATTTCCCTCTATTTAAACATTTAGTGGTTTCCTAAAGTATCTGAGGGTTGCTATCTGATTCGTTGTTATATTGAATGAACTCTAATAGGGAGGTGCATATCGGTGGCAAAATAATTTTGTCATAAATTAGAGATGTAACGAATCTCCAATGTGTAAGGAGATGTAAAGTTAGCAGAGAATGAAAGGACAGGTAGTCGATCCATGAATAGCTCTTATGACGAGCTGAAAAAAAAATTGTAGCCTCTAGCACTATCATTTTTTAACTAACAAATATCATGAATATTAGTTTGTGTTATGAAATTATTGAGCTTCTGAGAGCGCACTGAATCAGATGGGGAATTCTGAGAAATGTCCAATAAGTTCAAGTTTATTTATAAAACACATTTAAAAACAACATTGTAGCCAAAGTGCTGTACAATAAGAAAAAAACATTAATATCAGTTTTAAATCAAATTTCCAAAGCATTAAAAGAACAAAACAATAAAACATGTAAAACTAACATACTAAAACCCCTAAAATTCTCAAACAATATCATAGGCTATAGAGAAAATATGTGTCTTCAAACTTGATTTCAATATAGCCAATGAGAAAGAAGACCCAACAACAAATAGAAGTGCATTCCACAACCTGGGGGCCACAACTACAAATGCCTTTGGTTGTCAAATGTGAACGAGGAACAGACAGGAGTAACTGATTTGATGATCGAAGAGACCTAGGTGTGGAATGAAGTTGAAGTATATCAGCAATATACTGAGGGGCTAGACCATGCAAGGCATTATAAACATACAGGAGAACCTTAAATTTAACTCTATAACTAACTGGTAACCAATGTAGGGAAGCGAGAACCGGAGTGACATGCTCTCTTTTCTTAGTACCCCTTAGATATCTAGCTGCTGCATTTTGGACTACTTGCAGACGTGAAAAAGATGACCGAGACAAACCCACATATAAAGCATTGCAGTAATCCAGCCAGGATGTAATAAGAGCATGAGTCACTATTTCCAGTTCCTTCTGTGAGAGAAACTGTTTTAATTTAGCAATGGACCGGAGATGAAAAAAGCTTCCTTTAACAATGACATTTATCTGCTTATCAAATAATAAGTCAGAATCAAAGATGACACCCAAGTTCTTAACACTATTGTGCCAGGTTAAGGACAGAGTATCTAACTGATTTTCAATGTCAGCGATACATAATGAAGAGTAAAATGCAAAGACCTCATTTTTATCATCATTAATCATGAGGAAGTTTTCAGATATCCATAGTTTAACTTCCTCAAGACAGAAGATGAGATTACTGATGGAACAACAATAGTTAGACCTGACAGGAAGGTAAAATTGTGTGTCATCAGCATAACAATGATAAGCAACACTGTACTTCTGAAAGATAGAGCCTAGATGAAGAATATACAGAGAAAAAAAGCAGAGGACCCAACATGGAGCCTTGTGGGATGCCACATGTAAGCAGTGTTGAGGATGAGGAGTAATTATCAATACTGATAGAAAATGCTATTACCTTAAGATAAGAGGAAAACCCGTTTAATGCAACTCCCTGGATGCCAACCTCCCTCTCAAGACAATTTAAAAGAATGGAGTGATCAATCGTGTCAAATGCTGCACTGAGGTCTAAAAGGATTAAAATGGCCCCATTGCCAGAATCCAGGGAAACTAAAATATTATTGGTCACCTTTAACAGTGCAATCTCAGAACTATGCAGTGACCTAAAGCCTGATTGATAAAAGCCTGAAAAATAAATGTTAAAGATGGTCAGATCAGAATAGAGCTGCAAATAAACCACCTTTTCCAAGATTTTGGATAGAAAAGGCAGTTTTGAAATAGGCCTATAATTCTTAAAATCTGTAGGGTCAAGATGAGGTTTTTTCAGCAAAAGCTGAACCACAGCATGTTTAAAGCTGGCAGGAACCACTCCATTTCTCAGAAAACTGTTGATTATGGCCAACATAATGGAAGCAACAGAATTAAAAACATGTTTGAGTAACCGCGATGGTATGACATCTATGGGAGAGTTACCAGGTTTCATTAATGATATATTATAGCAGACAGATGAGCAAATGAGACAGGGTCAAAGTGACTGAAAGAACTGGGAGGCAGGGTGGGTTCAAAGTGAATCACAACTGGGTCCAAGATGTGTGTTCTAATGTCCTGAATTTTGTCAATAAAAAAATGCAATAAACTTTTCACACATCTCAGGGGTTGCTTCTGGATAGCCCATAGGGGAAGGTTTCAAAACGGAATCAATTGTATTAAAAATTATCATAGGCCTATGTGGATTTTTAGCAATTATTTCAGTGAAGTAATTAGATATTGCAGTCTTGACCTAGACTTGAAACTGCTTTAAGGAATCACAAAACATTTCAAATTAAATCTTAAGTTTATCCTTCTACCACTTATGCTCTGCCTTCCTACATTCCTGCCTAATAGAGCGAGTATGCTCATTAAGCCAAGGCTGGATGCATGACCTATTTTTACATTTCAGTGACTTTAAAGAATCAACCTGGACTAAAATGGCAGAGCAAGTTGTATTAAATTCTTCAACCAACTGTGAGGTGTCTGAAGTACAAGTAATAACATCAGTAACATCAATAAAGGATAACATACAGTGTTAAAGTCACCAACCTACAGTGAGGTGGTAGTTATTTAAACAAAATAATATTGACTTGGCTTCTGACAAAAAGCATTCGTTCGGCACATATACTGAAATAAATGTTAAATTAATCCATGTTCCAAGAACATAAGCAATGCGACCATCTACGCGTGGCACCATCTAGGTGCACATGAGTGGCAGAGGAGGAAATGGCAGGCGAGTTGCGACATTTGACAAGAGCGCACGCCGCCATGGCGATTTATGTACGCTACTGTTGTGGTGCTGTCTGAATGGATCAAGACATTCTTCCCCTGAATCAGCTGGAGAAACCTGCAGAGGGCAAGGACTACAGCCAGCAACTCCAGGCAGATGATGTGCCAACGCAGTCGTGGGCCTGTCCAGGAACCGGTGCCAATTGCGCACGGCGCGCAACCCAGTTTGGAGGCTTCTGTGGTGACCACAACACATCTGGACACCTGCTGCAGGGGGACTCCCGTCTGCAGAAAGTCTGTCCAGGGGTTGAGTAGTTGATGGCACAGAGGGATGAAAAATACACGGTATGTGCCGTGGCGCCATGCCCATCTCAGGTCTCAAGTCTGAAGCCAGTGCTGTACCTGTCTCATATGCATCAACCCGAGTGGAGGGAGGACGCCATATGCCCTAGGAGCCTCTGGAATTGTTTTAGAGGGACCGCGGTGCCTGGTTTGAATAGGGCGAGGCACTTCACACTGAATGCGCAGGCTCATTTGTGAGAAAAGAGATGCTCTGAACCAGGGCGAGCTTGCTCTTTTCCCAGTTGACCCAAAGCCCTAATCGGCTGAGGTGCCCGAGCACCTCGTCCCAGTGGGCACATAGTGACTCTCGAGAGTGAGCTAGAATCAGCCAGTGGTCGAGGTAATAGAGTAGAGGGGCAAGTACTGATTTTGTACTTGTACTGATATGCCCGGCCCTCTAACGCAAACTGTAGGAAGGGTCTGTGTCGGGGGCAAGATCGAGATGTGGAAGAACACGTCCTTCAGGTCTACCACTATGAGCCAATCTTGACGCTGAACGCATATTAGGATATATCTCTGCATGAGCATCTTAAACTGAAGTCTGTGTAAGGCCAGGTTGAGAAATTGCAGGTCCAAGATTGGCCGCAACTCACCGCCTTTCTTAGGTACAATGAAGTAAGGGCTGTAGAAACCCTTCATCTTGGCTGGAGGGACAGGCTCTATCGTGCCCTTGTGTAACATGGTTGCAATTTCCACCCACAGGGTGTTGGCGTCCTAGCCATGCACCAAAGTGAAACGGATGCCGCTAAAGCAGGGCGGGCGCCTGGCGAACTGAATCGCGTAGCCGAGTCGGACGGTCCTGGCCAGCCAGTGCGACGGGTTGGAAAGCGAAAGCCACACATCCAAGTACCGTGCGAGGGGCACTATGGGGACCATCACGTTTGACGTACCTGATGGGGCTTTGCAGTGGTGGGGAGCAGGTAGTGTAGCGTCAGGAGGCAGAGTCGCATCCTGGGGCGCCTGTGCTGAGAAAAGACTCAAAGCACTTACCTTGCTCCGCGTACCCGGCAGGGGGCGGGTTGGTGATGGAGGAGGAGGTCCTGTGGAAACGTCCTCTGGACTCGTCAGAACTGGCCGGCCGGGGGTCTGCGCGTGATACAGTTGCTGGAATTGAAGCGAGAGGTCTGCGTACAAGATGTTGCTTATTCTTTGACTGTATCTGTTTGGTGCCGGGCCACCGTGAGAACGGCATGTATGTGCACTGGCTATGTGACCAAAGTAATTAGGAAATTGCTCTTTTATTGAAAATGTGGGAACGGCAAAGAAAAAGAAGGAAACCAAGGATTCTCCACCCGGCCCTCCACCAGGGGATGGAGTGGTCTGTCAACCAGCTCCAGGCAAGCATCTTGTTCCTCAGGTCATCAGACTTTTTAAGACCAAATAATAGAAACATTTAATACCACTTTCGCAATAAAAAACCCCACATTAATTAATTAGCTGGTAAATACAAAACCACTGAGGCTACTGTTTTTATTTTATTTTTTTGATTGTGCATTTATGTGTTAATAAAATAAAATAGTTAAGAATGCATGTAGCCTAATGTATGTAGCCTATATTGTGACCCTCCTCTTTAGTCACTTGCTTTCTAAGCAAGACATGTCGCAAAAGACCAATGCTTTGGCAACATCACCATTTATGTCAAACAAGGAAATGGTGGCAAAAAACATGCGTAAAAAGTTAATTTTATCGGATTATGTTGTTTTTTTGTCTACTGAGTGTCCTTGAAAATATATTTTTCCAATGTTTTGTACAAGGAACAATCCAAAAACACTTTAATCTGCGGTACATAGGGCGGCTGTGGCTCAGGTGGTAGAGCGGGTTGTCCAATAACCGCAGGGTTGGTGGATCGATTCCCGGCCCACACGACTCCACATGCCGAAGTGTCCATGGGCAAGACAATGAACCCTAAATTGCTACCAATAGCAGGCTAGCACCTTGCATGGCAGCTCTGTCTCATTGGTGTGTGAACGGGTGAATGAGATGCAGTGTAAAGTGCTTTGAATACCGCTAAGGTTAAAAAGGAGCTATATAAGTGCAGACCTTTTACCATTTCCATCTTATCGAAGAGACTGAAGAGAGTATGTTTCCTGCACAATCTTTATATCATTGTCATTAAAAATCAAAGATACCACTGCTGTGAATAAGGTCTAGCATGTGCTGAATAACGTTTATAAATTTTTTATTTTTTTTGGCAGATCCCTTTAAGAAATACTTTAACAGGTAGTTAAAGGGCAGTTCATTTCAAAATTATATTTCTGTCATCACTGCTCACCCTTGAGTTTGTATGAATTTTTCTCTGCCATGGAACGAAAAAAGGAGATGTTAGGCAAAATGTTTCAGTCTCAATTCACTGTATCTTGTTTTTCATTCAATGTAAGTGAAAGGTGACTGAAATTCCCTAATTTCTCCTTTTGATATCCACTGAAATAAGAAAGTCATACAGGTTTGCAACAGCATTAATGTAAGGGATGACAATTAAAATTTTTGAGTGAAATATCTCAAATATAAACTCATATATTACCTTAAAAATTTAAAGTTGACAAGATGTATTGAAAATGTTAATAGATAAGATTATGAAAAAGAAGGAGAGAGAGAGAGACGCTGTGCTGCCTCTTTCCACCTGATTGGTCTGAATAATTTGCAGCATCATGCAGGCTGCACTGTCTTATCTGTCCATGCGCTGTCAGTGTCCTCTTTGCTCCGCGATGTTTTTTTCTGCGTGAGAAATGGGACGTGTGGCGTGAGAGCGTGAGAACAGTGTCAATTGCGTTGGCAGTCCTAGATCTAGAGAGATGGCGATGAGAGATATAACAGGTGTAACTCTGCAGCCGAGTAGTTCTGTTAGCTTTACAATTATTGTCAAAGGTGGTGAAAAATAAGGAAATGCAACAATTTGAAAGGCGTCAAAAGACCGCTCCAACCTTGCGCGTTTGCAAATTGTAACGTTGACTGCTTTGACGATTATAAGCAGGAGCGACAGTATAAGAGATGCAAAATAATGCCAATTGCATTTCGGATTAACAGGTTTATGAAGGTTTATACATGTGTAACATCGTAAGTTCAGTAAAAATATGCTTCCCTGCATGTGCTCACACTAAACTCAAGCGCCAGCCACTAAATGACGGATGCACAAGAGAGAGAGAGAGAGAATTTTGACTACATTTTGAGTTTTAAGTGTCTCCTCTATTCAAGCCCCAAAATGTAATACCTCAGCAAACGAAATTTAAGACTTCTTGAAATTTAAGATATTTAAGACTTGTTATGGACTTAAATTTTAAAAAGTAAATTTAAGACTTTTTAAAACCCTGCGGATATCCTGTACACAACTTTAGATTTTAAAATGTATTACTATATGTAGAAATTAACATAAAAAAAATATAACTGCTGTAAAATGATTGTTCATTGTTAGTTCATGTTTAACTAATGTTGTTTACTAATGTTAACAAATGGAACTTTACTGTAAATTATTCTGATATTAAACTGTCATTTTGATCCAAAACACATGCTGCCTCCAATCCTGATTCAAGTGTCACCTCCTATCATCAGTAAGCACGCTGATGGCATGGCCTGCTGCTGTATTAATAAACACACTTTCATTTGGACCGGTCATATGGATGAGGCTCTTGAGATCAGATAAGTAATTGCGCTTGTCTTTCACAGAGTGCATTATATTTTCAGATGGGACAAAACAAGAGGTCAAAAAGTGCAAGAAGTGTACGGAGTTGCTCAAGGGGTGGAGATATATCCATTAATAACTAAGGCATGCTAAATCATTTAATTGTTCCCTAAAAGCATAGTTAGTCTAATTAGCATAGACATAATTGCTGTGCCTTGCGGCATAGGGCACTTGACATCTAGGCAACATGCTAATTGCTGTAACTGCCATTGTAACATTTCTGAATGCACATTTTGCAAATGATGTGCAAAAAACGAAAAACTATTTATTCACGGTGATTGGTCATTTTAAGGCCTGTGTTAATTTGGACATGTGTTCATTTAAGAATGCTTGGCAGCACACCAGTCGCTAATATCAAACAGCCTGACAGGTTTACATAGCATCACTAATGGGTAGCATAAAAATTTTCTGATGGACCGTGGCAGATTAAAGCCTATGCATATTTTAGTTGACAATCGCCCACAAAAATGTTTGGTATATTCAGAATTGTTTCATCTCACTAATCTTGCAGGATAAAACACTGATCTACCAGGTAAATAAAATGGAATACAGAACATAGAATACAAAATCTTGGGCAAAGTCCCATTTCAATGCCTTTTAAAATTGGTCTTAGCTGTTAATTACTGATATTCTTACACGTCACTATATGACCCGAAATTAACTGAAATTGTATTTATAAGCTGTTATAGATAATTAACAGACAGTTTGAGTTAGACCATCGGTGGAAAAGAATAGGGGCAACACACATCCATGCTTTGCATTTTATGAAACAATTGATTTTTGCAAATCATTTTAAATACATCAGCAGTCCTTTACCTGGTTTTCCCAATAGACCCCTAGTGTTGAGTGGAACCATGGTATGTCTTTAGCAATAACGCAAAATCAATGAGCATAAACAGAGCTATCATCTCCTTAAACACAAACTGCTATTTCACTGATTTCTAATTAAATTGACAGTGAGCCAAAACAAACAGACCTCCTCACTGCATGGATAAAAAATACTCTGAAATCACCAACATTATTTTGGCTTAAAACCCAGAGTAACAAAATTATACAATTCCACATTCTCAACGCTGAATGAAAACACATTGATCTGTAAACATACTCCTTTGATCATTCTAAACGCTCAACAAAGCCCAGTGTCTTGAAATAGATATTTGTATGGTAATTCTTCCATTTATCTTAGCGATGTGGCGGGGAGATGAGAAGCCCTCTCCTATTTGCAGTTCCATTAATCTTTTGAAGTCTTAAATGCGCAATCCAATGAAAGACAAAGCTGAAATCCAGAGCCAGTCATCCCGGATTAAATATTTATGGTGGATGCCTTTCTCTGTTCCTACACCAACAACTTCTATGCTTGTTGCTCTTTGCTATGAAGTGAGCTAAGGCGCTTGTGTGCTCACTGGCCCATAACAGCGAGGACAGCGCAATCAGAAATGTACCAGAATCAACATGAAATAGCTAACAATTACTGGCATTTTTTCTCCTTTTTTTACATTGGCGGGAGGAAACAAGCAGTGTATAAATCAAGCCATTCTGGTAGAGCACTTGCTCTAGGTGGAAGTCACAGGAAAGTAACTGTGCTGTTAAATTATTATGTACTCATTCTAGTTCTGTCACTTTGTATTTACAAGACTGTCAATGACATGCCAATCAAGACCTTTATAAGACCTAATTCGCACAGCCAGACTAGTGCTTTCAGGGAATTCTCCACCCTTCGTCAATGAGTATTCCAAATCATGTCTGTTTAAATATTTGCTTGTATCAAAACTTTTGTCATTTTCTTGACTTTATCCAATAAACAAAATCTAATTCTAATCTAAAAGTGTAACATTTGCTCATGGTATGATAATTGCTTTCACAAACCAAAAAGGCTAAGCTTTTGTGCTCATACTGCAGTGTTTCAGTAAAAAATATAAATTGACTGAAAAAAAAAAAAGTCTACAAGTGTTGATTTGGGATCTGGCTTTTGTTTTCTGAAAGCATGTCCATGCACTTATAGACCTTCCGTAAGGGATTTAAAAGATTCCCTGAATCTGGCTCTTTTCAACAGTAAATCTGGTATAGTATAATAATACCTGGTATTATACTCTTCCAGGCTTTGAATGTTTTACAGCAGCATTTAAATAACTGTTGTGCGTGAAAATCCCAGGAGATCGTCAGTTACAGAAATACTCAAACCAGCCCGTCTGGCACTTACAATCATCTATGGGATTATCCAATCAGCCAATTGTGTGGCAGCAGTGCAGTCCATACAATCATGCAGATATAGATAAGGAGCTTCAGTTAGAATGGGGAAAAATGTGATCTGTGATTTGGACAGTGGCATGATTGTTGGTGCCAGAAGGGCTGGTTTGAGTATTTCAGCAACTGCTGATCTCCTGGGATTTTCACATAAAACAGTCTCTAGAATTTACTTAGAATGGTGCCAAAAACAGAAACATCCTTTTATTGATGAGAGAGGTCAACAGAGAATGGTCAGACTGGTTCGAACTGACAAAGTCTACAGTAACTCCGATAACCACACTGTACAATTGTGGTGAGAAGAATAGAATCTCAGAATGCTATTCTGAGATGTGGGTTGGTGCAGTTTTGGCAGCACAATGGGGTCCTACATGATTTTAGGCAGGTGGTTTTAATATTGTGGCTGATCGTGTATGTCAAGCGTCTGTAACAGATGTCCAGTGGTCTTTCCATTCTCCCTTTGGCTAATTTAGCACTATATTGAGCCTTCAAGGGAGGATTGATGGTCCTGAAGGTGTCCCTCCCTACCAACCCCCACCCTCACATGAGCAAGTCTCAGGAGGGAGCAGCTACAACTTCCAACACTTTATTATTGGACAATTTGGAGTCTTCTTTCAGTTGGGTGACATGGCTTAGGAGATGTCACAGACTGCCCAATCAATACAGGAAGCTTAGCTGGCTGAAGTGTCTACCACCGCAGTGGCAGCAGCTGTGGCCGAACACACTGCTGGCCTGATTACGGGATGGTAATTACTTCGGAAGTGCCCAGCTTTTTGGCTCTCACTGACCAGAGCACATTAATGAAGGGAGGGGGAAAATAAAATCACAGAGGCCTGAGTGATCAATCCATCCATGAGCTTGACCACTGCATTTAAAATGAAGACTCACTAATTATTAATTATAAATAATCTGTCATTCGTCTCACTTGCCAAAATGAGCTCTACAGTTTTGGTCTCGCACCAAATGGCGATTTTTACAAAAGACTGAGGTTAATATTGTAAGTGAAATGATTGTTTTGCTCTAACAATTGCACTTGACTGAAATATTAAAACAAAACAAAAATCTCCCACCCACACAATTTCCCTGCAAATCGACAAGCACTAGCTCATGACATTTCTTCGCTTATTTCCTCTGAATGTGGAGCAGGAACAGACAGAGGCCGTGCATTGGACAGCGATTGCCTGTGGCTCGATCTACTTGACTTGTGGTCAAACAAAGCACTCAGCATGTAGGCAATCCAAAACACAGTAGCTGGCAAATGTATTGATCCTATGGATTTCCTCCAAAAGTAGTGATAATGATATATCATGGCCAGATTTGGATGAACAAACCATTGGAGAAGTGTGAAACCAATTTAAGGACATAAAGACCATGACTTCCATTTGTGATGCTTAAAACAACAAAGGACACTGGGAGAAAAATCTATGGAGACCTTTAAAGGCCTTTACAAAAGGCTTCATTTGTCTACAATAGTTGATAAATTCCTAACTGACATGTATTTTTCAAAACATTTTAGAGCAGTGACTGTAAACATAAGTGTTCAGAACAATGTACAACACAGCTCTACTAAACATCTACTAAAGGTGTTAAATATATTGTTCAATTCTAAGTAAAATTGCCACATAAGAGATATATACATGCATACATACAGTAGACACATAATTAGAATAAGTATAAATTAGCATAAGTATAAATGCAAATACACAATATCGCCTATATATAAATACACAAGCACACACACCAGTTGCACAATTTTTATGCAGCATATTCTTTATTAGCAATTCTAACTAATAAAGTATATGCTGCCAAAACATACTGATTTTATGTATGTAAATTAAGTCGATTCAATTTTATATGAATTTGCTCTATTTCTATACTTTAAAAAAGTGACAGTTTAGAACAACTTTTAAGTTTATTGCTTATGGTAATAAGCATAGATTTTTCTTTCCATAAAATCTACATAGTTACACAGCAGTTTTCCTGCATACTGCACATGGATTAAAGTTATGGGAGGACAGAAAGATAACTTATGTGTTTTCTATTATATTCTTGGAAATCTGGTCATAATCCTGCATGTTAAATATCAAACACTTTCATTTTTCATCCTGAATCGATGCATCTGGGCTTTAAGCTTCTTAGTATGCCGAAGAATTGGATTTCTGTGAAAACATTACATATACAGGTTTGTATTAAAATATATAATTTATATTCCATTTTCACCTGATTAAAATGTAACATCTGATTATGGTAACCCTGCAATCTTTTTGACATTGTGGAAAATGTTCATTTTAATCTCTGCAACATTTTAATTACTAGGTCAGTTCTGATCTTTGGGATAATAATCTTTTCACAATGAAATTATTGGTGCAACTTGAAAAGAAAAAAGATAACAAAAACATGAGAAAATGTTATTCATAATTAATTTTCCCATCTGAATGTCACATTTAATATATATTTATATATTTAGAATATATATATATATATATATAGAATCCACATTCTGTTTATATGCATACATTATTATTTTAAAATGTTTACAGTATGTAGCACTTAGTTAGAACCAAATAATGACTGTAAATATTGTCCATAGGTGTAGAAATGATTACAATGCTGCATAATTACAAGGCAGAAGTACAGTTTTTATTCATACTAATATTTATTAACAATAATATGAATTAAGTTTTTGATTTATTGATAAAAATTATTTAAACAATTAAACAGACATTATTCAAAATCAATGACATTACAGAAAGCCTCTTCACATTAAAGCTAAAAAAACAGGGATTTTAATTCAGAAAACTTGACATATCGTGATTTAGTTTAGGGTTCATTTAATGTGCCAGACTTTTTAATTGTTTCAGGCAATAACCATTAAATTTAAAGCAATTTTAAAGATGTGGATACATATTTTTAATATGCCAAAAGATAAACTTAAATAAAATTAAACGCTCAGATAGTAACACAAATGTCTTTCTAGGCAGATTTTATGTCAGTTTGCTTCTACCTGTACTGGACACCTTGTTGTAATTTTGCATGATTTTTTCTTCTCCCCTTATCAGAATTCTGAAAGGAAACTTGCAGTCTTTTGTAGTTATGTTTTATATTCAACCGCTCGCCAGCATGCCGAGTGTTCATTTTGGAACCGTGATGGTCAAATCAAGATAACAACATGTCTTTCCAGACAAAATGACCACAGCATGATGCTGCCAGCTGAAATTAATTCCACAGTTGACTCGAGGGGGGGAATTCAAAGCCAGCGTCTGCCGCACCTACTGTACAAGTCTTGAATATTTAGGGGGCCTTATCTTTTACATGCTGATCTCAATTCAGTCTCCCAGCATTTACTGCTGAAAATGTACATCAAAACAAAATATTTTGTTGGGATCCCTAACGGTGCCATTAAGAAAATGGCTGTGCTTTGGTCATACAAAAGGTAAATCTGTGGGAACTGTGTTCTATGGCTGTCTTTGTGTTCCAGAGGCAATTTTGGAGAGCTCAGAATAAAATAATTGTGTCCTGCCTATATGCGATCTGACATCTGAGATTTTGGGCACAAATGTAAAGTGCGCTATTTTCATTGCATGTGTTTTGTTGCCTATCCACTTTTAAATTTAAAATCACTCTTATTGCGCAACATATAATAAAAGGCTCAAATATATTTTTTATCTGAAAATATAACATGAGATTTCTTTTAAATAACAGAATCTAATATAGTACCTAATACAATGTATGCCCCATTTTGGTCCACCTGTCAGCTTATAATAACAGCAGCTAAATATATAAATAACAGAACATGCAAATCTTCTTTATGATCAAATGGACTAACCAGCTTCAGCTCCAGCTCATGAGACCTTGGCTTTGTCAGTCATGTGGAAATATGGTATTTTCTGGGTCAGGTCAAAATTCTGACATTTCCATTAAATGGAGATGTTAATGTTAGGAATATTGCCAAAGTGATTTTACAGACTGATCAGTATCACACTCGAGATACCTCACCACTATTATATCTAACACTACTAAATTAACAGTCTGAAGACTGGACAAAAGCCACATAAAATAAATACATTGTAAAAAACAAATAATAATAATAATTACGATTAGAATTAGGTTTAGAATAATTACAAAAATAGAAAGTATTGTAAAAATATCAATTTCTTGGGTATTTAATTATTTTAGATTTAATTATTACCATATTTAAAGAAACAGTTATTCCATATGCTAGGAAGATATGACTCACGGTTATGTCACAGCCTCTTGACATCTCTATTCAGAAAGCAGTGTTGTAAATAATTATACACAATTAGCACTTAATTAATGAGGCTGAAACAAAAAGACAGCTTCCCTGGTGCACTTTTTCAGCTTGAGGAAAACACAGCCTTGCTGCTGTTGACAGTATGCCATCTGTTTCTAAATCCACATCCCAAGACGAGCCCTGGTAGCACCGTTCTGTGATAATATGACATGTTGAAACAGTAATCGCCCCCTTGGGCCGACATAATTACATCTCCATGTTAATCATCTAACAATTAGCAGCCATCAGTTCCAAGGGGCAATCAATGAATTAGCAGGAGATTCTCCAACATGTTCAGTGTTTGTTCTGCTTATTTAAAACCAGCCATCCCTTCAGACTGACACCTTCTGTGCACAGAATAAGAAGTCATTTGCACTTGTACCAATTAAGATTACTAATATCCCTTGGTGAATTCAAGAACCTTTCCCATTTTTTGAGGTGTTTTTTTTTTTTTTATTTCCTCCCGCTCTCTATCTCTCTCTCTCTCTCCCTCTCTCTCGTTGTCCAAGTGTAATTTATTCAGTCTTGGACCTTTTATTTTATTTTTATAGGGAATTGTTCTGAATGCATTTCTTAATATTTGACTCTCCTCCATCATCATTTCCCTCATATTAGATCCATTTATTATGAATAATATTATAAAATTTGATTTGAACAAAACTATTGAAGCAGGTGCAGCCCTGAGACTGATCTTCATCCCTATTGTATTCCATTCGTTTTGATCAACAATATTAAAAACAATCAAAATATGAAAGCGTGTCATCGATCATCCTGCAAATACATCTCCTTAAGTGACACACATCAACCAATATGACTAACAATGCACATTCAAAACATAAATTGTTCAGATTTACGTCAGTCGCTTTTGTTAATCGCCAATAAGAAACCTCGAGATTGCTCAGATGTTTTTTGGGCTGCGTGTGGTTTATTTCCCAAGAAACCCACAGCATGTTAGCTTAAAAAAAAGAGGGTAAAGCTTGAAAAGAACCCCTTATTATTTCACATTAGGAGTCTTAATTCAATAGCAACCCTGATAGTGGCACCAACACCCTTTATTTCTTTCATTATTCTTTATATTGCCAAAGATGTTATTGCTGTGCAGATGGCCACCTTCCCTTATTACTTCACTATATGGCTGTGGCCACATACATGAATTAATGTGCGAGGTGGAAATATTATACATCGGTAATACATGCCGGGTGTCATATTGTAATGCATATGGGGGGTAAACATTCACTGTTCCTCCATATTCATACATAACTTGCTTTTTTTTTCAGCGGTGGGTTTGGGAGTCAGGTGCTGGTCCAAACTGGGGCAGGGGGCTAATTTAAATGTCAGCCACAACATCACCAAAAAGTACCTATGGCAATCACTGAAAGGTTAAATAGGTTTTCTGTCTTGTTCTTAATTTGCTGAAATTGCTAAATCAATACCTGCAGTTGTAGTCACAGCTTCTTGTTTTACTGCTTTAAGATAAAGTCTACAGGAAGGCAATCTTCACTTCCAATTTGCAATGTTCAGCATCAGGGTGCCTCTTATCAATGCCTTTAAAAAGCAGCTGTCCAACCTAACCACTGCATTTCCCGCACTGACTCAGACGTCTCTCCATGACGCGGACGCTTAAAAACACCTCGAGTTTGTGTCAGCACAGGTAGGAGGAAAAGTAAAAAGCATTTGTTCACTTATTAATAAATATACACTGGCAAAAACGAACCTTAAATTATTTGAGTGAAAATCTTAGGAATCATGGTGTTGTCGTGCTATTTTTTTTAAATATCTTTTCCTATTGAGTACATTACAAACAGCTGTCCATCAGCTATGGGGAAACCAAAGAAGGGCACAGCCCAGTAAGGTTCACTGGATTTATATATATATATATATATATATATATATATATATATATATGTGTGTGTGTGTGTGTGTGTGTGTGTGTGTTCTTTGTTTGCATAAAACACAGATTTCACCCTCAGAACACAGCTGTTTTTGCTTCAAATCAGAAATGGTTCTACACATGAAACAGCACAGAAAGCTTGATTTACACCAATTCTTTTGGAGAAAAAGCCAGCATTCATTTGCTTGGTTCTTCTAAAGCCTTTCTACCCTGTCAGGCATTTAGTGTAAGTGTTTTAGCATTATGCAAATGAAGCTTTGGAAAGTGTGTGTTCATTTAGCTTGTTTTTAAGGCTCTTTCAGATCTTTTGTCTCAGTGTGGCCACCATTAATCCATCTTAAAACCTCTTTTTAATCTCTCTTTCATTAGTGGAGATAACTGCAGAATGCCACCTTCATGGCTTTTTGCTTTCTGATTGCGAGTTGATCATACAAAAAAAAAAATGCTTGTGTATGGCCTTATATTAATAGTCTTAGACTGCAATCATAGTGCTCTATGGACTTTTGCATTTTATTGCAGAAATAATTTCACATGTTCCAGAACAGATTAAAAAAAATTTAATCTGGATATTAAGAACATTATATCCTAAAGTTTAGGGTCAGAGCTGGTACAGACAGGAAGAAATCCACAGAAATTAGAAATGGATTTGTTTATGGCAAATTGTAGATTGAAAAAACAAAATGCCAAGCCACAGACATTATTATTATTATTATTATCATAATTTTGTGACGTCCTAATTTCTTCACAATCATTTTACCAATCAAAAAGCAGATTTATCAGGAAAATAAACATCTACATAAAGGAACATTATTCAGAGTAATTTACATTAGTTTCGTTTGATTGATGGTAAACAACATTTATAATTTTTAATGAACAAATGCTCTTTATGATGATGCAACAATTTTGAACAGTCACACTTCTCACTTTCATGATCTAAATAAATCACTGTTAAAGAATGCTTTGATTACAATTTCCCATTTAAAATAATGCTTTACAATAGTTCATTCCCTGCCTCGCTCCTAAAATTTGAATGCTTGGAGAAACACTGCCATCTACTGGTTGCATAAAAATGTATTGTCACAGTATTCCAAAATGCTTTGGAAAACATGCAAATGGCCTGCATGTTAAGTAATAGAAATCCTCAGGGTGTGTGCGCAACACATATTCTGTGCATATTTCAGCCTTTAAAACGGCTAATCACAGGTCTTACTGCATGGCATTGTGAAACCAATGACTGTTTTAGGTCTGTAAAGAGGAATCAAAAGCAAAGCAGGAGTTAATAATGAAAAATGTTCATTCAAAATTAGCAGTGATGTGAAAAGACAGATTCATTGTCACATTCAGGTAATAGGCTCCACAAGCCTTATTGATTTTCAAAGTTGGCTTCATAAGCCGCAATACTAATGGAAGTCCCAACAAATGTACATCACTGGCCAGATCATATGGAAGCAGTCTTTAAATGAAGGGTGTAGTAATACTCAAAGAATAATCAAAAGGATTACTGCAAAAATGAGCAGTTCACTGTAAAATGCAGCCCTCCGCCCCAATAGCTTGATTAAACTTAAGCCCTGTAGTTAGGTGTTTTGAATTTCCATATTCATCCACACATTCCGAGACTAAAGTAAAGGAAGAGGAGGGTGACGGCATGGAGGTAGTAGCCCGATTCAAACCAAATAAGAATAAATAAAAATACTACTGTGAGCATTTTATGATTGTTATGATTAAGTAAATATGGTGTGGATGAAATTTTCAGGTTTAAAATTGCATTGAAATAATCAGCAATATTTGGTTAATATTAAAAATATAAAAAGTATTTGTTTGATATTTGATTTTAAAATCATAAATAAAAGGCGATTATATAGTCAGCAGAGAACCGGAACAATTTATCTCAGCAGATCCAGCTTGAATAACATATATATCCGCTTCCTGGTGTATAATGAACACATATGAATTGTATTCTTATGCATGTTTATTCACTTATCATATTTGCAAAACGTCTCAAAATATGACTAAAAGATATTTTCTGAATTTGTGGTGCTTTGTCAAAACAAAAGCATATGTCTCTGTGGAAAGGAGAGGAACTGAATCAAATGTACACATTTAAATAATATACAAGTCATTTGATATGTGTACAAGTTTATAAATATGGAAATGAACACATGGTGACCATGTAAACAATTGTGCTTTCTTGTAAATAGCTATTGATTTTCTGTACAGTATCAATACAGTTTTATGTAAATATAAAAAAGTATTTATTTTTCACCAAAAAGGAAAATTTAACGTCACAAATTGAAAATGAGTACATTCCTAGCATGCACCCTCATCAGCATGCAAACAGAAACAGCAGAGTAGAGATGAAGAGAATCAGAGCACAGGAAATGTGCATGTCGATCAAGCCGCTCCGAGCAGCTGACTGACATTGTGTTTGTTAAAGCCCTGTGAGCGGTGAGAGCAAGCCTGGCTTATTACCATGTAGCATCCACACTAAGACTCAGCTTGGGCAAGTGTGCTCTAACAGGCACAAGACCTCTCAGCCGAACATTGCGGCTTATACACATCGCTGCCCTGAACGAGCATCAGCAAACCAATGATGCTTCTGCCAGCAAATTACATTCCTTAATGATCATTTGACTGCGATTGTCACACGCATCACTCTATGCTCATGCAAATGCGCATCCCTGCCTGGTCAATGGCAGATGAAGTAATCCTGCCCCCCACACATGACTAAATATGATGGATTTCCCTACTTGATTACAAAAAAAGGAAAGACTGACCACCATAAATCTATTTGCCCTAAACATCAACCAGCATGACACACTCACACTTATAAAAGAAGGAGAATTAACACAGGAAGAAACGCTCGCCCCTTGTATATTACAATGGGCTGTCTGTGCCCCCTAAGAGCTGAACAGTGGGCTAGAACAATACATCCCTCATCAGGAAAAGCACAGAATTACAAGCCCACGGAATTACTAAAGCATTACTTTCAAACTCTGACACAGCAGTAACCAAACACTGTGAAAGGATGCCAACCACAATTTAGCCAAATCCACTCACGCTGCAAGCAACCATGGATGTGAGATAAGGAATCAATGACACGATGAGGGTTCATGCAGTATTTTGCAATTGAAACATGACAGAAAAAAAAAGACATACATTCAAAAATATTTACCAGAGTGTTTCCATCCTCTGAACCGCCCTATTCACTGTGTGTATGAATGTGAGCGAGTGTGTGTCTAGGGTTGAGCTAGTCTCTTGTTGGACCGGGGGAAAAGCAGACAGGGGATAAGACAGTCAGTGTTGTGTGTGTGTATGCAGCCATGGCTGTGGGACGCATGACCCGCCGTCATGTTCGGGAGCCAGTCAGTGACCTCCCAACTCACTGTGATTAATTATATCTGACCTTCACTCAGATGGCCCAAAACATACACCCTAAAAATCAAACAAACCTGCTATACACAAAATTATTCTACAACAACCAGAAAACCACACACAATATTAAAAATGCACAAAATCTCTACAACACTCTGTAATAAACACATATGACATACAGTGCATAGACTTGCTATATTTACTAATGCACTAATGATAAATAATTAATATGTTGTACTGCAGGACCATTTAAAATCAACTAGAGAAGGCCAAAAGGTCATTAAAAATGGTGGGGAAATGGTGCCCAGTCACAGAACCTAAAATATACACTTTTTCTTATACATTTGTATCAATTTTAACCAATCTTGATGTTGATTAAAAAAAGCTCATGGATGTTACACATAAACTATCCACACACACACACACACACACACAATTACATTTTGATTGGATATGTATAGCCTACACTGAAAAGTAAACATAGCAGAAAATATTAAGTATATTCTACATTGAATAAGTTACCTTAAGCGGGAACAGCTCTGTCTGTTGTCTCATAGACTACATAGCATGCATTAAGTTTCCTTGTGGGAGGCTTCTGCATGTCATGTAGTACATATGACTACAAGTTTGTAGGAAAAAAATTCAAAATGTGACAATAAGAAGTTATTTCAATTTAAAATCATTTATTTAAGCACCAGGTATATCATATTTGTAAGTTAAAGTTTCTGAATTTGCTCAAATGTTTAAGTTAAATTGACTCACTCTAATCAATATTTTCAAAAGGTTAAGTGTATATTTTACTTAGTTTTAAAATATTAAGAGAAAAAAAAAACTGTGTGCAAAAACTTGCAAAATAAAAAAATTAAGTAACTCTTACTAGTCATTTTGTTCAGTGTTGACGTCAGAACTAAAGAAATAGAAAAGCAAAAAGAAATTGAAAAAAGAAAGAAAAACAGAGGAAGTAAAAAGATCAGCAATATGCTCCATCAGCCGGTCAAAATGGAGGTTTGCAAAAAGGAGGTGAGAAATAACCACAGCCATCACAAATATGCTTTCTCCCTCACTCTGTTCCTTCTCTTTCTCTTTCTCTTTCTCTCTCTCTCTCTCTCTCTCTCTCTCTCTCTATCTGACCGGAGACTCTTCTTCATCTGTAACTCTGTGGCACAGCAATTCTCATTTTCTGCCAGACTGAATTACTATTCATTCACATTCTTTTCTGATTATGTGTCGGACAGTGAAATTTGGAGGCTTCAAATGCACATTTTTTTTCTCCCCCGTCTGACACCATGACAGCAGTCTCTGCCATCACAAGGGCAAAGTGGGAAGAAGAGCCATCTAGCATCCAGGCATATGAATTTCTGATCAGCGGCAGGTCGGCGGCTCCTACTGCAGGCTTACAGTAATCCCATTGGACAGCCAGCTCTGATGAAGACAGGGAGAGGGCCAACACAATGAAGGTGGCTTACAGTCACAAGAATCTGACTGTAATTTAAAGTCATGCATTCTGAGAGCTGCACATCACAAAAGACAAACAAGCAGTGATTTAAAGGGACAGTTCCCCCAAAATTAAAAGAACCTGTTATCCTTTCCTCACTCTGATGTTGCTCCAAACCTGCATGACTTGCTTTCTTCTGTGGAACACAAAGGAGATTTTAGGCATTGTGTTAGTCTCAGTAGACATACAATGAAAGTGAACGGTGACTCAGGTTATAATTCTGCTTAACATCTCTTTTTATGTTCCATGTAAGAAAAAAAGTCAAACCGGTTTAAAACAACATGAGGGTGAGCAAATGATGACAGAATTAAAATTTAACCTTTTCCTCACCTAAACAAAATTGGTGTTGCCTTCTCAACTAACTTTTCTTTTTCACCACTTTTGTTGTTTATATTACCTCTAAGCCAAACTTGTTTTCTTGACATGCTGTTTAACATATATTGTAATGCACTCCTTCAGGTCTGCACAGTTTAATGATCCTGGAATGGGTCCCTTTCACCAGGAAACACTGGTATTCATTAATGTATAATAAAGCAGGAAAGAGGGGCTGGTTGTGTAGAGAATAATGAATTTTGAATCTTTTAATCATTTTAGGTAATTGTATTCATGCATACATTTTGGCTTCGTTCTTTCAGTGTGGTTTAGGGTTGAAATCAAACCCACTCTGGCAAGAAGCTCCAAATAGCCCTGGGACTCAATGAGCAAACGCTAACGCAACTAAGTTAACCAAGACTATCAGCAGCTGTTAGCCCAAGACAGACAGAGCACATTCTTATAAAGGTCATGAATCTAGGTTGTGTGGACACATGACCAAACGAACTTCGTAAATGTTATTGTATAAGATGACCTGTGTGAGATAAGGTGTGCTCACTCTGCCTTAGTGGACATAAAAGTCTGTGATGAAGTGTGGCCAATGGTAGCCAAAAGTGAATAAAAATAGATCTAAGGACACAAAACAAGCATTCAAAAAATTTAAAATAGTAAATTAACTTAATAAAACTGAGGAAAACATTTTAACACAACTACATTATTATTATAATGGATTTGATCTAGTCTTGTTGTACAAATTCATTTAGTCACATCTACAAAATAAAAATGTGTTAAATTATGTTGAGGCAAAGTAATTTGTACAATTTTTTAGCTTTTCCCAAACATTTGTTATTAAACGCATTGCAAGCTGCAAGTTCACAGTCTTAGAAATACAAGACACCATCCTTTAGATGAGTTTTATGAAAATCAATTCAACCAGGCATGCAAGACTCTAAAAAAGGGATAGTTCACCCAAAAATGAAAATTCTCTAATAATTTACTCACCCTTATGCCATTCCAGATGTGTATGACTTTCTTTCTTCAACAGAACACAAAAGAAGATTTTTAGAAGAATATTTCAGCTCTGTTGGCCCATACAATGCAAGTGAATTGGTGCCAAAATTTTGAAGCTCAAAAAAAAAAAAAAAAAAAAAAAAGAAAATCACATAAATCAGTAAAAAATGTACTCCATATGACTCCAGTGGTTAAATCCATGTATTCAGAAGCGATTGATTGGTGTGGGTGCAAAACTTCCATTTAAATACAACATATTTAAATACATTTTTACCATAAATTCTCCTCCCTGCTCAGTAAATCTCCATTTTAACTTTCACATTCATTTTCTTGTGTTTTTGGCGATTTACATTATTCATGCATACGGCCCCTACTTGGCAGGGAGAAGAATTTATGGAAAAAGTGGACTTAAATATTGATCTGTTTCTCACCCATACCTATATGATCACATATGAGATATGGATTTAACCACTGGAGTAAAATTGATAACTTGTATGCTGCCTTTATGTGCTTTTTGGAGCATCAACATTTTGGCCTATTCACTTGCATTGTAAGGGCCAACAGAGCTGATATATTCTTCTAAAAATCTGAATTTTGCATAATAGGTCCCCTTTAAGTTAAGATAACTCATTTCAAATAAGTGGAACCACTATGCACGATTGAATCAAGCTCAGCCACAGAGTTTTTAAGTGTGTTTTTTAAGAACTAAAAGCAGGAAGCCTGAGAGGCTCAGCGAGTAAAGACGCTGACTACCACCCCTGGAGTTCGCAACTTTGAATCCCAGGGTGTGCTGTGTTATTTCAGCCAAGTCTCCAAAGCAACCAAATTGGCCCAGTTGCTAGGGAGGGTAGAGTCGCATGGGGTAACCTCCTCATGTTAGCTATAATGTCGTTCGCTCTCAGTGGGGTGCATGGCGAGTTGTGCGTGGATGTTGCGGTGGATGGCGTGAAGCCTCCACATGCGGCGTCTCTGTGGTAACGCGCTCAACAAGCCATGTAATAAGATGCGCGGGTTGATGGTCTCAGACGCAGAGGCAACTGAGGTTCGTCCTCCGCCAGTCATTACGCCACCACGAGGACTTAGAGCGAATTGGGCATTACAAATTGAGAAAAAGGGAAGAAAATCAAAGAAAAATAAGAAAGAAAAAAGAATTAAAGCAAAACTCAATATCTTTTTTCATGAATAAAAACAAATTGTTTTAGACTTGAAAAATGCAAAATAGAAGCATTTTCACTATGGTCTCAGACTTGTGGACCCCACTGTATATGCAGCATTCTATTCTATTGAACCTAGGCTAAGTCTGGTACAGAGAGACAAAGTTGATGTTTTGTATATTATTATTTTTTTTATTATTATTTATATATTTTTTTAAGTGCAGGATGCATAGTTAATAAATAAGCTTGCTGGGATGGAAACCATGTTTTTTTTTTTACCATCCTGAGAACTGATGAGAGCTCTATCAGAGTGCTCTTTGTAAAATATGTTATTGGTCTCCAAACATGTAGGCCTAAACTTTCAAAACGAAAGTTCAACAAAGAAGGTTCAAGGTTAGTTCATTTAATTTGCAGTTTGGTGTATACACGCGACGGTAACCGCAGTTATAACCGTAAAGATAACATATATCACACACTTTTTAAGTCTCCCTCTGCCATCACTATAATGAGAGACAGGTGTTAGAGATAGTAATGAAAGAAGCAACTTAATGAGCTCTATTCGAATGCCTCCGAATAAAGTCTTAAATAACTTTAAAAACAGCACTAGCGCTAAAGAACTAAATTAAAATTATACCCAATTCACAAAATGACTCTGATCAGAATAAGATGTAGGCTCATAGTATTATCAGCAGAGAAAATGAATATTCCTTCATCTTAACTAAAATACACCCATGATGACAACAAAAGGCTGCTCGACAACAGATCAGCTGCTTTCCTTGAGAGTAAAAACACACAAAACATGACAGCGTATTGTTCCACCATAACTGAGAACTGGTCTCTTTGCCATAAAACTGCTTTTGTGGGAATTTTAACAACAGGAAGTCATCCACAGAGAATGAATAATGAATGAAGCATTTGATTTTGGATGCACAGTCTGTGCTCCTGTAGCATAAAGGATATTATGGAGAGTGTGGTAGTTGAAAAGCATGAACACCCGGGAGGGGGCAGAGGGGGCAGTGGAATTAGCCGAGTTTGCTTGAGTGAATTAATTCACAGGAGTACAGTGAAGGCGAAAAGCTCAGAATATTTACAAGGCTCTTATTATAATTGCATGATTACAGTGTTCAAGGACACCAAATAAAAAATGTAATTTCTGAAATTTTACATGCATATTTTGTCTAAGTAGGGTGACATGTTTATATATTTATTTATTTGTTGGTGCAAAGTGGTTGTTTCAAACCTACAGGGGTTGGGACGGGGTACGGAACTCATCAGCGGGAACAATGATGTCACTCCAATAGAGGGCAATGTCAGACCAATCAGACGCTACAATCCCCCCTGCAGTTTCTGCACGCCTCTCCTCATAATTGCAGAAACAGGTGATTTACAATATGGAAAAGAATTGTTCTAGATCTTCACGATGCCTCTTGCAGGGGGAAACCAATATTGAAGGAGGTTAAAGAAATTAGATTAAGGACCAGGCCCCATGCTGCACTGCCACAAGATTGGGCCTGGGGATAGGCAGATGCATTAGACTGATGAAAGTGAGGCCACTGATCAGAGTTCGGGGAACATATTTTCTGTTCAGAAACACTTGTTCAAAAAAGGGGCTGATGTAAAAATAGAGAGAGAGAGAGAGAGAGAGAGAGAGAGAGAGAGAGAGAGAGAGAGAGAGAGAATGAGTGAGATGACAACATCTGTGGGGTAATGAAAGCAAATTGTGTCGTGCTAGATTGTATGGAGGCAACTAATCAGATCTCAGAGGGTAGAATTGTGCTGGTGACATTTGTTGGGTTCTTCATGCTATTGTTGTGATGGACCAGCCTTCAGTACGAGGCCTTCACTAGATGATGAGTGTCTCACACATGAGGGGTTATGGGAAGTTCATGTGAACGAATGAAGTCCATTTCCGAGGTGTGCAATGAGACAGCAATGCAACCAGTGTTTTCAATTTACAACTCAGGCCAAAGCAATGTACATCTGCAAAAGAAAGATGAGAAAACAGAGCCCAAAACCACTCCCCACAGAGGTGGCCTACAGTGAAGAATGTGGTGGGATTTCTTCCAAATGTGCCAAGATGAACTAGACATTAGTCAAAAGTTATGGCCAGGAACTTTTCTTTAACTCATTTGCGTTGCTTGAAGAAACATCCCTATATGTTGGACGCAGAGTTAGTTTTAAGCACAACTGTTCGGACATCTGCCTCTACTTAAGGGCTGATTCAAGACAGGAACTGCAAGCACCTCGGAACACGAATTACCGCAGGCGTCTATGCAGCTAAGTCTAAACTAACCAGTATCACCTCATTATGTCGTAGGTGGGCAGAATTATGACTGGTGGCGAATTAAGTTGTTACACCTGGGCCGTGCTGAAATATGGAGTGCAAATAGATGCGGTGAGGCAAAGTCACAGAAGCGTTTGACTTTATCAGGAGACATGCTGGGCACCAATCTCTCTCTGCCAGGTAGGTCATTTACCTCCAGAGCACACTCTGCAGTATTGAAGCAGTCAGGACTATCTGTCCTAGACACATGCCTGACAGAGTGCGTTTAAAATGCAGCTTGCATTTTCTTTCCCTAGACAAACATGCACATGGATTCTAAAGGGGCCAAATGCAGCATGCATCTGAATATTGTATTAGACTGGGATTGTGTTGCTGCTCATTTCAATAAACATACTAAAACACCTGATGATAATGTGGCAGGTTTACTTTTTTCAGAATAGGAAGGCAATCCAGGGGGTTGCTCTTTATAGCAGGGAAAAGTGCAACTTGCCATGTTATCTTCACTCAAAAAAAGGGATTTTTGCTGCTTGTTAAATTTACTTAATAAAAAAACTAATTCAACACAATTTCTAGAACATTATATTGGGACTACATGAATATTTTTTTTATGAAACTAGGAATTTCCATATCCCAGCATGCTTCTTATGGGACTCAATAGGGAGAGTACATGATAAAATGAAAAAAATTATTTTATGCGTTTTTGTGCAAGATGAATATAAAGGGGGATACTTAAGAGATTAATATTTTGTTATGTTGAGAATTAGAAGATTTTCTGTTATGGTGGAGTTTTGGAGATTACCATTATGGTGAAGAGTGGAGTTTGAGCTAATGATCAGGACAGGTAAATGTTGCAAAAAAATTGTTTGCACGATTTGCTGAGCAATTGCTTGCTAATCCTAGTATAATTACTAAACTACGCTCTGTGGTGATTCCAACCAGCATATATTTAGCATGCTAACACTCAATTTCACAAGTTAGTATATAAAGAAATAAAAGAGATTTATTTAAGTTACATTGACACATCTAATTTTGTTGGGTTTACCCAATTCAATTACGTTCTTTCGACACAACGTGTTTGTGTTGAGATTACATAGTAATTTTAAGTTAAGAGAACTCATTTCAAACATGTGGAACCACTATGCACAATCGAATCAAGTTCAGGCAAAGAGCTATTTTTGTTTTAGGTTTCCTGAGTAAGGATAATATTTATTCACTCTCACACTAACTTTTTAATATACACAGTGGAAGTATCAAATTCAAACAAGAAATCAAACTACTAAGTGCAGTGTCTACACCACAAACAATACATTCACTGCAGAAATCATTTTCTTACTATGTATTTTTGTCTTGTTTTCCAGTAAAAAAATGTTTTATCTAAATGTATTTAAATGATAGATTTTCTCATTTAAAATGTATTTTCAGATAAATCGAACCACAATTTTGAAACAATAATACTTAAACAAGAAAAAATATATTTGCCAGTGGTGTAAGATTAAAATTTTTCCTTTGAATTATGTTCTTTCTTACCTCATTGACAAAAAAAAAAAAAAAAAAACAACAAAAAAAAAAAAACAATGTTTTTTTTAAGCATAAAACTAAATTTTATTAGATTTCTTAGTAACATTTTACCATCAGGTTCTATCCATTAACATTACTTATCATGAACTAACAATTAATAATTATTTGTTTTACAGCATTTCTTATTCTTGGGGAATGTTTACTCATCCAAATACTATTGTACATTGTTTAATCATGTTAATTCATACTACATAAACTAATGTTAACATATACAATTTTTAATGCAAAAAATATTAGTTCATGTAGAATTTATCCATAACAAAACTAATAAATGGTAACGAATTGTTCTATTGCCAATTTGTTAACTATTGCATTAACTAACTTTATGTAATGCAACCTTATTGTAAAGTGTTACTGGTTTCTCTGAAAAGAAGACTTACTTAATAACTACACCATTTTGTTTTGGAAGTAAATCTATCTTTTTTAAAGACATCTAGATATTTTAACATAACTTCTACAATACAAATGATGAAAAGGAAATGCTGCACAGGAGAACATAAGTTGGATCATTTCTCAGAGTTGTCTTTCCTTTAGCCTTGTTCACAAAGTAAATAATGATGGGTGTATTATTCCATGGGTGTATTATTATTCTTTATATGTTGTCTAAAAGGAATTTAATGAGTTTTATAATTCCTAATTAATTTACAGTGACTAACCAAGGGAAAAATGCAAGGAAGGCTATAATTTCAAGGTGTGTGGAACAATCGGCTATCCATTTCCCTTATTTCCAGAAGACACCTGTGGAGCAGTTTGACATGGATTCCCACAGAGAGCAACTCATCAGTCTAGTCTGCGGTGAGTCATCATAAATTTTTTTTATTATGATTATTAAAGATTCCGCAACTAAATATGATAGAATATAATGGTAAGCACATAATTTTTAATTAAATAACTCATAAAACTTTGCCTGGTTTTAAATGTTGTCACTTAAGAGAGAACTATGAGGCACAGTGTTTATTTTCCCCACTCATTTACCGGAGGTAATTGCAGATAATGACGGCTGAATTTAATTTGCTATGCAAGTCATTATTAAAAAGAATAACCCTAAAGATAAACTCTAATTATATTGCTCAGAATTGAGAGGGAAGCTCCTTTGCACGTAAAGAGAAAGTCAATGAGGCTGTGTAATTAATTTCGTATTACTATTTGTGTGTACGTTTCATAATTAATACAATTTCTAAAAGAGGTGGAACACTTCCTTTAGCAAAGAGTGGTTTTCTACACTTGACTTCCTGTTATAATCAAGGTCTTTCTAACCTGATAACTGAAGGTTATGCCTCGGTGAATAATTCAGTAAGGCACAAAAAACTCTGGCGGCATGGAGAGCACTAATCTTATATAGTAACAGTAAAGGATATAAGGGAACAATTGCCAAAAGTGACACATTTAATAGAGAAAGATTACTCTGTGCTACATCAATTTGATTTGAATTGAATACATTTCAAAAGCATTTTGTGCTGTGTCGCCTGGACATAATGCAAGAACGCAAGGTGTCAGCGAGGGCCAGGAACAGTCAGCCATCCTCGGACTAGACCGGTTTTCTGAGACCTACATTTAAGAATCTCCTCAAAGAGAAGGTGATGATCTGATGAGAGAAACCAGGAATTTAGCCCTACTTAAATGGATTTACCATTTTCTTTTTCCAAAGCTATACTGAGGTCTAATCAGGTAAGACATGCAGATGATGAAAAAGGGTAGGCATCATTCAAAGGAATGGAATGAGATGTGAACGTCTCACTTGAATTGTGGAAGCCACAGGGTTTCTACACCTTTGCCAGCTTTTAGCAAAAATTCTGTTGATCTACAGGGGACATAAGGGAATTATGGGAACAGTGTGTGGCTGAAAAATTACAGGGCACAATCTTTACCCTTAATCTCTCATTGAGTGGCAAGCTGGTCTCCAGTCTAACAGATGCCATTAATTTTAATCTATACTTACATTACCAAGTGTAAGCGTGGGGGAATTTTTTTCTTTCACCTCATTCAGAACCTTGATCCTGAAAAGGGTGCAATGTCAACCTTCCCTGATTTCAAGCCCACCACAGCTAATAGACCACCATTCATTTTTACTGCAAAGCAGAGTTAATCACAAATATTCCCTGATGGCACAAATAAATGAACCTGCTATCAAAACATTCTTCTTTTAAATAACCTACCACGAATACTTAAGCTTAGAGTCAGTAACTTGTGCTTGAGGGCAGCTTCTTTTTGATTCACGTGTGCATATGTTATCAAATAAAAGTAATATTTGTAGGGACCTTTCCTTTAAATTCTACACAAAAACCACCACTAAAGTGGATGTGCATGCTGTGGGCCTCTATTGACACTTAGTGGCGCAGGACGGTACTACATCAACATAGACTTCAATTGGCATTGCATTCTCCAAAAGAAAAAGGCCACAGAACGTCAAAACCATGGTTAAAACTACAGTCTATGGCTAAAACCGAGTCTAGCTGTGCTTTAGAATGAGAATTACATTATATCAATTTTGACGTGTTTACAAACCGAATATGAAAGCAGATACAGCATAAACGCTACAGCACGTGCAGGATGCACAGCAAAATAGTTACAATAATAAAACAGCAACTCACACTGAATGGCTCTTCGACTGGAAAAAAAGCACATTTTTGTGAACTTGTTAAGTTGAAGAAAGCTTCGTTTTTCTGAGTGGTAACTTCTCATCAAAATATTCCATTACTCATTTCTAAACTCATATACCAGAAAGTTGCTAGAAAGAGGCTAATTGGATAATCGCCACCCACTTCCGGTATGAAAGGCAATAGAATAAGAATGCGAAAGCGTCAGTCATAAAATATTTAATTACTTATACATTTGCAATATTTTTAGACAAAATTTTATATAGAAAGGCAATGTTTAATTTCTTGTAGAAAGAAATTATTTATCTAAAAAAGAATATATGTGTGTGTGTGTGTGTGTGTGTGTGTGTGTGTGTGTGTGTGTGTGTGTGTGTGTGTGTTTTAGATAAATAATTTATTTCATTCTTTTAAAGAAAAAATTTTAAATTACCACACAAAAAAAATAATTTTTACTCATCCCTCATTTCCTTTTGCTATAACTTTACACAGAATATGTTTGTGTGATTTTATCACACAAAAATCATGTTAAAAGCATATTGTTTGTACTTTTGAAAATGAAAGTATTTTAATGTTAATGGATTGGCCCCATTCACTTCCATTGTAAGTGCATCTCTGTTACCCAGATTTTTGCTTTTTTTTTAAAGAAAAGAAGAGACGAGTCTAAACAAATTTTTGTAGTAATCAATATTATGCCACAAATGCTGTCTATTGAGCTAAACTTGTATTGAACCCGAAATATTCCTTTAAGCCAGCAGTGATTTAAAGTGCAGTACTGTAATGGAAGTACACTGAAAGTGCCATTATGCAAAACGAATGATGGTTCTACATGAGAAGAGGGAGGAAAGTTCTTCCTATTCATCTTGTCGGCTGTGTGGATTACAATCACTTTGAGCATCCTCACTGTTATGAATGTCAAGGTGTAGTGTGTGAGAGTTTCCTTCACCACAAAGGTGGAGAACAGATATGCTTATTCCATCCACTCCTCATTGCTCAGAGGAGGCTTACCAAGGCTTAATACCACACCGTCACACAAAGCTGAATGCCTCAGATGAGATATGTGCCTTGAATACCAAGGTAATGTTTTGTATACAAATAAGTGCATTCAGCCTAGTGCAGTTGTTCATTAAGGATCACTGGTTGCTCAGCTTTTTCCCGTCAAGCTTTGCCATTTAACCCCATGCAATCTGCCACTCAATTATGGAGTTGATTGGAGGGTTTGCAATGTTTACCTTACCTTGCTCAGTCTCCATTCCCACTTCCTCGAAGCTCTCCCGCTGTAAAATAGACAGCTACCATTGACAGCATCATCTGACTCATCTGGCCCCGGGCCCCATGCACTTACACCTAGTGATATCAGATTGCTTTCAGAAAAGCCATCCAAACAGGGCACACTCCAAAACTTATTACAGCTTTCCATGAAGGCTAGGTATTGACTACCCTGCACCTGCACAGAATGCTTTTTTTTTCCAGACATAGAAAATAGTTGTCTGATTTGATGAGTGTTAAAATGAGCACAATGTTTTGATTTCTCATACTCTGTCTGTGTTTTGGAGGCAGAAAGATGACAGACGCAGGCACATAATATATGTCAAACCACTAGAGGTGGGTAGTAACATGCTACGTTTACTCTTGTTACATTTACTTGAAGTACATTTTTGGAGAAAACGTATTTTAAGTTTAATAGTGGGTACTTTTTATTCTTATTTAAAGTGTACTTCGTTACTATGGGCATATTCCTGTCGTAACATTACTGGTTTAAATTAAATACGTTTTAATAAATGTGTATCTTGTTGAGAATTTTTTGAATGGGACTTACAGCGGAACTTTACAGTTGTGTTTTGTGACTTGAGTTCATGACGGCAGCAGCAGCAAGTGCTTAAAACACTTTCTTTCGTCATGCAATGCCTGCAGATATTTCAAAATTAGAATTGCAGCTCCAAGAAAACTCGCAATTGTGATAACTTGAGCTTGTCTGTGTGATTCTGTAACTATGGGCTATTATGACCTCAGTTTCTAAGTATACATTTTTATACCAGTGCTGAAATATATCAGTTCTTTACTTTATAATCCATGGAAACAATCTTGTTAAGTGTAAATGAATTGTGCTCTGCCGTTCGCATGTGTGCGAGACTACTGGAGCGCATCTCTGTGCCTTCACACTGCACAGCAACTTTGCATTTGACAGATGCGGCGTGTTTTTCTCATGGAAAACTGCGAACAAGCTCTGAACTTAAATAAGCCTAACATGCATCCAAATAAAACTTAAAAGATGTTGGACAGAATTATGAAGACGGACAGTCTCAATCACCATTCCCTTTTAAAATGCAGACCCAACCTCACACATCCATTAATCTTGGGTTTGAATTGGCTGGCATTCATGTCTTTATTGAGAGAAACTGGTGTGGATGGGTCCTGGAAAAAAGTGTCTTGGTGTGTGGTTTGCAATTCACTGACTGGGGAGGCGGAGCCGGATTATAATGAGCCGTCTGGAATAACATTTCCTGACGGCTCATTACAATCCGATGGCGGGTCACTTAGGGCAGGAAAAAACACTGAATCATCTAATGGCCTGTTTCTATTGGCCGGACATTCACGTGGATGTTCGCAGATGTAAGGGGGGGGGGGGGGGGGAGTACTGGGCAGGCCGGATGCTCCCCGGCCTGAGTTGGGGTTATGTGGTGGTGGGGGAATGGTCAAGCACCAGTTTTTGAATAGAGAGCGAGATCTTGAGATGACAATGATGAGAACTATCACCTGTCAATGATTATCTTTATCACCTGTTTCTCATTGCAATGAGGGCATGAGAGGGATTTAAGAGCTAGCCGGACACAGGAGAGGAGACAGAGAGTCTGACACATGTATCGAACAATGTACATATTTGTTTGAGGCTTAAACTTCTGGAATTTAATCAAGGATGGACTTCAAAGACACTGGTCACTAATCTTGCAGTTCAAACACAATCACTGTCTAAATACTGACCCTTAGCACTTAATAAGTTTAATAATTTTTTTAAATCATGTTTTTTAACTATAAATAATTCTTATTTACATTATTCATGATGTTAGCCAGAGGGGAACTGGCCCCCCACAGTGAGTCTGGTTTCTCCCAAGGTTATTTTTCTCCATTAATCAACATCTTATGGAGTTTTGTGTTCCTTGCCACAGTCGCCTTCGGCTTGCTCACTGGGGTTAATACAATTATTATTTAATTATTTTTAAACACTATAAAGAATCATATCTTATCTAATTCCACAACAAGGCTCCAAACAAAAAAATCAATTAAGGACCCATTTTTTTTTTTTTTTTTTTTTTTTTTTTCGTTACTGTCACCGTGTTTTCTCACAGTCTCTTTTTTTTTTAAATGGTTAGTTCCTAAAATGAACTCCGTTTTCCCCGCTATTTCTTTTGATATAAACTTTTGTAATGTATCTCGGGAAATGTAATGCAAATTTTAAAATCAAAGGGAGTAAATTTTTACTGTCGCCAATGGCGACCTTGACAGAAATTACACTCACAAATAAATTTATTTGGTCATAAATGCGACCATTTTTAGTCGCAGTTTGGAGCCCTGCACAAGGATGATGATTTATCGACTTTATAGACATTACATTTTTTATCGTCTGTTAATGCTGAACTTCTGTAAAGCTGCTTTGAAACGATGTGTGTTGTGAAAGGCGCTATACAAATAAAATTGACTTGACTTGACTTGAAAAGAAGAGAATTGATTTCTGTTTATGCTGAAAAGCAACATCTGTGTGATTAAAATAAAGCTCATGTGGATTGTCCCCACTTCCTCCTCACACACACCTATCCTGTTACACCCCAATTTTTATACATTTTTTTAAGAAGAGAAGGGACAAGTCAAAGTAAACTTCTGTTGTGATCAGTATTATACCACAAATGCTGTCGATTGAGCTTAACTTGTATTGAACCCAGAATATTCAATCTATTAAATATACCTTGGGACCAGTTGGTGAAAAGTAATTGTAAAAATAGCTGAGAAAAGTGTAGTTAGTTAGAAAAGTTCTTGCATCATTTGTTTGCAGATTCGACTTTGACTTTGGTTTCTAATGCATTATATTCAAACATATTATGTCAAAATCCTTTTAGGTTCACTGTACACCATGGAGTTTACAGTGACTACATTTGGTCTTGCTTCAGAATACTGACAATAGTTGTAAATTGAGCCATATAAAAATATGTCCCAACTGTTCTTTTTTTTTTTAAATGCTTCGTTTTTGTCCAGCTGTCACCTCTAAGAACTCTACAGTTCCACCTAGAATGTATGGTCCACTGACATTTGCCAGGCTATGTGTGACCTTCAGATTATAATGCATGTGACATTTTCATATACTGTATATGAAACAAAATCTGAGTTGTTTAAAAAAAAAAAAAAAAAAAACAATTGTATAGTGTCAAAGAGCCAAAAATCCCTTCTTACATAAGCAAATTTGCATATCCTGCATTATTAATGAAGAATTAAGCATATTTTAGACAGTCAGCAAGTAGCTATTTAGTGGACACTTATCATACACACACACACACGTTGTGTTTCCATGTTTTATGGGGACTTTCCATAGACATAATGGTTTTTATTCTGTACAAACTATATATTCTATCCTCTAATCCTAACCCTCACAGAAAACGTTCTGCATTTTTCCATTATTAAAAAACAATTTAGTATGATTTATAAGCTGTTTTCCTCATGGGGAGCGACAAAATGTCCCCACGAGGTCAAACATTTCGGGTTTTACTATCCTTATGGGGACATTTGGTCCCCACAAATTGACACACACACACACACACACACACGCGCGCGCATGCGCACGCACACGCACGCACACGCGCACACGCAGCAGGGGTCTTGCTCAAGGGTACAATGGTGACAATTCATGGGTTGCTTCCAGCAGGTCTAAATGCAGCAACTTTCTGACCCTCAGCTTTTCCCACCACAACATTGAACTATTTGTGTTTTTTGGGTGAAGAAAAACTGTTGTGTAATATACTACTGAACAAAACAGTTGTTTTACATTTATCTTGCAGTATATAAAATGATGTAGCAATTTATTAAACACTCAAAGCAAATTAATACATAAATTTAAAAAAACAACTCTGCTATGTTCAGTATTTATTTTCTTATTGTGTTTAAGTGCTAATTTTCAAGAAAAAAACAATTTTAACATCCCTTCATCCCTTGCAACGTATTACATAATTTTGTTAATAAATTAAATCTTAAATTTGTATTTATACAAAAACTTTGTTATTAACAAACTAATATGGTCTACACTTATTAGGTAACCAGTCATAGGCTGATAAAAAGAGAAAAATTGAGAACACTCAAAGTTTGCCACAATGACAGACATAACATTCCAGATGTTGAGTGAAATACATTAATTATTTTCAATTGGTGGTAGTCCACTTTGAAAATGCATTTGGAATTAGTTTCAGTGGACCATGAAGATCCAAACAATTCCCTTTCACGTAGATAAACGTGTTGCGCTAGAGATGAGAAGGGATGGAGCTCACACAATTTACACATATACAAACACACAGGGCTTTAGTAAACCTGCACTACAGAGATTGGTGGAGTCTCATAGGGGAGGCTCAGGAGAGGGTCTGTTTGACATGGGCTGTGGTGGTAGCAGGAGAGTTGGGCTGCTGGAGGGCTTATAGACCTCCTGGTTCTGTACTGGAGTGGGAGATGGAATGGGGGTATCTGGACAAGCTGCAGAAACAGGGTAAAATTTGCCATATAATGTGTACATATACAGTATAAAATGATAAGTTAAAGTAGCTTGGTATGTCACGATGGCAAATTTTTCAAATAGCATGTTGATTAATACAAAACCAAGCCGTAAACATGGGCCAAGTACTGTATTATCTCTCACCAATGTAAGATGAATGTAGCCAGTTTTATCAAACTCCTTAACTTAAAGGGATAGTTCACCCAAAAATGAAAATTCTGTCATGATTTACTCACATGAAGACAGGGCCGGTACTAGGAAGTGGCCTTTAGGGGGACTTTAGGAGAGGCATCAGGTACTTTGTGAAAGTGTATGTTTTTATATTCCGTATACTAAATATTTTAAACATTTCATGTTTTTTTTTTTTTTTAAATTTGGGCAAATTATCCCTTTAGGTACTTTTTTTGCAACTGGGCCCTGTTATTTATAGCTGACATGGAATATATTACAAACAGATAAATAGAATGGTCTGTGTCTTACCCAACTGCTGTGAGTGTCCAGGCACTGGTATGGAGCTAATGACTATGGTCTGCCCGGTTAATGGAACCTGAGGGTGACCATTGTGATGTAAGTGAGGCTGCTCTGTGGATAGACCTGTACAATGAACAACCAAGTGAATTAATACTATATACATACTACATGCACAATTATAAGGCAAATTGTATTCCTCAGGATTAATCTTATTGTTGAACAAATGTAATACTCTCAGTCAATCCAAAATGTTATTGAACCTCATACCTGAATGTTTAACAAAGGAAAAGTTAGTTTTTTCTTTCTCAGGGGAATATATAAGTGTGCATAATTATTAGGCAACATTCTTTACAATTATTAACAACTCAATTTTTATTCTTAATTTTTAGATGAAGTGCAACAAATAAGTTACACAATGACATTTCAATAAAAATTTTGGCCTTTCAAAAATATTCAGTGACCAATACAGCCACCCTTCTTTTCAATAACTGCCATGAGCGTTCATAACATCTGTAACAATAACATGTAACGTCTGTAACAATAACATCCATGGAGTCTGTCAGTTTCTTGATCTGTTCACGAGAAGGGCCCACAAGTTCTCAGTGGGATTTAAGTCAGGTGAGGAAGGGGGCCAAGTCATTATTTGGACATCTTTGAGGACCTTGCTAGCTAGCCAAGCAGTACTTGGATGCATGTGATGGAGCATTGTTCTGCATAAAGATTATGGCCTTCTTGAATGCTGAGGACTTCTCCTGTACTACTGCTTGAAGAAAAGTACTTTCCAGAATCTGGCAGTAGGCTTGAGATTTGAGTTTCAGTCCATCTACTCGAAAAGGTCCAACTTCCTCATCCTTAATGATAGCAGCCCATACCATTACCCCTCCTCCACCTTGCAGGTGCCGGACTTGATGTGGTGCCCTGCGTCCATTAGTGATGCAGCCACGGGCCCATCCATCTGGTCCATCAAGAGTCACTCATTTCATCGGTCCACAAAACCTTTGAAAAATGTTTTCAGGGATTTCTTTGCCCAATATTGACGCTTCCAACTAGTGAATCTTATTCAGTGGTGGTCATGTTTCAGCCTTCTTGACCTTGTTCAGGTCTCTAGGCACCTTGTACTTTTGGGCACTCCAGGTAGGTTGCAGTTCTGGAATATGGTAGCATTGGAGGATGATGGGTTCCTTGTAGCTTCTCATTTAATTCTTCTTAAGTCTTTTGCAGTTAATTTGCACCTTTTCTTCTCCATGCGTTTTTTTGCACCCCAGTTGAACAAAAAGTTTGATTGTCCGGTGGTCATGCCTCAATAGTTTAGCTATTTCAAAAGTGTTGCATCCATCTGAAAGGCATTTTACAATTTTTGACTTTTCAGTGTCAGTTAAATCTATTTTTTGGCCCATTTTGCCCTTTATATAAGGTGTTAGTCACTTTCGCCAAACCCTCCCTCATTACACAAATACATGTCACCTGAAAATGATTGAATCCAATTAGCATTCAAGTTTATATGGTTTGAAGCTGGAAAATGTGCATGGAAATACTGATTAGATCAGAATACTCATTTGCCTAATAAATGTGCACACAGTGTATTAAAATAAAATGCTATTGGGGGTTTTTCCCCCTTTAACTTTCAAGATAACAATTTGAACTACATTTTCACATTTACGGGAAAAAAGTGGTACTTGCCCATGCAAAACTCACCCCTACAGTGCTAGGGTGTTGCACTGGGATTTTTTTTTTATGTTGCTATGTGCTTTCTAGGATATTCTAGGTGGTTTCTAGGGTGTTATGGATGGTTGCTAGATGGTTGCTTTGACCCTAGTCAAAGAGGCCCTTCCCAGTCCCTCTATTATATTCTGGGCCCATATTCACAAAATCTTAAGGATAAAAGCAGCTCCTACTGCAAAAATTTTGTAGCAACTCTTAAAAGATTAGGGGCGTGTCACTCCTAATTTTAGGTCTCCTAAAATTTTCATCTAAGAGTAAATCATGAAGCATTTTAATGCTAAAAGTAGCTCCTAAACCCACGACAGCTTAAACGTTGTCCTGAGGACTTACTTAGAGTTACTCACAAACAATCTGAAGAATGGCTGTTGTCATCAGTCCATATTAAAAACAATATATTAGAATATTATTATGACATTGACCATTTAAAAAGGCATCTTAAAAAGGGCGCTAGTGAGCCATGGGTCGGTAGGTCGCACTACCCTGCAGCTCCCGCAAAATCATATCTAAATTGACATTTTGATTACATATATCTATATAAGAAGTATTTATTGATAACTTGGGTTAGCCCAAGTCTCAATTACACTCATTGGTGACAAGATGAAAGCGAGTTCGACGACGCAATCCTCGAAAGGCGAAAAGCAGAACGAAGCAGGCCCTATCCGAGCTCTCCTGATGATGCTGTTCTGCCGGTTGATGATGCTGCTCTGATGTTTCATAACGGTCGACAGATACTACAATCCTGGAGGCCATTAACTCGCTATGTTCTAATCTACGAGCTACCAAAGTTTAAATATGCCAGACGATTGACACTCGTATTGAAGAGATAGCCTTCGCTATTAGAAGAGAAATATTTGCTCTTGAATCAGGAACTCAGGTCGCCATTCTGGCCTTGCAAACTACGACTGAGCAACATGGCTCAACTATCACTGATCTAGAACATGCCTTCACGCACTCTTCGGATGCCATAACTAAACTTAAATCAGAGGTGAAATGCTTATGTGCAGAAGTGAGTCTTCTTACATATAAGTGAATGGATCTGGAGGGGCATTCTAACTCTTGAAGGATGTGTTGTCCCTAGAAGATAATCCGCTAGTGGACCATGCACACAGTGTTTTGCATAAGCACTCAGATGATACAGAGTCACCGCGGTCGCTCATAGTGCTCAACAGTCCTTGGCACAGCTGCAGAGCAGAAGGATCTCACCTATAATGGCCAAAAGATCCATATATTTCCTGACTTTACTCCCGAGGTGGCAAAGCGCAGAGCAGCATTTAACAGAGCCAGAGAGCTACTTCGGGACAAGCCAGGGGAGTGGAGTGGAATTTTATTCCCAGCAAAGTTAAGAGTGAATTTAAGTGGCACAGAGACTGTTCATGGATGCGTGAAAAGCCGAAGAGTTTGCTGAGCTCCACTTTGATACTGGCCAAAAGGATGCCGAGGACCTGGTGACTGCAGACAGCATCAATGCTGTTCTTGGGTGATGAATAACAGGAGAGTGGTTAAATGTTCATGTTTAAAGACTTTTAAAGACTTTTCTTTATTTGATGAATACATGCTCGGTTCTATAGTGACTGTTTACAGGACCATTTAACAAATAGCCAATGGGGTAGGTTCTTTCTCCCATGATTTTTTTCCCCTTTTTTTCTTAATCTATTTTTTCAACAATTATTGATTTTCAAAATGTTAGTTATTGAGTTCAGAATGTATGCTGTTTGTGGGGCTGTCTTAAGCTTCAATTATTAGATGTCTCCAGTGAGGGAAGTTAGCATAGTGACTGTTCATGTTTATGTGTGTTATTGTTCTTGGATTTTGTTTTATTTGCTTTTTTATAACTTCCTTTGTGGGGTCGCGCCTTACTTTGCAGGTTTCTCTTAGTATAGGCAAGACATTGAAAATGTTAAAAGGAGGGCAGCTCTTGGACTTTTATACTCATTATGTGACCATTTATTTCACAATGATGGGATTCATAATAGCCTGGTATGAGCCTACATTATGCAGGATAATATAGCACAACTGGAGAAGCGGAATAACTTACTGTAGTTACTTGGAATGTTAAAGGATTAAATCAACCAGTTAAAAGGGGAAAGGTACTGGCAGATTTAAAGACATTAGCAAGTGACATAACTTTTCTCCAAGAAACACATCTGAATAAAAATGAATATATTAAGCTAAAATGAAAGTGGACTGGTCAAACTTGCCATGCCATGTGCACAGTCAGATCAAGAGGGGTGGCCATACTATTCAGAAAGGGCATGTCATTCATTCACAAGACAACTATTGCGATTAAGAGGGCAGGTATCTGATAGTGATTTGGGAACTGTATTCATTACCCATAACTCTGGTTAATATTTATGGACCAAATTCCGACTCGCCTTCATTTTATAAACACGTTTTTGCCCAGATCCCTGACATCTTGCAGACTAATTTACTTATTCGGGTGATCTGAACTTAGTATTGGACCCTATTTTAGCTCAGAAAGATCATGAATTCCTAAATACAGAACTCTCAATTTCAGATTAAATTGATGAAATGCAGAAAGGTCCCAGGCCCTGACTGATTTCCCAGTGAGTTTTATAAGGAATTAAGTGATCCTCTTTTACCCTATCTATTCAAAATGTATACCTAAGCGAATTGCTGTTGGCACTTTACCTTCTACCTTAAATTAAGCTATTATAACAGTAATACCTAAAAAAAGGGAAAGGTATTGTGGAAGCCGGTAGCTATAGGCCAATTTCACTCTTGACATGTGACCAAAAAACTTTGCCTAAAACTTTGTCCATTAGACTTAATTCTGTAATCGTTAAAGTTATCCACCCTGATCAGACAGGATTTATTCCAAATAGGCACTCCTTCTTGAATCTTAGATGTCTTTTTAACAATCTATTCTAGGGGCACAAATGTAGACAATCTGGTTTTTGTTTCTCTTGATGCAGAGAAGGCTTTCGACCAACTAGAGTGGCCTTATCTCTTTGCAGTTTTGAGAAAATGTTATGCGGGTGTTACTTTTGAAAATTGGATAAAAATATTTTTTTGTAAGACATATATGAGAATTCTCACTAACAGATTGCTCTCGCCAACATTTCAATTACAGAGAAGCACCAGACAGGGTTGCTCTCTATCTCCTTTACTCTTTGACTTGGCTCTTGAGCCTATAGCACAAGTCATTCGCTCTGATCCCAAAATACACAGATATAGCACAAAGGATACATTAAGTAAAATCTTGTTATATGCTGACGTTTTCCTATTATATGTTACCAAGCCTCAGTGTACAATTTCATCCATTTAAGAAACTATCTCTCATTTTGGTACATTCTTGGGTTACAGGATCAATTGGTCTAAGAGTGAATTAATGCCTATAAAACTCAAAGATGTTTCAGTTCTACGAAATTCCCCTTTCAAAATAACCCATCATAAATTGACATATTTAGGATAATTTTTTAGATCCAACATTTCCCCTCTAATAGCCAAATTGTAAAATAAAATTCAGTTTTGGAGATCTCTTCCGATTTCCTTAGTACAATGGTTCCCAAACTTTTTACTGTGGCGTACCCTTTCAAACATTCAACATTATTTTGCGTACCCCCCCCCTAACGCATAGATAAAATTCACACAAGGCCATTTGAAAATATGTCTGTTTAACACAATTATCTTTGTAAAACAACTCTATATTAAACATGTTATATTTGTACATGTTTTGTACATGTTATATTAATCATACACATACTGAATAAATGGCATACCTATTGAGATGGGAATGCTAGATATGACATAACTGCATAACTTGAAAACTCTGCCCTCATCGCGTCGCGGTATGCAAGAATAGCGGTTCTGTATCTGGAATTGCACATCATTGCAGGAACAATATTGCTGGCCGAATTCGAGCATTGAGGATAAGTATCTGTGCAATTGTGCAGTCAGCTCAAGGTGCTTTTTATGTCACATTTGACACTGTTAGCATGGTTGAGCTCATTTGCTGAAAAAACATCATGCAAAAATGTAAAAACAGGTCTCTACCTTGCAAGCAAATGTGATTGAAAATTACTGCGTGTGAATATGGAAAATTATTTGGTTCTGCTGAATGTCTGACACCTGTCATAAAAGCTTATGAACTTATACCTTCAGAATCAAAACTCCCTAACCTTAGATACCAATTACGTTTTAAACTATGAGAAAAAAAAAAAAAAAAACCTAATCTAAAATTGTGGAGTATTTTACTTGCTATCACTTAGCTACATCACCTAGCAGTGTGCTGGGCTGACGAAAAAAGATACGTGTGTAAATCCATTTTTGAAATGCAAAATATCGGGTTATTTCATTGCATATTTTTCTGACCTTTATGACATAACCATTTTGGTGTTTCTACACTAGAGGGCACACAAAATCATTTTCGCAAGTGAGAAATACACTAACTGGGTTTGGAAGTTATTTTAGACTGTGATGAAATTGAAAGAACGGTAAATCTCAGAATGTCATTCACGTACCCCCAGGGGTACACATACCCCAGTTGATTGACCCAGCCTGTGCCTGGGCTATCCTATGGACACTACCCCGCCCTTTCACAGAGCCCTGATTCACCGCGAGGATGCCAGAATCCACTTTTATTATGAACACTATTTCCCCTTGGACACATTATTACCCCTTTTGGACATTTTATGTTTATTATTATTTCCAATAAATGCCTCTCCGAGGCATGACGCCACACCCACTTTGTCTGTCTCTTGCTCACTCTGCCACAATGGGACTATAAAGCCCATAGAATAAGTAAAGCCCATCTTTGTAAATCCAAAGCAGATGGTGGAATGGCCCTTCCAAACATCTCTCTTTATTATCATGCTTGTGCTCTTCACACTATCATAATGTGGCTAGATCACACACATACTACCTGGATCCAAATGGAAAGAGAAGCATGTAGCCCGCATGACATTGGTGCAGTGATCTTATCAACTACGAAGATAGATAAGTTGGCCTATAATCAAAATTGTATAATTCACAGCACTATCCGCATTTGGAAACAGATCAGATCCACATTTTAAATAAAGCCCTTATCTTTCCTCTTACCAACTGGAGGGAACCCATCATTTACTCCCTATAATATGGACTCTGTTTTTACACAGTGGAGGGATCTGGACATTTGATCTGTTGGAGATCTACTCATAGATGGTAGTTTCGCCTCCTTTAGCTCCTGTCAGCTACAGGCACAATACAGTCTACATAATAATTTTTTTTTAGATATTTGCAGATTAGGGATTATGTGAGGAAGCACACGCTCAGTCTTGATGAGACTAATCCTACTAAATTTGATGAGCTCTAGGGGGTTGGATGTGGGATTAGTCACTTGATATCTCTATTTTATAACACACTATTATCCAAGACTTCACCTTCTACAGCGGGTATATAATTGCTGTGGGACCAAGAAGTAGGAGAGGAGATAAGTGATGAGCTATGGGTTAACATACTAGAGAACATACATAAATGTTCTGTTAACTCCAGGCACTGTCTTTTACATTTTAAGATCATCCTTTGACTTCATTATGCTAAAACAAAGCTACATAGAATTTTTCCAGAAGTGTCAGATTGATGAAGCTACTCTTCTGCACAGTTATGTCCTCTGTCCTAAGTTAACTCCATTTTGAACTCATATATTTAAAATTCTATCAGATATGTTTTTTTATCATACCTCCCATTAATCTGGAATCATGAGAGTGACTTTTGAATTGCTAGATTCCTCAATATTAAAGATTTAAACTAAAAGGCATCGCCTGAATCACAATTGAGTCGATGTATTTTAATAATATTATATTACAATATTACAAATATTATAATGTTGACATTGACCTTTAGCAAGGGTTTTACATTATTTTAACCTTAGTTAAAGATGCAATTACCTCTCCCAAAAACTGAAACAACCCATGGAGATAAAGGTTTTGACAACTCTGTGCTCGCTGGCCACATCAAAATAAAACTGTGTAGTGTGGATGATGGGAATTTCTGTCATTCATATATACATACTACACACAGATCAGCCACAGCATTAAAAACCATCAAACCATTGCTGAACAATTTTTGCATTATGGCAGGGCACATTATCCTGCTGAAAGAGGCCACTGCCATCAGGGTATATCGTTGCCATGAAGGAGTGTACGTGGTAGCAACAATCTTTAGGTAGGTGGTACGTGTCAAAATAACATCCACATGAATGCCAGGACCCAAGTTTTCCCAGCAGAACATTGCCCAGAGCCTCACAGTTCCTCCGCTGGCCTGCCTTTTTCCCATGGTGGATCTTGCTGCCATCTCTTCACCAGGTAAACGATGCACATTCACCCAGCCGTCCACTTAATCTAAAAGAAAAAGGTCCAGTTCTGACACTTACGTGCCCATTGTAGGCACTTTCGTCAGTGGACAGGGGTCAGCATGGACACTCAACTGGTCTGCAGATATGAAGCCCCATATGCAGAAAGCTGCAATGCACTGTGTGTTCTGACACCTTTCTATCATGGTCAGCATTAAGTTTTTCAGCAATTTGTGCTGCAGTAGCTCTTCTGTGGGATCGGACCAGACAGGCTAGCCTTCGCTCCCCACGCGCATTAATGAGCCTAAGGTGCCCGTGACCCTGACACCGGTTAACCGGTTGTCCTTCCTTGGAACACTTTTGGTAGGTACTAACCACTGCATACTGGGAACACCCCACAAGACCTGCCGTTACAGAGATTCTCTGACCCAGTCGTCTAGCCATCACAATTTGGCCCTTGTCAAAGTTGCTCAGATCCTTGCGCATGCCCATTTATCCTGCTTCCAACTCATGAAATGTAAGTATTGACTGTTCACTTGCTGCCTAATATATCCCACCCCTTGACAGGTCCCATTGTAACGAGATAATAAATGTTATTAACTTCACCTGTCAGTGGTTTTAATGTTGTGGCTGATCAGTGTATATTAGGATGACTAGATTTCTGCTTGTGAAAAACAAGACAGGCCCCTCCCAGCAAAAATGTAATTGACATATCCTTCATTGTGAAGTAGAGGGTGCATCTGTAACTGTTGTCACCTTGTACATTTCACTGGCTGCAATTTTTCTCAGTGTGCACTTGTCTTTCAAGAGTTTATCGCAAAATGCAGTGCAGTCCAGTCCAAAATTAAGATGTACGAAAAGCATTGCCTTAATGACTGTTACACTGAGTTGAGATTTATCCGGTGTCCATGCTGCGTTCATTAATGAGAACACATGCTCCACAGATGCAGATGTCCCAGGCAGGCATAAAACAAACTCCACGACATTGGATAAGACTCCTAAGTTGATGGACTTGCTCTCCAACTTCTGTCCATCTCTCAGACATTGACTTCTTGTTCATGCTCAACAATGATTTTCGCGCAAACCCACTCATCAAAGAATGTGGTTTTGTCAATCAAACTGAGAGTGGGGTTTCTGGGATAGAAGTGTTCAAGGCTGCGCTGAATGTCTCTCCACTCTGGAATGTCTCTCAGTAGGGCCCACTCAATTTGTTCTGTATTCTCCAATGAGCAGCTCCAATTTTGGAGGTAATCCACCTATGCTAAATAAAGATTTCTCACTGCATAAAATAAATCATCTGCTCGCATTTCACCAGCTTCAACCAGGGCATCCAACTGCTTTTTAATGTCAGAGGGTTTGAATGATTCCTCCAGCCTGCCCTGCAAAACCTTTCTCAGGTCATGAATGTGCAAAGCCACTTCAGTGGCCTTGCTCTACTATCTCCAGTGCACAGTTAAAAGTGGCTATTTGCTTGAGTTATGTCTTCTGAATAAGTCGGTACACTAGAAAAAGGGCTTAAATATGGGGCTGTCCTGGGAAAAATGGGACATTTGGCCACCCTACTATATATATATACTGTATATCAAACTATATATGCCCTCTCCAGACAGCACATCGTCCTACAGTTCAAAGCATATTTTTTCCTGTGGATATGCAATCGATGCAGTAAAAAAAAAAATGGGAGCATTCAAGGGGAATCACGGCAATCACAGGACTTTTGCAGTATATACTGTACTATAAGACAAAGAATGGGCAAACCAGTTTCAGAATCATGTATAAAGCATTTCCTGCTTTCACATAGTTAAAAAATTATCAAGAGCCATTTTCGACTCCAAAACCCACTGAATAAATACTTCACCTCATACTCACCCCCAAGAAGCATCTCCTGAAGCAGGTTATCTATCTTGGCCAGGCCAAAAAGCTTGATAAACTGCAGCTGCTCAATCATCTGCCAGGTGATGCTTTGCAGAGTGGGAAGCAGTAGCAAAAGCTCTCCAAATCGCCCACGCGAGTCATATTGCCGGTCATTAATGTAGTCTTCCAGGCTCATTTGAACCTGATAGCGCATTGCCTTTATTTTAGAGGGATCTCTTAAGCTTTTCGCATCTAGAAGTTAAAAACAAAACAAAAATAGTAACATGAATACCCTTTTTTCTGGACACATATTGGATGGTAAATGAAAGTTGTTTTTCATTTGCATGTACCAGGGTCGAAGAACACAATGGCCTTTAGAGCTGCATATTCATTGTCGTCAATTTGGATGTCTTGAAAGGGTAAAACCAGTTCATCCAAGACACGGTTAGCCACCCGACCTATTTCTGGCTCAGGGCAGCTTCGATGTATAACACACCCATTACCTGCATGGGAAATAAGCAACAAATGATTGACATCCTGCAGAGTATAATTGTCTATCAGTGTATACTTGTGTATATGTGTATATTTCTGCTGCCTTGTGCTTCACAGAAACCTGGCTGAGTGAGGTCATTCCAACAGCTCAAAACGAGAGGTGGTGTAACATGCTTTTACATTAATAAATGTTGGTGTACAAATGTAACAATATTAAAGAAGATGTGCTGTCCTAATTTGGAAGCGCTCTTTATCAACTGTAAGCCTTTCTCCTCACCATGGGAGTTTTCCTCGTTTATTCTGGTGAGTGTTTATATTCCCCCACAATCCTGTGTGAGCACAGCGCTGCAACAGCTGGCTGATCGGATCACAGACATGGAACAACAATACCCAGACTCACTAATTTTTATTCTCTGTGATTTGAACAGAGCCAACCTCACCTATGAACTGCCAAAATACAGACAGCACATTACATGGCCCACAGAGACAGAAATATACTGGATCACTGCTAAACAACAACATTAAATTATGCATATCACTCTGTCCCTAGAGGGACTCTCTGATCACTGTCTGCTTCATGTTCTTCTGACCTACAGGCAGAAACTTATATCAGCTAAACTTGTAGTAAAGACTGTAAAAATAATTGACCAATGAAGCAGAGCTGCAACTACAAGCCTGCTTTGACTGCACTGATTGGAGTGATTTTGAAGCAGCATACACCAATCTGGATGAGCTCACAGATACTGTGACATCATATATCAGTTTCTGTGAGGATATATGCATTCCTACTAGGACTTATTTATGACAAACTTCCTTATCTAGGACAAACTATGGTGTACAGCAAAACTCAGGCAGCTTTGCCAGGCCAAAGAGGATGCTTGCAGAAGTAGGAATAAAATCTTGTTCATTCAGGCCAGAAACACTCTGACCATGAAGATTAGAATTGCTAAAAGAAGATTCTCTGAGAAACTGAAAAACAAGTTTTCAGCTAATGGCCCTGCATCAGTGTGGAGTGGCCTGAAAGACATTACCAGCTACATACACCATCCCCACGACACTGCAGGAAATCAACAACTGGCTGATGACCTGAACATGTTTTACTTTAGATTTGAAAAGCCCAGTCTCACACCCCACACCCACTCTGACCTTCACTTTACACAAACATGAACACCTCCTGCAACAACCCTCCTCCCTTCTCCTGCTACTGAACCTGCACTTAAGATCTGTGAAGAGGATGTGTGCCGGGTCTTCCGGAAACAAAAGACAAGGAAAGCACAGGGCCCAGGCGGTGTTTCACCCACTTATCTAAAATCCTGTGCTGACTAACTGGCCCCCATCTTCACACAGACCTTCAACAGATCACTGGAGCAGTGTGAAGTTCATTGCTGTTTCAAATGCTCCATCATTAAGTCCTGCGATTTTAGGTTTCTTTGGGACAGGGATGTCCCAAATATGTCCCAAAGAAACCTAAAATCACAGGACTTAATGACTACAGACCTGTCGCTCTGACATCTGTAGTCATGAATTAATTTGAGAGACTGGTGTTGGCCCACCTGAAGGACATCACAAGACCCTTTCTGGATCCCCTTCAGTTTTCTTATCGAGCAAACAGGTCTGTAGATGATGCAGTCAACACGGGATTGCATCATATCCTGCAACATCTGGACCGGCCAGTATGCACAGTACTGCCACTCCCAATAAGCATAATACGCAGTCTGCGTAAGGGCACCAACTCCCTAGAGGGGCACCATCTTACCCTAGGAGGGCACCAGAAAGTCCACCGGCTGCCCTTACTCACACGTTATATGTTATTCAAGGACCCGAAAGCAGTTGCTGAACACAGATGATTGCTTTGCACTCATTCCCACGTCCACCTGGAACTCTGCGTAGGGCATCGATTTCGCCAGTGGTGGCCCATGCATATGCAAGCATCCTTTTTGTGGACTTAAGTTCAGATTTCAACAATATCATCCCAGCTATTCTCTGGACTAAATTAAACCAACTCTCTGTTCCCACCTCTATCTATCAGTGAATCACCAGCTTTCTGACAGACAGGCAACAGGAAATTCACTTCCAGCACCTGTACGATCTGCATTGGTGCCACCAGGGATGTGTGCTCTCCACACTACTCTTCTCCCTGTACACATGAATGCACCACCAAGGACCCCTCTGTCAAGCTCCTGAAGTTTGAAGATGACACAACTGTCAGCAGCCTCATCCAAAATGATGATGAGTCTGCATACAGAATGGAGGTTGAATAGCTAGCTAGTTGGTGCAGTCAAGACAACTCAGCTGAACACACTCAAAACAGTGGAAATGATTGTGGACTTCAGGAGTAAAACCCCTACATTGACCCTGCTCACCATTCTAAACAGCACTGTGGCAGCAGTGGAGTCATTCAGGTTCCTGGGCTCTACCATCTCACAGAATCTGAAGTGGGAGACCCACATTGACTCCATTGTAAAAAAAAAAAAAAAGGCCCAGCAGAGGTTGAACTTCCTTTGCAGTTGTTGAAGTTGAACTACATACACAGCTTAGTCTATTTATATTTCTCCAATATATCCTACCTCTTCTGCCATTACATTCCCTTGCACTATCTGTATATAACAGATTTGTATTTGTGTGTGTGTGTGTGTGTGTGTGTGTGTGTGTGTGTGTGTGTGTGTGTATATATATATATATATATATATATATATATTTGTCTTATTGTGTATTTCTATACATATATTTTCTATTTGCCTTTAATTTTTATTCTATTTTTTATTATCTGTCTTGTTGTTGTATTGTTTGTGCACTGGAAGCTTCTGTCACCAAGACAAATTCCTTGTACGTGTAAACAAACAAAACAATAAAGCTCATTATGATTCTGATTCTTATGTTAAAAGCCCAAAATTACATTTTCTATAAGCAGTTACCTAGAAGCAGGATGTCTTTGTATGCTATTGACCTCTTAGCAACACCAAGTAGAAGATGTTCCCCAGCATGTGCTCTTAATAAACTAACCTGGAAAAACAAAGAAGTCTGCTTTCACTTCAAGTTCATATACATGGGGTTAGGTTAAAAAGTCCACTTGTAAAAATTATTCTATTTGATGTTTTTCTAATTAAATTGTTTTGTCATTGACCAATTATATACATTATAATTATCAAGTATGATTATCATACAATTTTGAATTTAAAAATGTATATCTTAGAATTTCTCAGTTTTTGGTATGTCCCCCTTTTACTTTAATGACTGCATGCACACAATGACTGGCATGGACTCCACCACGATTTGAGAATGTTCTGAGAACAATCTTGTGAGCTCCAATGGAAGCAAGACCTTTTGACTTTTTGTGCAAATGAGTTAACATGGAAACAAATTAGCTTTTTTAATTAGTGACCTAGAAATAGTGCAGAACCTTAAATATTTTTTATTCAGTTTACATCATAATTTGTCTTTGCCTCAAATTTTTCTAAATCCTAAAACTTTCAGTTTATTTCCAGGTTTAAATTAGATTTGGAATTGCTAATGTGGACTGTATAAAAAGCATTAGAAGCTTATGCATGCTCAAAATCAAATCTGAAATTTTGTGCAAAACAGAGATATAAAGAGCATGCTTAATGGAGAGCCGATCTGAGTCAGCTATGTGAATAGCAAATATTGAGCTTCAGTGAACGGTGCTGCAATTTAATCCCAAGGGCCTCCCCAATTAGCACAGCCAGTGTTGCTTTCCAACGGCCATTACCTGGTCATCAAGTGGCAATTCGCCGAAGGCTGGGATGTATTTAGCCCACTCTACCAGAACAAGCAGCTGTTGCTTCATAGACTCACAGACGTCACTGATAGTGGCTGATTTTTTCTCTGAAACATCAGCAGGGTCCATTGGGCTGGCAGCATTGATCTGCTGACAGACACACAAGAAGAGAACCGAACTTGCCATGTCCTCTAAAAATGAACTTGCCATGTCCTCACACAGGCTGTTGCCTCTCTCCGGGTAAATTCATACAGGTAATCATGCAGAAGATTAAAAATGTTGATGGCATTGACTGATACTCAGAGGAACCGACACTCATGCAAATTACACTTATTATCTCTCATCATTATGAACTATTGAGCTGAATATATTTTGAGAAGTGGAAACTGAGTTACTGTAATGACACCTCTGTTTCTTCCTTCTTTCTTTAATCAGCTCTGTTGCTGGTTAATTTTTGTCTATGAAGACTATTTATCTACAGCAAAATGCATTAAAACCATACACCTCTGCTTTAACTGACAATCATAGCAATGAATTATTGCTCAAAAGCAATAAATGTTACTGCCGCAGATATAAGAAATCATGTCTACCCTCCTCCAGCCATTTTCTACACATATTATTTCTCTTTCTGTGTGTGTGCGCACACAAGTGTTTCGATTAACCTTGATAGGACAGTATACCTGTTGTGAGAGAGCTTCTGCATGAGCGAGAGCAGTGATAGGCGGCAGATCATGTGAATCTTGCATGTTCCTTCTCGAACTGATACGGTCTCGCTCATTCTGCACAGCTGAAAAACAACACGAACATATTCACTGATTAGTGAGCTAATAACAGTTAGGAGTTATTACTGATTAGCCAAGATGATGGGTGTGTCTCTCAAGCTAATTTCAAGTTAAGGTCACACACTTCCAAGAAGTGTTTCATTGGCACAATGCAGTTTTTATTGTACAATCTTCAAACACCATTAAATGTATAAAAAAAAATTGGTTTCTAATGGCAACAAGAATAAATTTGCTGTCCATCACACACACACGTACACACAAAAGTTAATGTGTGTGCTGAGCTGTTGCTCTCTTATCAAGTCTTCCTGACCAACCCAACTTCAGAAGAAATGAAACAATGGTGTGCATATTGGAGACTACCAAAAAAATAATACATGAAAAATACATAGTCACCCTCTCTGGTTACCTTTAGTTATATTTCTAAGCTGAGATGAGCTGCCTAAGCAAGAGGTAAAACTTTAACTGAGCACAGTCCTGAACAACGTGTACGCACGGAAAGTGAGGTGGAGAGCACATGATCTCCCATCATAAAAGTCTAAACCAAGGTTATACATCCAATAAACTAAACATCCTTTTATAATCAGGGTAAGTTTTATGGCATCGTCCATTTTACTCTCTTGAGTTCCCTCTTCCTTGTTATTCCATGAGCTATCTGCACAGAACAGTGTGAAATGGGAGCCATTTCAAAGAAGAAAAAAAAATTTAAGAAATAAAGCATGTTTACCTTCTTTCTTCATTCCAGCTCGAAAGCATTTGTGAAGTCTGCAAAAACGACACTGGTTCCTTTTATCTTTGTCAACAACACACTGGCGACTGAACCTGCCAGAAATGTAAAAAAAATTATCTCAGAGGTGCGAGACTCTGAAAACACCAAGGTAACATACACGACAATAAATCTATATAAAAAAAGGATTCTGAATCTTGGTGAGTTTTGGTGAAGTATTAAGGGGTGGGAATCATAAGGAATTTGATTAATCTGGTTTCGATTCCATATAAACAATTCAAGTTCCTTAAGGGTTCCATCAATGATTCTCTAGGTTAAATACGAAATGGACATTAACTGCAGTTTAGTGAGTAAGTCAAGAACAGCTCCGACAAAATTAATGAGTTTTTAGAACAATTCAAACCCATAACTTGTGAGTCTTTTTTAATGATTCATTAAAAAGAACCAGCTCATTAGAGTCGTTCACTCATGAAGCTGACTACACTGAACGTATGGAGTGTTTATCTAGTCAGCAAAAGACAACACAATAGAAATCTGGGAGTTGTTTGTGATGTATGAATTGTCTTTCTGCTTTTTTGCTGTGGTAATGTAGATTCGCGAAATAGCAGTGCAAGAAAAACTGTCAGAATTTTACTGTGTATATGTTATCTCTCCATCGAATGCAGAAGAATGCATTCAAGAACTGCCTATAGAACAGAATGTCAAGCATATTTCCTTTTTAAGTGGACCCGATTCTGAATAAGACTTGTCTCTCGATTGCCAGCCTTAGCTGTAACTTTGTGTTTACACATTTTCTATTCCACATCAAAATTAAATTCAATACACAACATTTGTTGTAAGGCACGAACATCTCAGTTGGGTGAGTATAAGGTACCTGCAGGAGTAGACATGACTCTTCCTGATGCTCCTACGGAAGAAGCCTTTGCAGCCATCACAGCTGGAGGCACCATAATGTTTACCTGTGGCTTTGTCGCCACAGATTGCGCAGTTGGAGTTCAAGGCATTATCTCCTTGACTGATGCTTGGCTCTGTCGGCATGGTTTCTATGGACAACAGCAGAGAGAGTCAGGTATTAGGCTCAGCACACAATGTTATTGCCGATTGAACATTTTGGTTGTATTCTAGAATTGCTACAAATATTTGGTCTATTCAGGGCTGAATGGATCCCTTAAGTGGCTTCAATAGCTGAGCTAGACTTGTATAAATGTTATAGATCATTTAAAATTAGTTGATGGAGAATCACATCCATTGCATATCCAGTTGAGAACGCGTAAGGGATAGCTCACCAATAAATACAATTCTGACTTCATTTACTAACCCTCATGTCCAAACCTGTATGACTATCTATCTTCTGTGAAACAGGAAAGGAGATGATAGCCAGAATGTTATCTTCGGTCACAATTCACTTTCATTGAATAAAAAAAAAAATATGCAGTGAAAGTGAATGTTGACTAAGGCATACAGGTTTGGAACATGATGGTCAGTCTGCTTCTAGCGCTAAGCTAAGTATGCTAATTTAAGATAGGATAACAAACAAAGAGGTTAGTGAATCTCATAAAGTAATGGCACAACACGTCTATCAAAAATTGGCCTTTCACTCAGTCTCTCAATCAAAAGCGCTAACGAGGAGACTGTAGAAGACTTCTGCATAAGTGAACAAAGGATGCTCATCCTAAAAGACCTTCTAATGCAACAGAGAGTGGCACCCTTCTGTTCATATAGATACGGATGAAAAATCAATCATTCCTTTGTGCATCTAAAATGATAACTTTTCAGCAAAAGAAATGCAGCAGGGGACTTTAGCCTTTTATGCATGGAGGCTGATTGAAACCTCCCGCTGTTGTAGGACAGACTTAATTGGGATTAGCCTCTGTTTTATCACATAGACAGATATGCAATGGAGATTGACATCTCATGGATAAATGTTAATGTGGTTGAAAGCAATCTCTTCTGATACTGCATATTCCCAAAGTGATTCCTTCTCATTCCAGAATAAAGCATAATGTGAATGCAAAGGGCCTGTGTGGTCACAGAGAGGCAAGTTCATCCTTTCAGCTTTCGTAAGCTAAGAAATTGTCTGCAGACCATGTTTGAATGTATTTCGTTTCAGAGAGAATGCTTTCATGATGCTACATTGCTTAAAATGAAATAGAAACAATGAAAAGTTGGATGGCAAATAAATTAAATAAATTGAACACTATTTACAACCAATGCAATAACTGCATCTCATCATACATGTTCCTACAGTATGTTTAAAGTGTCATTTGAAAGCAAACAAGTATACATTGCATTTGACTAGCTGTCCATCTGTGTGTCAGAGAGTGTCTTTGCCTGTAATAGTTTTCCATTCCAGTTATTTTATGACCTTTCTCTATCTCTGTGTTTGGATGTATTGTAAAGATAACTAGAAAATCTCTGCAGCCTCTGCATTTTAATCCTGCATCAGGTTAATGGAGAACAGACTTGGATAAACCAAATATTGTTGGACATCATCAGATAGTGGTGACATAGTGGTTAAACATCAGGACCAGTAGCCCAAAGGGCCTAGGTTTAAATGCTGGAAGGGACGATACGTTAACTGGAGGGTCACTGAGTTCTCCTATCACCAATTTGGCCATGGGACTTATTTGTACTTAAGGTTGTATTGGATAAAAAAAAAAAACCTCCTAAAATAGAGAAAAACATCATGGCACAAACAGCTTTCTACACCTCATAATGTCTCCTCTGATATGAATGCATTATTAACAATAAAACAATGCATATTCTGTTGTTAAATACACCGTTTTGTCTTCTTTTGTAGCAATCTATTCACATATGGACAGTGTTGGGTGTATTCTAATTACAAATTAATTAGTTACTGTAATCTAATTACTTTTTAGTAAAAAATAAGTAGTGTAATGTATTCCATTTTGAATTCTTGTAATCAGATTACAGTTACTGACTTTCAATTTAATCCCCTTTTAAGGGGAAATGTCATACACACTTTTGTGTAAATAAATATATATACATTCATTTGTTGAGCAGAAAAGTGTTTTAGAAAGTAACTTAAAAGTAAAGTAATTAGTAATGTGATTACTTATTCGATTAATTAATAAGTTAAAAAAATATGATTACAATTTTTGAGAAATAATTCATAATTTGTAGTGGATTACTATTTTAAAATAATTTACCCAACACTACCTATGGAGTTCCTAAACTCTGATCCTGACACCCATAACTCCTTTCTCAGGATTTCTGTCAAACTCCGCTGTTGAATGTTAAACCAAATGGAGAGTCTTTCAAAATAACTAGCTAAAAATTATCTCCTTTTAGTTAAGGATTCATGCTGGGGAAATGCATCCTCAAATAAAAGATATTCAGTTTAGACAGTATGAAAGGACTAATTAACCCAAAAATATAAAATGTTTTTAGTGACTAACTATTACATTTGGTGTTAAAATCAAACCACAGATTCTACAAATGTGGGTTATGTATAGTATGACTGTAGAAAGTATCCATGAGCTGTGTTTCTAAAGGGAATGGACACCATACCATGGCTGATTTAAAGGAATAGTTCTCTCAAAAATTTAAATTCTGTCATCGTTTACACACTCTCATGTCATTCTAAACTGGCATGCAGTGAAGGTGAAAGGTGACCGAGGCTGTCAGTCCATTATATTTTACTTAACTTTCGTGTTCCATGGACCATAGAAAGTCATACAGGTTTGTAACGGCATGGGATGGATTAATTATGACACAATTTTCCTTTTTTGGGAGCACTATCCCTTTAAACCAGCCATGACATGGTATCATCCCCTTTGGAAACACGAATCATGCATAGTTTCTACAGTCATACAAAACTCACGTGTTAGGATCTGTTGTTTGATATTAACAGCAAACAGCATAATATTTGTTCACTAAAAACACTTGAAGAAAACAAAGATTTCAACCACAATGATCATCAGCTCACTTTAGCTCAAGCAGTAGCAGTAACTCTTATGCCAAAAGTGCTTAACAGGACACTTAACACAGCTTTTTGATCAAATTCCATATAGCCATGCATGGCACTCACCCCCAGAATAAAGCACCTCTGCATTCTCAAAGCCCAGTGTGATATAGGTAGGGTCAAGGCCCTCACAGTAATTGGCTTCATCCATGTCCAACAAGGATTTAGGGAGAGGAGCTGATGAAAACTTCATCCCTGCCTGGCTTTCTCTACTTAAACTCGTCCTGGGACAGTGTCTCTTGGAGAGAATACTGAGTGTAGCCTGAGGTTGACCATCTCTTCAGAATGCTGATTTGTCGTCTTTTAAGACAAGGGAGGAGCCATGACTAAGACTCCTCACCTCCTTGCACAGAACTTATCTTTCCCCCTTATCCCATACTTATCAGAAGGATGAAGAGATAATAGTATTTCCCATTTGATCCAGAAAGGAACAGGAGGTTTTATTGGTGCATCAAGAGAGGCTGCCTAACCATCAGGCCTTGTTTTCTCAGGCAAAATATCACTATTCCAGAGTAATACAATGTCTTGTAATAAAACATGCAAAAGACTGCATAAAAACACATTTAATTTAAGAGAACTGGTAAGAGTTATTTTAACCCAGATGGAGCTTCCATTTGGAGACAGACTTCAGCTAACAGAAAATGAGGGTGAGGTGTCACTTTCTTGGATTATGACACACTGTTGTAAATGAGCGGGGACTGAAGCTGTACTTTGGTTTAAAAATGTTCATAATTTTAATGGTAAAACACTGTAAAAATGCTACAGTAAAAAAACATTAATTGGTTAATGGGTAGTTACCTTAAAATATCCTTTAATTATTATATATAACGGATATATATAAATACAGTTTTATGGTAAAGTTTTGTAAAAATATATTTTTTAAAATGTAAAAAGTATGATTTTCTGTATAATTAACAGTCAAATTTGATATTATGTTTAACAAGAGAGTACATTTTTTACACTTTTTATGGTAAATTATTGTTAAAATTACGGTAAAAAAACAATAATCGGGCGTTCCCAGAATTCCCATTCCCAGTTAATTTCATTATATTTTATGGGAATAGTTATGTTACTTCTTATTTTTAATATCAGTTATGTACATTGGGGTGTTCTGTGTTATATCTGATGTAGTTTAGTTAATGTCTACTGCATTATTTAAATTACACATGTATTACCCTAGCTGGGATAGGCTCCAGCCCCCCGCGACCCTGTACACAGGATAAGCGGTTGACGATGGATGGATGGATGGATGGATGTATTACCCTGATAGTGTTTAGTGTTTGTGTGAGTGACGCTGACCACTGTCTTTACATGTTTGCTGGTCATTGCTCCTGGAAGAACCACTTTTGATGAACTTAATGTCATCATGTGCTCTTCTGCAGTTACTACAGTGAGAATTGAAGTGCAGATTTTTACAGTTTCACAACGTTAATGTGTCAAGTTTATTATTTTATAATATAAACAACGGTAATGCACCATAAAATACACAAGCACTAAAATTACATCCAGTTAAGCCTGAAACGTGGTTACCATATTTTTTACGGTGAATTTCTGGCAACCACAGCTGCCAGTTTTTTTTACCATAAATATAACAGGATTTTTTTTACAGTGTACACTGGCGGCCAAACGTTTTGAATAATTTTGTTTTCAGATTTTGTTGTTTCAGAAGGAAATTGGTACTTTAATTCACCAAAGTGTCATTCAACTGATCACAATGTATATTCAGGACATTACTGGTGTAAAAAACAGCACCATAACTATTTTAAAAAAGTTATTTTTTATCAAATCTAGACAGGCCCCATTTCCAGCAGTTATCACTCCAACACCTTATCCTTGATTAATCATGCTAAATCACTTGCCATTATATCAAACACAGTTGAAAGCTATTTGGTCCATTAAAAGAAGCTAAACTTTGTCTTTGTTTGTTTTTGAGTTGCCACAGTATGCAGTAGACTAACATGTCATGCAAGGTCAATATTAGGTAAAAAATGCCAAAAAAGAAACAGCTTTCTCTAGAAACTTGTAAGTCAATCATTGTTTTGAGTAATGAAGCGTATACAATGCTTAAAATTGCCAAAGAAACTGATTTCATACAAAGGTGTACACTACAGTCTTTAAAGACAAAGGACAACTGGCTCTAACAAGGACAGAAAGAGATGTGGAAGGCCAGATGTACAACTAAACAAGAGGAAAAAGTACATCAGAGTCTCTAGTTTGAGAAATAGATGCCTCACAAGTCCTCAGCTGGCAGCTTCATTGAATTCTACCCGCTCAACACCAGTTTCATGTAGAACAGTAAAGAGTAGGCTCAGGAGTGCAGATCTTATGTGAAGAATTGCAAAGAAAATCCACTTCCCCATCTGTCGCTCACTTCGACGTTGTGTCGAAGAAGTGACACTAGGGGTCTCTCCTGAGCGCCGAATATGCCTCTGATCTATGAAAAAAGGCCAATGAGAAATTAGCAGACAGTATTTGCATACCCCGCCCCGGACATACGGGTATAAAGGCGGGGAAATACGTCTAGTTCATTCAAAAATTTTCTTCGGAGCCGATGGTCGTGTATGCAGTGAGCTGCGAGTCACACACCTGTTCCTCTTCCTCTGAGCTGATTCTGCTGTTGGATCTACGGTGCATTTCAGCAGCTTTCTCCTTCTCTGCATGACAGTGCAGTTTGCCCCTGGGTGCTTCGACAGCGCAAAACTTAAAAGAGTTTATTGTTAAAAGAGTGATTTCCTAGGCAAAAGAGTATTTTCCTCTTAAAGAGCAATACACAGCGGCGTTGAACGTACTTTTTAGGATGCGTCTTTATAAAGATGCCCTTCCGCCCCTGTGTAGTTCCTGGATGCGGTAGAGTGTTCTCCGCTTCAGACGGCCACAGGCATTGTCTCGTGTGTCTGGGCTGCGATCACACAATGCAGCATTTGTGGATGGTTCATGTTCTCACTGCGAGAACATGACCATGGCAGCATTGTGGTCGCGGCTTTCCTTCAACCGAAGGATTGAGGATGATGCAGCTGGCGATGGAGGCGTTCTGGGGACAGCAACGGGTGCAGTTCTGCTGGGTACCTCGGACCACCCGCCCCCTGGCACGCTCGTTGACTCCGTGCTATCCAGGGCCAGCTGTGTGCCAGTCCTCCCCTTCGGCATGTCTCTGTCCCCTCACGTCTTCACCAAAGTCGCAGAGGCAGCCCTTGCCACGCTACGAGAAGCCGGCATCCGCATACTCAATTACCTCAACGACTGGCTCATCCTGGCCACTCCCGAGAGTTATTATGCGCTCACAGAGACCAGGTGCTCAGGCACCTCAGCCGTTTTGGGCTTCAGGTCAACTGGGAAAAGAGCAAGCACCCCTGAGTGGAGGCTCCACCCCCAGGAGATACAGCTGATTTGGGATCGGTTCGGCAAGGCCCAGGTAGACCTGTTTGCCTCCCGAGAGACCTCCCACTGCCCGCTCTGGTATGCCCGAACAGAGGCTCCCCTCGGGGCAGACGCACTGCCACGCAGCTGGCCCTCGGGGCTGCGCAAGTACGCATTTCCCCCAGTAAGCCTTCTTGCACAGGTGCTGTGCAAGGTCAGGGAGGACGAGGAACAAGTCACCCTAGTGGCTCCTTACTGACCCACCCGGGCCTGGTTATCGAACCTTGTACTCCTCGCGACAGCCCATCCCTGGCGAATTCCCCTGAGGAAGGACCTTCTTTCTCAGGGACGGGGCATGCTCTGGCATCCGCGCCCAGACCTCTGGAACCTCCACGTCTGGCCCCAGGTTGGGATGCGAAAGATATAGCTGGTCTACCACCTACCATCGTAGACACAATCATCCAAGCCAGGGCCCCTTCTACCAGGCAACTTTACGCCTTAAAGTGGCACCTGTTCACAAATTGGTGTTCTTCCCGGACTAAAGACCCACAGAGTTGCGCAGTTAGGTCAGTGCTCTTATTCCTACAGGAGAAGTTGGAAGGGAGGCTGTCCCCTTCCACCTTAAAGGTGTATGTTGCCTCTATCGCAGCTCACCACGACCCAGTAGACAGCAAGTGTCTGGGTAAGCACGTCTTAGTCATAAGGTTCCTAAGAGGCACCCGGAGGTTAAATCCCTCCCAGCCAAGTCTGTTCTCCTCCTGGGATCTCTTGGTGGTCCTCGCTGGTCTTCAGAGATCCCCCTTCGAGCCGCTAGAATCAGCCGGACTCAGGGCCCTCTCCCTAAATACGGCCCTGCTGATCATCAAGAGGGTCGGGGACCTGCAAGCATTCTCTGTCAGCGACATTTGCCTGGAGTTCGGTCCGGCAGACACACATGTGATCCTAAGACCGTGACTGGGCTATGTGCCCAAGGTTCCTACCACACCCTTTAGAGACCAGGTAGTGAACCTGCAAGCGCTGCCCCGGGAGGAGGCAGGCACAGCCCCTTCGTTGCTGTGCTCGGTACGTGCCTTACGCACCTACGTGGACCGCACTCACGAATTCAGGCGTTCTGAGCAGCTCTTTGTCTGCTTTGGCGGACACCGGAAAGGGAACGCTGTCTCCAAACAGAGGCTCTCCCACTGGCTAGGGGCGCCTCTCTGGCAGACATATGCAGAGCTGCGGGTTGGGCAACACCCAATACCTCTGTGAGGTTTTACAACCTCAGGGTTGAGTCAGTCTCGTCCCATGTTTTCTGAGGTCCGAGCCGGTAGAACTCGGTACACGCTGATGTTCTGACCGGGTGAATCGCTTGCGCCCAGCACCCTTTCCCTCAGCCGAGGTAAAACAGTGCGCTTTTCCCTCCCAGGAGATCCCACTCACTCGGCTCCCTGGATGACTCCTCCCAAGCCCTGTGGGTCCGCAATTCAGCAGAGGAATTTGCCGACCCAATCCACTGCGGGTATCTCAAATCTACCTTGCACTGGGAAAGGTGCTCCACAGATCAGACCTCCAACACGGACTCCTCCTGTGTGTATTTTCCGCGGTATGGTCCCCTTACGAGAGGACCCGTGTCTCCCTTAGGCAGTTCCCGCTGCCCTCCATTCGCCGTGTTGTAGCAACTCCCCCCTCCTCGAGGCTGGATCTACCACCACGCCATTCTTTCCCACATGTGACCGAAGAGGCCCATGTGATGTATTTTGCCATGTTACCTCCCCCTTCCTGGGCAGGTGTGGTCTCCGCAGGGTCTTTTCCCCCTGAAAGAATAGGAAAATGGGTAAGACCCCCTTCCCACGATGTGGTAAGGGCTCCAGCCGTTTGGCTCTATGAGAGAAACACAGAGAGAAAAGAGGCCCGCTAGGCTCGGCCCGTCCCAGGTTGGCAAGCTTTGCCTTGTTTCTCTGCTTGGGTAACTAGAAGGATTCCGACATCTATTATGGGGCATTGGGAAGGGTATGTGCAGTCTGACACAGCTGGTCGTCCTGGCACGTGAAATACCTGCCCGCTCCTGTGTCAGCAGTACACGTACACGGCTCAGCTCGTGGCGTGATTTGAAGTGGACCCCTAGTGTCGCTTCTTCGACACGACGTCGAAGTGAGCGACAAATGGGGAACGTCTAGGTTACGTATGTAACCTCTGTTCACTGATGGAGGGAGCGAGACGTTGTGTCCTCCCGGCCATGTCGCTGAGTCGAGCCACTGATGTGGCCAGACACTCCCGGCTCCTCAGAAAAATCCTGAATGAACTCATAGTTTTTCCTCGCCTTTATACCCGTATGTCTGGCGCGAGGTATGCAAATACTGTCTGTCAACTTCTCATTGGCCTTTTTTCATAGATCAGAGGCATGTTCGGTGCTCAAGAGAGACCCCTAGTCTCATCTCGTTCCCTCCATCAGGGAACGGAGATAACATACGTAACCTAGACGTTATAGATCTTAATCCTATTGAGCTTTTGTGGGATCATCTAGACGGTAAGGTGAGTGAGAAGTGCCCGACAAGACAACCATATCTACAGCAAGTGCTACAGGAAGTGTGGAGTGAAATGTCACCTGAGTATCTGGTCAAACTGACAGCTAGAATGTCAAGGATCTGCAAAGCTATTATTGCTGCATGTGGAGGATTTTTTTGATGAGAACTATTTGAAGTAGTTTAAGAAGTTCTGAACCTTTTTTTACTTTTATTTTATTGTAATAGTAATTTTTCACGTTATTAATGTCCTGACTATACTGTGTGATCAGTTGAATGCCACTTTGGTGAATAAAAGTACCAATTCGTTCTATAAGAGCAAAATCTGTACATTATTCAAAACTTTTGGCCACCTGTGTATGTTGATATTGTTATTTGTTTGTTTACTTGTTTATAAGTAGTGGTTGATGAAAGTCAGCGTTTAAAGAGAAGAAGAAAATAGTTTAGCTGTTTTCTTTTTATTTCAAATGTAAACATCATGGGGAAAAAATTATAAATGCTAATCATAGACATATTATAGAGCTGCAACGATAGGGCTAAAATACATGTCCAAAGCCATAAGGGAAACAAACCAGGTGTTGTCAACATTTATCTCTCGTCAATATCAGAGTAAACATCTTGAAAAAATGTACTTATATGAAATACTTTTTGTGTTGCAACTTGACTTCCTTTAGGGTCTATTAGATTGTAAATGATCTTGGATCAGAATGTGAGTAATGTATTTTGAGGAGGCAACTGTTTTTATATTTTTATATTTTGTGGAATAAATTGCCATCATGTGGTGCCCCAAATTGATCCATATAAATAGTCACAGTACACATGTATAACTAATTCTTGTGAGACTATGTTGGTGTAAAAGAGAAAAATTTAAGATATTCAGGTGTAGTAGATGGATCAGATTTTAAGGATTTCTTGATTTTAAATTCAGTAAGCAGAAGGGTACTCTGAGGCCACAGCAGATGGTTACATTTTAACTTCACTCCAACAAACTGTTTTAAATGAGGAAGTACTCAAAATGTTCTCCTGATTACAGTTTTGAAAGGTGAGGCCTTCTATATCATGCCATCTATTTTCAAACATTGTATTTCATGTCATGCAATCACTAACAGCTCCAAAGAAGACAGATGGATGCTGTACTTTAAATAATTTTAAAACATACACTCTACATTGCTAAATATAATTTCAACAGTATTATAAATTCAAGGTCAAACAAGAATTGTGAAAAAACTATTTGGAAAAAAAAAAAAACTGATAATATATAACAAATATAAAAAAAAAAAAAAAAAAAAAAAAAAAAAAAAAAAATCAACAAAATTCAAATGAAGATGGCACAGTAATAGTAACAATTATGAGAACGTAACAGTGTTGGAATTTTGGAACCATATGAAATATTGAATATATTAGATTTTTTTATTATTATTATTATTATTATTCAACTGGTTAAATAGTCTTTAATTCATATTTCAAAATACGTGAATAACAAAGTAAGCCAATTTATGGAATGTTGACGTCACAATGCTCGAAGTTCAAAGGGAGCATTTCACATTTCAAACCAACAACATGCGCAGTTGTAACGTGTATGTAAGTACCTAGTTCAGGTAAAAGGCATAAATTAAAGAAACGGATTTGTACATATGCATTTTTCATTGACTACTCCATAAATTCTATCAGCCCGCAATTCAAAACTATTCTGGTCTTACCTTCTCCCCGGCCAACACCGATTTGCATTGATCCAGCAAAACACAAACGGACATGTGTCAAAAATATCACGCTAAAATAAAAGTTTAGGCTATTACAGAGAGCAAATGCAAGTACATGAAGAATTTAACATGGCATAAGCCTGACATTGGTTAATACATTTGGTGGTGTTGGGGGAGCCTCATTAGATCGATTTACTAAACAAACTGAAAGTTGGGTGGAGATGTTAAACAGTAACTAGCCCCAATAAAACAGAGGAAATGAATCGTGTTGCCTGTACGTGGATTCACGCCGTATAGAACCTTAATAACGAGAACGCGTCTTCAAATAAAGACAAGAACATTTGTGTTTATAAATATAGATAGCATTAATTAATTAATGAATCCTTATACATATGAAACAGACTTTTAGTATTTTCGGAAAAGGAAGTAAAAAAAAAAAAACAAATAAAATTAAACTGCATATATAAAATGGTTGACCGCATGATGGTTGACGCCAAATCATGTATTTTAACGAAATATAATTGTACCCTTCAACTGTCCCCGTCATGTACTCTGGCGTTCTTCAACGTGCCAAGAGAGAGCGCCAGATCTCTATTTACCTCTCTCTCTTATAAATGAGCAACCGAGGATCAATTGCCAGATGTCGGCTTGTTCAAGTAACGATTTTAAACTGATTACGAGTTTAATCTAACGTGTTATTGCCGAAAATGTGCTTGATAATAACCTTGGAAAACTTAAAATACCAATCTTGATGTAGCTATAGGCTACACAAGGTCTCTAGAGCAGCTACACAACATTACATAAACCTAACATTACTAAACACACACAAAGTTGTTTTATACACAAACTGGTTGCAATGTTGTGTGTATTGCGTAGACACGGTTAAATATTCACTTTGAAATTGATCATTTAATAAAATACCCTTTGCCACTTTGGGTGCAAAAGCATTATAAGCGTCTGAAAGACGGGGTTCTAGAAGTGCTTGAATTTGGATTTTTCAAATATAAGTACTGGAAAACCCTTGAAAATAGAGATTTAAAAAAAAAAAAAAAAAGAAGAAGAAGAACTTAAAATCATAAAATACGTTGCTTAAATCATTTAATAAATGAAATGTATTTATGTATTTTCGGGAAAACACGAAGACAGACCACTGCTAAACAGGCGCGTCATTGACGGCGCTGTCACGTGGCAGCTGTTGCTTTTGGCAGCGCTGTTCAGAATGGGCCAATCACAATCATATATTTTATAGATACTGCTGTGGTGTATTTAACAAGGTTGAATCTTTGCAAAGTTTTAGTTTAAAATTACTCTCCAGAGTGAAAAAAAATTATATAAACTGTAGATCAATGTGAGTCGTATAGCGCCCCCTTGTGTAAAGAAAAATAGGTTATTTCTGACATTTGGGTCAATAAGAAAATATGTTGACAAACATGTGCTTTCAAATAGCAAAAACAAAAATTATGATGTATCATTCTAAAATCTATCCTTTAATCATATTATCTTTTTTTGCCAATTCTGTAGAAAAAATATTTACAATTTTTAATTGCCTGAAATAAAATCCTTTTACCCTTCTTCTGGTACACCAATTCTATGATATGCAAAGTTATTTATGTATTTATTTTGTAGTTATTTTTAGTACAAGGCCAAACAAGTGTGCAAGAAAGCAAAACAAAATTATTATTAAGAATTGTAATAATTTTAAAAGAATGTTTGTTCCTTGATTTCATGGCATTGGTGTTATCAATGTTTATGTTTAATAAAAATTATACAAAAAGTTTTTGAAAATAATTTTTAAGGCCAAAGTTCAGAGGCTGCTTAAATATGCATAGTGAGTTTACCAGAAATATTTGGTGTATTTGCTTAAAAATATTAATATTTTAATATTTGCTTAAAAATATTTGGTGTTGTACCCCATTTAACCCTCAAAATGTTGTGTAACCCATTTAACCCTCATTAGTGTTAACTTGCTTAATTCATGGAATAAAATTAAATAATAAAAGAAAGAACAACAGCCAAATTGTCATTTATGAATACAAATTTCAGTCAACATGTTACAAAATATTTACCCTCTGCGTTTATTGTCAAAAACTGAACTGAACAGAACATTTCAATATTTTGCAAGTTGGCAAGTCAACTTTTTTTTAACTTTTTATTTATTTATTTATTTTTGAGAATGACCCATTTGCCATTTGGGACAGTTCCTCACATAAATCTGTTTAGAAAACATGAAAACAGCACATGAGTCATATGGACTACTGTTTACAGACCCAGTTATTCACTTTTGTTGGAAAGTCAAGTGCGTTTTAAGGGAGCACACCACACTACAATTGCACATCAATTTCGTCATGAATTAACCAAGAATTGTTACTGAGAATGTGTGGTTAAAGATGAACATTGAGATATGTTGTACTTGTAATAAGTGGTATAAAAAAATTTAACTGAATGAATACAATATTTTATTTAAAACTAACAAATACATTTTTTAATGACATCTCGAGTATAGTCCTTGAAAACAAATAAAAATGTGCTTGAAAAGTCCTTGAATTTAACTATGAAGCATATACGAATGTAATACCTGTAATACTATACAACCATCATCAAAACGGGATGTATGCTCATGTTTTCTCTTCTGAGCAGGAACGTGCGCAGACATTTTGGGGGGCAGGGGCTCAAGTGGAAAAAAGGACACTTCTCATAATTATTTATTTAAAAAAAAAATAATAATAATTTTAAACAAAATCTTAAATATATTAACACAACTCTGACTTCTTTACCGATTTATTTTAATTCCCTCATGCAATTGTTTCATACTGAATCTTCTTTAGTCTTTCACTAGGTTTATCAAAAGAGCAGGCAACATCAAAGGAAACTATGCCACAATGTGCATGTTTTCCAAGCTACTAATTTCAAGTTTAATTTGTCTTAAATAAATAAATAATTATCTTCACACTAAACTGAAAAAGGCTGTTGCTGCTATTTTGTTAACTTTAAAGGAAAATCACTGCAAAAATAATTAAAAAACACTGCAAAAAATGATTGACAAAATACAAAAATACAGCAACTTAACTGAAAGTATTACAAAAAAATGTCTTTAACTTTGAAATAATATAGATATTTTGTTTATCCTGTTCACCTGCAGTGCCTTGTCAAAAGTATACAAATGAGTGCATTTTAATTAGTTAATGTCTAATTTGTATATCAATGTGGCGATTGTGATGATGTTATTAGACACAAATTTGACTGTATTCACCTGTAGTGTCTCCATTAAGTGCAATGCATTAGCCTGTATGGCCATGATATATTGCCTTAGCTTAACTTTAGCTAACTTATCACATTAGCTAGCAGCTCATGAGTCATGCATGTTGGCACAACACAAGTTAACTATATTTGACTTTTAACTAATTAGCTGTGAAGTCGAGGCACTGGTAGCTTAGTCTTTGTTCATCACCACTCACCTCCACACAAGCCAAGAAAAACACAACTGGGATAGGAGCTGGGAGGGGCTGCTGCCTGCCGGTCTGTGTGTCTGATGTGCCAATGTGTGCTGCACTGCTTCGCGGAGACATGGAGGGAGAGAGAGAGAGGGAGAGAGGGATGGAGGGCATCGGAACTCGACAAAGTCTCATCTCCCGACATGATATTTAGATTTAATATATTAAATATATTTGTTTGACAGGGAACCTGTGCGCAAACAGGAATATATATATATATATAATATAAATATATTAATATATATATTAATTTATAGAAAGCAAAAAAAGCACCCCAGAAAAAAGGACAGGTGCCCAAGCCCCCTTTGATGTCTGTGTGCATGTACCTGCTTCTGAGAGACACTAGCCTATTTCAGTTTGCATAAGTTGAATTATGTGCTTGTAGATCTTCACAAGTATGTATTAATCAAGGCTGGCAGTTATACCATCATAAATTGTCCTCTTCACCATACAATGCATGTGAATAAGGATTCACCTGTTAAATCAACTATACAAAGAAGCATGATAATACTTTTGTTATTGATATCTGGGAACGTATCACCAAATCCCGGTCATGAAACCCAAAATAAAACCTTGTATTATCTTTAGACGATGCATGTCTCAATTTAGTGAACAAGACTTTTTTTCACAATCTTGCTGGTTTGATTGAAAGAAGGCATTTCTGATTCCAGATGTTGAGTGTGCCTGGAAATATTTTTATGATGGGTTTAGGCTACTACCATTATCAATAAATTTGCTCCATTTAAAAAATATAGAGTTAAAGGTCGGGATAATCCCTGATTCTCATCCACATTATCTAATTTGCTTTACGAGCATGATGTTGCATGGGCCAGGCCTAGGTGCTCTGATCTTCTATCAGATTGGCTCTATTTTAGGCAGTTATGAAATAAATGTACAGTAGCGTTTAGAAGAGCTAAAGCTGAATATATCCTTTCTGAAAATACATTGAATTTAAATAAACAAGTGAAATTTTGGAAAACATATTGATTCTTTATGTGGCACTAAAAAGACTACAGTGCTTCCTCCATGTATAATGAGGAAGGTTCAAATGCTTGATTGTTTTTAATAAGCACTTTGTTGATACTGGATCTTTATTTCAGGCACTTAAAATCACCAATATGAAATCAGATATTGATTATGGAGAGACTATTGAGACTTAATTTTAGTTTTCGGCAGTTTACCATCCATGAGGTTCAATCAGCTCTCAAATTACTAGATACAAATAAGTTAGCTGGTCCAGATCAATTAGAACCTTTATTTTTAATGTTAGCAGCAGACTTTATTTCTCCTCAATTAACGTATATCTTTAATCTTTACTTATACTCAAATGAAATCCCAAAGATTTGGAAATCTACCTTAGTTATTCCTTTGTTAAAAGGTGGTGATCCTACTAAATTGGATAACTATAAACCCAAACTCTGAATTCAAAGGTTTTAGAAACTCTTTTATCAGTGAACAATTGTCTTTTTATTTATCTGGAAATAATATTTTATCTGGTAACCAGTCAGGCTTTATGAAAAAAAAAAACACAGTACCACTACAGCTACTATAAAGGTTGTGAATGACATCATCGAGGCCCTTGATAAGGATCAGTGTGCATCCCTTTGTATCGATTTATCTAAAGCCTTTGATACTGTCGATCATTAAATATTGAAACTTAGACTTAAAAATATAGGACTATAGAATAATACTGTATCTTGATTTGTGAACTATTTAAATGACAGAACACAATGGGTGTGAACGGAAGGTCACTGATCTGCACCTTTGCAGATCACCAAGGATGTTCCTCAGGGGTCTGTTCTGGGGCCACTACTTTTTACTATTTATATTAATTGCCTTGAATTTGATTAATATTATCTTTCAATTCTATGCTGACGACACTGTTATTTATTGTTGTGCTCCCACTACACATCAAGCTGTGTCAACAACAGTCTGCATTTGATGTTGTGCAACAAATGCTTTATAGCTTAAAACTTGTTTTAAATGCTGATAAAACTAAAGCCATGTTTGATGAATCATTATCTTTTAAGTCTAATATAAATCAGTTAGGGACAAAACTCAAGGTAAAGCAAGGCTCTTTTTTTCAGAAATAAATCTTGATGCAAAAAAATTAGTCTCAGCTTCTTTTCTGCATTGCTTGATTATGTTTTTTGTATAAATCTGAACCATCCTATCTTTTACATTCATTAGACACTATTTATCATGGTGCACTTAGATTTGTAACAAATTGTAACTTTACTACTCATCATTGTGAGCTGTATAATAGGGTCACTTGGCACTCATTGTCCACACGTAGATGAAAGCATTGGTATCTGTTCATCTCTAAATACATTTTGGGCTTATTGCTATCATATCCCCATTCTCTTACCCAACAGAAAATTTGGAATGCCCAGTTCCCAGTGCGCTCTAAGTCCTTGTGGTGGCATAGTGGCTCGCCTCAATCCGGGTGGCAGAGGATGAGTCTCAGTTGCCTCCGCATCTGAAAACGTCAGTCCACGCATTTTATCAGGTGGCGTGTTGAGCGCGTTACCGCGGAGACGTAGCACGTGTGGAGGCCCATGCTATTCTCCGCAGCATCCATGCACAACTCGCTACGCGCCCATCGAGAGCGACCTAGGCTAATTTGGTTGCTTAGCTTAGGAGACCTAGCTCTCAGCACACCCTGGATTCAAACTTGTGACTTCAGGGGTGTTAGTCACCATCAATACTCGCTGAGCTACCCTGGCCCCAACAATTTGCAAATGTTTTTAAATATTTTTTTCTCTTTTAACTTCGAGAATGCATTTTTTATTTTTTATTTTTTGTAGCATTATATGTTATTTAAGACTGTAAACATCAGCGGATGCCTGTCTTGGCCAGAAAAAAGAGATTCTTAATCTCAGTGAGTTTAATTTCCAGGTTAAATAAAGGGAGGATGAGTCATAATGATTTTTTGTTGTACTCAATACTATGTCACAAATGCTTTCAATTAAATTAACTTGAACTGAACCCAGAATATTCCTTTAAATTGTAGTTGTTTGAAATATTTTACTGTACACCACATGTTTAGACTACTGTAGAAACAATCACTTTAGTATGCCTAAAGTAAGACAAGTGTGTATATTTGAGAAAACTATGGTTCATATTGTAAATTTAATTTAATTTAATTCAAAAGTTTTTGTTTGCCACTTGGTCATTTACTCTCAATCCCTTATATTATGACACCGGACACCTTTTTCCTAGAGTTTAGCAGTTTCATCTCTGCAGGCCTTGACTGGTCATCAGTGATGTGCAAATAATGAGGGCTGACTACTGTTCCTCAGCTTTAGGTTCAACAGCACACCTGACACACCCCTCTCCCAGTGAATGTCAGCATGTCGAAACAGGTGAGCGCTGTGAAGGCCAGGAACACCTCATTTATCTTATTAAGATCATTAACGTGTTTCAGGTAGTACAGCCGAAACAGTTGATATGGCACCAGGCAGGTGAGCATGATAAGTACAAAGCAGAGGTTCTTCAGTTGGACCAAAAATTCCTGCTGGGAGCGACTGGCGGGTCCGTACTTGAGTATCATTGAGTGCAGAATGATCACCTGAATGCAGGTCTGAACGCATGACACAAGAACAATAGTAATAGACACAATCACGTTCAGGGCAAAGATACTATTGTTCTCTAACACATTCTCAAATTTGAAGCACTCGGTTTCTGAGGCATTACTGCCATTCGTGCTGCCGTATTTATACAGCACGGTGGGCAGCATGATGAGTATCAGCACGGACCACATGACGGCGCTCGCGCACACCGCATGCAGCCGCCGGTAGAACTCCGTCCGCTGAGTCTTCTTGTAATAATGCAAGAAACGGAAGGTAATAATGATGGCATAGATTGTAAACACTATGTACATGTGGATGTGGATCATGGCACTGACTACTTTACAGATGCTGTGGTGTAGATGCCAAGTTTGGGTTGCGTAGTAGTAGATTCTGAACGGCACGGTGAGCAGGAATAGAAAGTGTGCCACCATCAGGTTGAGAAAGGCGATGGTGGTTAATGAGCGAATGTTGCTTTTTAATAAGCTCATCATGAGGGTTAAGCCCATGATGCCCACCAGAAGCACAATAGTGTATATGATGATCAAAGCAATCCTGTAGGGCTGGGGGAGGTGGGCGGATGATGTAGTTGTAGGCGTCGCTGTATAGCTGGTAGTGACTGCCACTGTTGTGTTGTTCATCATGTTCCCTATAGAGAAAAAACATACTATAAGTGTGATGAAGTCATTCAATATGATATGCACACGATTTTAATTGATTTGCTATTTTAGTTGAGATGCTCTTTATGGTTTAAGCCAATAAAGAAACACAACAATGCAAAACTGCTTAATATATTTGGAGGGTTTAAAGCAGACACTGGCAACATACGGCCCGCGGGCCAGATCAGGCCCTACAAATGGTTTTATGTAGTCCACGGCTCATTTATCGTAAAAGCTTTTTTTTTTCATTGGATATTTGAGTTAACTTACATTGGGACGACACGCGTCTCCACAAGCGTTTAACATGCTCAGGGTTGCCAGATAAGATACGCAACTCCAGTTTGAGATTTATACTTGTACTTCTGCCCAATGTTATTCTTATTTTGTGCAATCTGGCAACCATGCACACGAGTGCGCTTTTTTCTATCTGGCTTTCCCCTTTGAACAAATTTAGTGATCTATAGTGCAATATTCTGCTCAAGGAAATGTGTTATGCGGCTACTCTGTGTCCATTCTTGAGGCTGCTTCTGATGTTTGGCGCTATTTTGCAGGTAAACCTACTCAGTGATTAATTTAAATATAAAAGTAGATCTCAGCATCATTGACATTTAAGAAATGTTGAAGTCCCTTCGCACCTGTATGTTAATGTAACTCTTGCAGTAAATATTTATCATTGTCATGCAGCTGGTGTTATTCAGTTGTGTGCTGAAAGTCAAACCATCGAGGAGACCCGCATCATGGAAAACGGGTAATGTTTTAGAAAAAAATAAGTAAACTCGCACGCTTTGCCCAAACATTAAAAGTTCTCTAATTATTTTTTTATTATTTTTTTTTATTATTAAAACAGACCCCTGATGTAGAGATTGTTAAATTGAATAATAAATTAACAGGGAAGTAGAGATGGTAAAATAAATGTATAAGCTCAGCCTTTATTCAGTTTTTTAATGCCTGATAGAAAAGTATCTACCTTTGTAGAGCAATATAATACTTTAGGCAATTGCAGAATAGTCCCATTAGTCACAGATACACTTCAGAAAATTGAGTACACAAATATTTCTGGGCTTAAAAGTTACAAAAACCAAATCAATGCAGAACATTGTATCTCAAAAGGAATACAATGTGGCCCCCCCATGCACTACTTAAAGCCTGATGTGGCCCCCCCATGCACTACTTAAAGCCTGATGTGGCCCCCCCATGCACTACTTAAAGCCTGATGTGGCCCCACCCCTGGTTTAAAGGCAGAAATGTGATGCTTATAATTTTATAAAGTGCTTACAACTTGTGTATTATTTGAGTTCCAAAGTTGTTTAAATTAACATTTTTATAGATGTTTAAGGGTTTACGTTGTAAGATTAGATATAACTTTACACAGAAAAGGTTAGTAAGCGATTTTAACACACTAAAATCATGTTAACACGCATATTGTTTATGTCTTGTGGCTATACTTTTGAAACAGTGAGTATTTGAATGTTTACGGATTGGCACCCATTCACTTCCAATGTAAGTGCCTCACTGCAACCCAGATTTTTGCTTTTTTTAAAGAAAAGGAGGGACAAGTCTAAATTACATTTTGTGGTTATTAACAGTTTGCCACAAATGCTGTCGACTGACCTTAAATTGTATTTAACCTGGAATATTCCTTTAACTACAATAGATAACTACAATATTACAACATGAACGAACAATGAGCAACTGTGTAACAACTTTTTAGCACAAATGTTTAAGTTGAACTTCAAAATATGTGACTTTTCATTTGAAAACTGTATTAGTACGTTACATTAGTTCATGCATTATGAAGTAACATTTTATTATAAACATTACCGAGATTAATAAATGCTGTAAAAAATAGAGTTCATTATTTGTTCATAATACCTAATGTGTTTACATAAGTTAACAAACAAAACCTTATTGTAAAGTGTTACCAATTTTTTTATCCTCAGAGAGTGCCATTGGCGAAGTAGCCAGATTATGTGCACATTTGTGTTTTTTTGGCTTAAAAAAAGAATAGTCTCTTATCTGTCTTTTTAACACATTACATTAAGATAAGAACATTTGTTATCTCCATCAAAATTAACAGCCTAACAACAGTTAAGACAGCGACATACCCTCAGAACAAAGCAGAAGTCAAAGCTGGCTGATCAGATGAGGAAGTTATGTATGTGTGTTTTTTGCAACTGCTCCTCGTTCACACAGCAGCCACTATTTAAGTGCATTGTGTATGCAAGGATGTGTAACCGATGGGCGTTTCATTATTCACTCACTGCTGCACATTTAATACTTGTGTTTAGGTGGTGCAAGAAGTCACAACATACATTTTTGTGAGAGGAGGAGGGCGTGGTCGGGACATAACGATGGATGCCGGGCGCTGAAACAGCCAATCAGCCCATTGCTCAGCTGGAAGAGGGATAAAGAGGAGCCGAGGACAACAGTTCGAGAGAGAGAGAGAGAGAGACATGTCACGTGCTGTGTATGTGCGCCTATATGTTTTATGTTATGTTTAATTTCTTTTACTGTATGTCATTAAAGTTATGTTGACCTCCTTGCCCATTCTGAAAATGTTACAGTTCTCAAACCAGAATCTGCAAGAGCAGAGCCATTAGATTCTGTTCACCTATTCTTCTCACCTGGGAGTTGAAAGAGTCCACATTGGCATTCCACAAAGCTCTGAATGGATCAGTTAGAATGCACAGCTCTAGTGGCACTACAATTATCTTCTTAGTAGAACAGGTGTCAATTAAGTTTTTATAGAACTTTGTACTTGTGTGGTTTCAAACAGCAAGGTTATGTGGTTTCTATATGTGCTCTAGGTGTCACAGCTGCAGGAAGAATGTGGTGTCATAAAATATTATTTGACTTCCCGTGAGGTTAAAAAAATGGCTTGTTTTTTTTGGCGGACACATTCTGACAAAATAACTTACAAGAAAAGTACATTCAAATGTATTCCTCCACAGGTACATTCATATATATTATCAATGAAAAGTTGTAAAGTTTTACACAGATTGTATATACAGTATCTATGTATGCACTATAATTTAACCAGTGGTAGAAATCAACAATTTTATGTAGAGGTAAAATTTGCCTCCCAAAACATTTTTTTTTTTAATGGTGCAGGATCAAGGTCAGTACTTTGGTTAATAAAGATTGCAAAGAGACAAATATGTAGAGAGACAAATACTGTATATAGAACCTAATGAAATATAACAAACGTTTGATGTCAGAAAAAAAAAAACATTTATAGGTTGCTTTTTTTTTTTTTTTTTTTTTTTGGTAGCATTTTTGGACCTGTTGGTGCCACTTTTTCCCTGAACCCTGTTTTCTTCTCTTTTTTACCATGCCTGGTACACACTCACTGAGCACTTTACGTTTTTTTTTTTTTTTTTTAATTTGCTTTGTTATTATTTTCAGTAAGTGGTACATTTTCAAAATTAATATCATAACAGATCATCAAAAATGCAGTTTTTTCAAACAATTCTGCATATTTTCAATTGACTTAGTACAAAAAAACAAAACAACATGTAATGTTTTCACCACATCAAATAAATGTTTGATCTATATATACCTTTCATTAGAAGTAACTGCCTTTCATGATGAGATTAACATCAAACAATTTTTTGTTTGCATCTGTTCTCGTTCAGATTGATACATTTGTCTGACATTTGATCCAACTGATCTTAATGGTTAATCAATGAATCATTTGGTATATCTATAGATTTTCAACTGATTTGACTATTTTATGTTTGTAAAATATTAACATCTACAGTAAATCACATGTTTAGAACAGGAAAACATAATGCATTTGTTACAGTATTGCCAACTTATATCATACGTAACCACTATTGTTTACAGTATGTACCATGTGCATTCAGAGAGTGTATGAGTATTTAAAATTTATCAACATAGAGCAGGATAGACTGCAAGGAAGAGGAACCAAACAATACATTTATATACTGGAGGCCAATAAGAGAGGTCACAGACGTGGGCAACAGTGGGAGGAAGAGGGCAGGAACTGGTGAGCCCAATAATATCTGGGTCATCAATGTCCACTATGTGATTCAGTAAACAAAGGCCTAACTACTGCAAGTAAAGCAAATTACAGGACAGTGACAAATTTGTGAGAGTGAGAGTCTCTCTCATTTGTAAGTCACTAAAGTGTCTGCTAAATGATTAAACTGAAATAACTGAAAAGATATCATTATGTTGTGTTTTGGTGATTAAACCATATGTTCTCATGACATTTCACTAGAAAGTTATATATTTTAAATCAATAGTTGTGTGGTGAGAGATGTTTACAATCCAAATGAATGCACAATGGCAAGTTTTGAATGTAAGACTGGCTGCATTTCAAGTGTGATGAGTTTGGAGTTATGTACTAAGAGTTGTGAGGTTTTACCAAATACTTGCGATAATAGTATCAAAGCGATCAACAAAACCTGTATTATGAACAGCTGTACACCTGCTTATCCACGCAATCATTAAATCAGCCAATCGCGTGGCAGCAGTGCAATGCATAAAATAATGCAGATACGTTTCAGGAGCTTCAGCTAATGTTCACATCAACTATCAGAATGGGGAAACATTTTGATCTCAGTGATTTGGACCGTGGCATGATTGTTGGTACCAGACAGGCTGGTTTGAGAATTTCTGTAACTGCTGATCTCCTGGGATTTTCACACGCTCAGTGAGTGTATATAACAATAGAAACTAGACTTTGTCCTGGGTCAGATATGACCCATAAACTGATTTGAATAAAAAGCCATAACACTGTTGAATGTAAATGTTTATTATATAAATTATGGTCAAAGAATATTAAAATACAGTGTTAAAAAACTACACATTTACCATAACATCAACAGAGATTAGATAGTAATTTTCCACACCTTTGACATAAATCAGCAATACAGAATATACACTGAGACATAATCAATATTGTCCCTTTAACTGTGCCTATCTTAAAAACAAAAATAGGACAGAGACCACAGAGATATAAACTGCAGCACCAAGCTGTGTGCCAGTTTTCCCCCTATAGCCACAGAACTAAAATACATAGCATTGACATCATGTATCAAAACAGAAAACTTTTCTTCTTAATCTCCATCTTCTTCCCATTAAATGCAGAGTCATTAGTCTTAAGTAACACTGATATGTCTGATATCATTGCAGTGTAAAAGTGTTTCTTTTGTTTGTTTGTTTGTTTCTTGCACTTTGTAAACATTAGGAGGACAGTGTTAAGCCATCCTCATCTGAAGTGCATCTTTCTTTTCAGTCCAATGTGGATTCTCTTGGAGGTTAAGATGTGGGTCATGATGCTCAGCAACATTAGGAAGATGGTCATGGACATTACGATGACATAGTGACTAATACTGCAAAACAAGAAGGAAACATTCTGTTGCATTACAGTATGTGTGTGCATTAGTGCATGCTATTGCATCTGTGGAATGGTCCCACACACAGACGTAAACAAAAATTGAGCATCTATATTATTCACATGATTATGATGCACCATTAAACAAGTACAAATGTGCAACCTAGTGAACTGAATGGAAGAAAAATTAGATGCATAATTCATCGGTTAACCCACCTAGTGCCTATGTCAAGCCAGCTTCCATAATCCTTTACTAAGAAAAAGAAGTGCTAGAGAAAATAAATAGAAACAAGTTAAAATGATAAATACAATTTTGTTATAATTTTTTTCTGTCACCATAATCAAAGATTAATTTTTGCCATTATTAATTTGCCATGTTCTACATGCTGAGCTTACCAGCGCCATCAAGTCTGAGATGACAAGAACGATGAGGAAAAGGCTACAATAAAACAAATACAGATTTTATGTAAACAAGTGCATAAAATATTTGAAAGCTGCAATAAAATTATAATTTAATTACATACACTTGATTCTAATGCCCAGCTGTTGTTTTTAAGTCTACATGTGATGGGCTGAAGTCAAATTTAGTAATTGCAGTTTTAATAGCAAGGCAACAAACAGACATTCCATCCAAAAGTAAATAACCCTCTGGATTTTACCTCCGTGAGGAGAGCTGCGTTGACACTTGTATGCTTTCAAATGTGCACATCACAATTAAAAAAGGAATTAAAACCTGAAAGAGGAAGAAACAACAAAGGAAAGAATAAAACAAATGCATGTGGTACGCAAGGCGCAAAAAAAAAGCAAACATGGTTTAAACTACCATAGCTATTAGGAAAGCCCTTAAAGGGATTGTTCACACAAAATGAAAATTCTGTCATCATTTACTCATCATCATGTTGTTCCAAACCCCCTATGACTGACTTTCTTCTATGGAACTAAAGAAGAGTATTCGTCATTCACTTTCAAAAAAAATTTCCCATGCAATGAAAGTGAATGGTGACTGAGGATGTCAGTCCCATATATTCTGTCTAACATCTTCTGTGTTCCACTGAAGAGAGAAGTTCACATGGGTTTGGAACAATATGAGGGTGAGTAAATAATGACGGGTTTTTCATCTCTTTAAGTTTTTCTTGAAGCATTTAGAAGATGTTAAGTACATCAATATGTTTCTTACCTTCCACATCAGGAGACCACCCATGATGAAAGGATTAAAGACAGTTAGAAAACAGTACACAGAAGCTGGATCAAAACTGTTAGGGGAGATAATGGCATATTTCATATTTAATTGTTCTAATCCTGATTTTATAGCATTATTCTTTTCCAAGATCAGTATTCTCCAAGACTGGCAGTTTACCTGTTGATAGATGCAATGTTTCCGCAACCAAAGAATGCAATTATTATGAAAAACACCTTATCAAACTGTTAAGGAACCACATCTCTGTAGACAATAATAATGTATTAGTGATCATAAAAAGCAAATCAATTATTCTTGAATCCAAAAGGATACAAAGAAATAGGATCTCCGAATGTCATCCAGCCTTAGCTGCCTGATTTTAGTAATGTCAATATTTTCAGCAAAATCTATGCTGGAGAGCTGGGAAAACAGGAAACATAATAATCATTGTTCTATCTTTTCTTCTTGTGGTCAGCCAAGACAAGTTTGCAAAGCCCAGTTACAGTACTATATATTGAACACATTACAGCCTGTACACATACCAATCAAATTCAATCACATACATTTCATGGCAGAAGCTGAAGTGATGCCTTCTTTTTAAGTCGATAAAATGGTAAAAATAAACAATTATCTTCACCAGGTTTTATAACAAAATGATGCCCATGGTTGCAGGGTAGTTTTACCTCAGTCCTGTTGGACCATTCTTGAGTGTTAATGGCTTCCTGCTCAACACTGATCCATGCGAACATGAGCCATGATAATACTGGAGGGAAGAGAGCCTCGTACCTTTACAAAGCAAACAGCTTCTATTATATGTACTGTTCATTTCATTTGATTTTATTTGATTGAATAATTCAAAACTTACAGTATATTGAACTATCTCTACAAGGGGTCCTTATGTGCAAAGATGTAAGCAGTCAATATGAAAAATTTACTTGATGATTACTGCATTACAACTACTTTGTGGTTTCTTTTTTTAATGCCACTTCCTCAAATGAGCAACCTTAAGAAAGAGCATGCATTGCACCTATGTAGCGCTACCTTTCTGTTAAATTAAAAGCAGACAAGTTCTGCGTGAGGGTCTGTGGTGCTTACCCTGTGCTCAAGAGGAGATAGACACACACTAGGGACATCAGAATGCTCAACAGTCTTTGAAAGAGTCTGGTGGAACTCAATAACGGCACAAAAAATGAGGAAGCTGAGAGAAGTTGAGAAAGTAGGGGATGAAGAAACAGGATGAAAGAAAAGCAAAAGTACAATTCATCACTTAAAATTGCACCACTGCAAAAGTAGCAAACAAGTCTGGCTAGCTTTCACAACTTTAAGATAAACTGTAGTAGCAAAGTACATTAACATTTCACATACTCTCAATCGATTCAAATTTCAAAGTGAATGCATTTAACATTTAATTTTAACTTAATTTTGAACAGAATTAATTTGATAAAATGTTAACATTTAAACAACAAACTGATTAAACAAACATTTATACCTTGCAAGAACTGAGTCACTTTGGATAAAAGCGTCTGCCAAATACGTATATTTAACTGTAAAGGTTAATTTCATGATATGCCGATTGCTGAGAACGGCCCTCAAATAACATTACTTCAATGTATAATGATTTAATATTTAAAGTTCTATTTATAGAATTATAAATATAAAAACAAATATATTGTTAATTGTTAGTTCATGATACCTAATGCATTAACTAATGTTAATGAATGGAACCCTTATTGTAAAGAGTTACCAATACATATTCTAAATATAATAATTCAGATGATTAAAATGCATTACATTACTGTAACAGACGAGTAAAGAATTAGCCAACGCAAAAGGTTGCTTTAGAAGGCAATATATTTGCATTGCACAACAGTGCGTGGTAAAAGGCAATTGACACCATGGAAATGCCAGGCATGCAATGTTCACTTATGTCTTCAGTTGAATAGGAACTGTTTTCAAGAGTGGCATAACGATGTATGACTGTCCATATGTACACAGGCTTCTTTACCACCACATGTTGTTTCTTGTGTAAATTCAAGTATATGTCTATAGTTTTATGCAAAGTATTTTTGTAAAGTATAACTCAGTTGACTTGTATATGTAGCACTGTTGTCTTGTGAGACACAACATTTAGTTCCTTCACATAGAGGAATTACAATAAAACAGATTGAAAAACAAAACCTTTGCATCTCATGTCATTCTCAGTTCAGGCTGCCTCACAGCACCTTGATGGGGCATTAGCCTTTGGGGGAGTGTCTTTAGTCTCCCCTGGTGTGAATCTCATTGATATTCATGTCCATCAACACTCCCACGCATACAGCAGTGCTGACACAAAAACTGACTTACAAATTTTAAATTGTTATATTGTTGTTTGTGAAAGAGTGGTCAGAATGATTTTCACATCATTTTGTAGTAAAAATTCTAGCCTACAAGAATGGTGACTCAAAAGTCTTGTGGACAACTGTTCAGTATGTGTTATATGGCCTTATTGCGGTGACAATTTTTTTTCCCAAACTTACTAACCACGCATAATATTTTTTTTCTATAAAATGCAAACATGTACATCTATTTTGCTCACATATTATTGTAGCAGAGTTTGTGCTGAATACAGCAAAATTACATGTTGGCCAATGGTATGTTGTAAGTTGCTGAAATAAGCACAAATGTCAGGGCATGTCAAAACATCTCAAGGGCCCCAAAAACACCTCAGACCCCAGAGGGTTAATGAGCCCAACAGCCTGCAAGGCAATCTACCTGAGACAAAATGTAAGCAAACAGAGATCTTTGACTATTGTAAGTTAATGTTGTTATACAGATGAAAGCAATTTACCTTTTGGTATACTTTTAGCTAGTTTAAAAACTTTGACCTCTTTATTGTTAGTCTTTTTATCTGAAACACTGAATGACTGATAACGTCTAATGTACAAACACCAGCCAAAAAACTGAAGGGGACAGACATTCAGGATTTCTTTCATTGAGTCATGTGTGACAACAATCATCTAATGCCATATTATACATCTAAATAAATAATGTTTTTTGTCTTTTACATGTTTTTTGTTTGGCTATTATATTTAATTTAGATTAACATAACGGTGATATTTATGGCATATCTATTTTAGAAAAAGAAAAGGATCAGTTATCAGTCAAGAGTGTAGACAGAGAGGTGACACAAGCTTCTGAAATTGTTCAAGTAAGATCATATTTGACACAGATATTAATGATTTATTAATTTTATGTGTGTGTGTGTGTGTGTGTGTGTGTGTGTGTGTGTGTGTGTGCGCACGCATGCTTTTTTGGCTGACGCTGGCAGACTGGACCAATGTTTGAAATGTTTGACAGCAGTCATTATCTTATAATTATTTTGTTTAAAAGTGCTGCAAGTGATTTTTCATGGAAAGTTTTGCAAATAAATATTTAGGAAATAAGTGTCCTAAGATATATCACCGGTCGCTGTGACAGCTGTAGACTTTGTAAACAGCAAACAAAAATGTGTCCATGGAACCACGGACATTGACACTTTTCATCTGTCAATCATTTTGCTCATTCTCATAGAATTGTAGTTTTTAGACATTTTTAAGCTGTCTGTTGAGGGCGCTATTTTGCTGCTATCGTTTTAAACATCTGTTTCTGCATGATGTAGGTCTCAATAAAGCTTACATGTTATCTTTGGACTGCAGGGTTTTGGAAAGAGGGGGCGTGGCTAATTCAAAGCTCAGTCTAGTGGAATTAGAATGGCTGAATTCGATTCCAGCACCTTTAATATTAAAATATTCATCTATATATGGTTTCGACATTTTAGTTCTAATTAATAAAGTTCTATCATAAAAAAAATTCTTAAAAATTCAGTTGTTATGCTGAACTGTTTTGCTGAATTATTTCACAATTTAAAAAAATAAAATATATTTTCAAAAAACTCTTTAAACATTCCTATTGTGAAGAGAGACTCATAACAAGTGCAGAATGAAAATGGAAATCACATACCAAGTGTGAACCAGCTAACAAGCTGGTTGAAGAGTGGCAGGCCCTGCTTTAGCTGCAGACTGGAGTGAGTACTGGTCAGGGTATAGGCACACAACACCACTTGCAACATCTGCAAACACATAAAAACAAAAGCTTCTCGAATGTGGTCTGCATTGAGTATCTACAGTTCTTTACACATTCAAAAACAGACTCATGGGATAAATCTTAAAAAAATCTCCTTAGACACAATGCAGAGAACGTTCATACATTATGCATGCATGAGATCTCTAAACTGTGTACTGTAAGTGGTTTAGTGTTTGTGGATTCACACTTTGATTGCTTTGTCCAAACTGGACAAACTATATCCAGTTATCCACTATATAGTTATCCACAGTAGCACAATAGGTTCTGGTGGAAGCTGTTTACCACTCAAGCATGGTAACTGAGCAGAGGAACAAATATGGAGCCGTTGCTTGCTTCACATTTTAGCTCTTGTTTTTGTCCCTTTGGTTTCACTTCTAAAAATGTAACAAGGGCACTTGCATCTGTTTGCTGTGAAGGCATTGCAAGAGATGCAAATAATGCAAGCTGCTTGCTACTTTCTGCAGAGACTATCAGTAATAAGAAATGCATTATACTATATATATATAGTTGTATTATATATATAATATATATATAATACATCAACAACAGCTGTTTACTTCAACAAATCAGGTCAGAAATGTGTAAACCACTTGTGAGCTGTAATATAGTCCACATGAACATTACCAAGTCTCCAATATCTGACTGGATATAGTTGCTTAGTGAAAACAAATTAAAATCAGCCAAATGTACCACAGACTTCACACAACAAGCTCTAATGTGAAAGCATTAGTACACTGGATAAATAAATGTTAATAAACTATATTTTTACATTATATATAAACATTTTTTATTAATAACTAATACAAAATAAAATTTGTGGTTTCCATTGTCCTTATCAATTCAAGTGCTCACAAACTTTTGACATATATTTGATCAAATAACCTCATCGTTTTAACAGGAAATGTTGGTTTTGATGTAAGCGGAACATTAAAAACTTCGAACTCAATCACCAACATCGTCACTCGTTACAGAAAGAAAACCTGAGAAAGAGTGGATCACTCAGGGGCAAAAATGACCTGGAAGATGAACAGCTGACAATCTCTTCTGCTCAGAGGACAGTATCTCCATGATAACCAGAGGTATGAAGAAGTGTTGAAGAGGGTCAGCACTCCAGCACAAATTCTAAAGCGAAAAACACAAATAAACAACATCTATCACACAATTTAGAACATAGGCCTGATGTCAATCAACACCACAAATCAGAGAGTAGAAAATGTGTTTTATAGGATTTTAAAAGAAGAATTTTAACATTAATTCTTGTGGAAAAAAGTGCTTACACATAGTTAACATTGGGTTCTCGTCCTACCACAGGCAACAGTGGGAACATAGCCAGGCTGAGACAGCTCAACATCCAGCTTAATGAACTGAACTACAGTGGAATAAATAAAAAAAACGTGTCATCTAAGCATTTCACACTTCATTTTAGAACAGATCTTGAAAAGGACACTTTACCTTTGCCTTGACGTACAGGCCAGAAAGCATGGGCCACAGTGCAAGAACAACCAACCCCAAGGTCAACATGGCCCGATAGAAAAAACTCATAACCTACAAAACACAAGCAGACAGGAAATTATCAATTCACAGTCTTAACACCCATCAAACATAGAGACTGCAGACTTCATTATGTCTAACACATAATTAAGCAAAGTGCTTACTAGTAACTCAATTCCGAATATGACCAGCAAAAAGTATCCAAAGCACTTGCTGAGTGGTAGTGATGGGATTGTTCTAATCAGTCCAAAAAGAGTTTCAAATCTGTAATGGAGAGTGAAAAAACAAATAAAAAATCATATAAGAAATAAGCAGATCGGGATGATTTTTACAATACATTTGAATGTTTTAAAGACCCCATTAAAACCAAGAATTTTGGAAGAATATTTCAGCTCTGTAGGTCCTTACAATGTGAGTGAATTGTGACCAGACCTTTGAAGGTCCAAAAAGCACATAAAGGCAACATAAAAATAATCCATAAGAATCCAGTGGTTTAATATGTCTTTTGAAGCAATGCAATTACTTTGGATAAGAAACAGATCAATTTTCAATCTTTTGAAAGTGAAAGTGGAGATTTACAGTAAATAAAGGACTTAAATATTGATCTATTTCTCACCCAAGATAAATTGGACCTTCCAAGTTCTGGTCACCATTCACTTGCATTGTGAGGACCTACAGAGCTGAACTATTCTTCTAAAAACCTACAATTTTGTTCTGCAGAAGAAAGTAAGCCATACACATCTGGGAAAGCATGAGGGTGAGTAAATGATGAGAGAATTTTTATTCTTCGGTAAACTTTCCCTTTAATAGCCAACAACATGCACAATGATTGCAAGTTATTATTGCTAGTCAGAGTCAGATGGTATTAAGAGGAGGGACATTCACATTCAGAGTGTTTGATATGACCAAAATTTGAATATGCCCGTGAGATGTATAATCCATATTTTAATTCTTTTTTTTTTCGAAAACATAAAGACTGTATGTTTTAAATGCGTATTTCTGCTTAAACATAATTTTGTCAACTTTGAGGACTGCACTTGCATATACAGTGCATCCGGAAAGTTTTCACAGCGCTTCACTTTTTCCACATTTTGTTGTGTTACAGCCTTATTCCAAAATGCATTAAATTCATTATTTTCCTCAAAATTCTACAAACAACATCGCATAATGACAACGTGAAAGAAGTTTGTTTGAAATATTTGCAAATTTATTACAAATAAAAAACGTATAAAAAAAATTACATGTACAGAAGTATTCACAGCCTTTGCTCAATACTTTTTTGAAGCACCTTTGGCACCAAATACAGCCTCAAGTCTTTTTGTGTATGATTCTACAAGCTTGGGACACCTATTTTTGGACAGTTTCTCCCATTCTTCTTTTCAGGACCTCTCAAGCTCCATCAGGTTGGATGGGGAGCATCAGTGAACAGCCATTTTCAGATCTCTCCAGAGATGTTCAAACGGGTTCAAGTCTTGGCTCTGGCTGGTCCACTCAAGGACATTCACAGAGTTGTCCCATAGCCACTCCTTTGTTATTTTGGCTGTGTGCTATGGGGCGTTGTCCTGTTGGAAGATGAACCTTCACCCCAGTCTGAGGTCCAGAGCTCTCTGGAGCAAGTTTTCATCAAGGATGTCTCTGCATTCATCTTTCCCTCGATCCGGACTAGTCTCCCAGATCCTGCTGCTGAAAAACATCCCCACAGCATAATGCTGCCACCACCATGCTTCACTGTAGGGATGGTATTGGCCAGGTGATGAGCGGTGCCTGGTTTCCTCCAGACATGATGCTTGACATTCAGTCCAAAAGAGTTCAATCATTGTTTCATCAGACCAGAGAATTTTGTTTCTCATGTGCCTTTTACTGAGGAGTGGCTTCTGTCTGGCCACTCTACCATACAGGCCTGATTGGTGGAGTGCTGCAGAGATGGTTGTTCTTCTGGAAGGTTCTCCTCTCTCAACAGAAAAATGCTGGAGCTCTGTCAGAGTGACCATCAGGTTCTTGGTCACCACCCTGACTAAGGCCCTTTTCCCCTGATAGCTCAGTTTGGCCAGACGGCCAGCTCTAGGAAGAGTCCCGGTGGTTCCAATCTTCTTCCATTTATGGATGATGTAGGCCACTGTGCTCATTGGGACCTTCAATGCTGCAGAAATTTTTCTGTACCCTTCCCCAGATCTGTGCCTCAATACAATCCTGTCTCAGAGGTCTACAGACAATTCCTTGGACTTCATGGATCGGTTTGTGCTCTGACATGCACTGTTAACAGTGGGACCTTATATAGACAGGTGTGTGTGCCTTTCCAAATCATGTCCAACCAACTGAATTTACCACAGGTGGACTCCAATCAAGATGTAGAAACATCTCAAGAATGATCAGTGGAAACAAGATGCACCTGAGCTCAATTTTGAGTGTCATGGCAAAGGCTGTGAATACTTATGAACATGTGATTTTTAATTTTTTTATTTGTAATAAATTTGCAAAGATTTCAAACAAACTTCTTTTACGTTGTCATTATGGGGTATTGTTTGTAAATTTTGAGGAAAATAATGAATTTAATCCATTTTGGAATAAGGCTGTAACATAACAAAATGTGGAAAAAGTGAAGCGCTGTGAATACTTTCTGAATGCACTGTAAATGACCTCACAGCTAACAGATGTGGACTAATAGCCACAAAACTCGACTTATATTTCATCTATGTTAACATTTTTAAGCATTTTTTCACATGCAGCTGATTGAGAGTATAAAGGGCATTCTGGGATCTAACTAAAGAGGGACAAGTAACTTACTCTTTTATAACGGAGTACCACACGGGCACAGGAAGCAAGCAGTAGATGTAGTAGGTCCAAGGACTGGACTGAACCCACAGGAAAAGAGTCACAAGCAGACCAATAAACAGAAACGTCCGGCCTAGAATCCTTTCTGTTATCTTGAATATGTCAACACAGACACATACATACAGGATGTGAAACTTATTAAAAATCTTGCAAAAAAAAATATTCTAAGTGATAATGATCATGGTCTGCTGAATAATTGTGCACTGACATCATCTTGTCAGGCTGCATGCGTAAAATATTTTCAATAAGGTTCCATTCATTAATATTAGTTAATGCATTAGGTATCATGAACTAACAATGAACGATACATTTTTTTTACAGCATTTATTTATCTTGTTCATTTATTATTCTCTAAATGTTAGTTAATATAAATAAAATTGTTCATTGTTAGTTCGTCATTTCATTTTAGTGCATTTTAAAAATGTTTTACTATATGTTGAAATTAACATTAACCAAGATTAATCAATTGATGTTCACTGTAAAGGTATTGTTCGTTGCTAGTTCATGTTAACTATATTTGTTAACTCATTTTAACAAATGGAACCTTATTGTAAAGTGACACTGCATGCTGAACTGCAACACATATCGCTTACCATGTGTGTGCTAGTTGGAGGTTTACGTAGGCTAGCGTGGGTCTTCAGGATGAATAGAACCACATAAGATGTCCAGCCAATAAAACCCAGAACAACACTGCTGCCCAGGAAAAGTCGGTCATAAGTGTGATAATATGACAAGCCCTCCATGGCCTGGGCTATCAGACCCTCACAATAATGAATCTGGAAGAAGAGACATGGAGAGATTGGAATATAGATAGAGTTATCATTGACTCACTCTCATGTCATTCCAACCACATAGGACTTTCTTTCCTCTGTGGAACACAATTTGAGATGTGAGGGACTGACAGCTTCCAATCACTTTCATTGTATGAAGAAGAGATGCAATGAAAGTATAGGGTGATTTTGGTTGAATAATCCCTTAATTTTTGGATGTAATGTTAACCAATCAGCACTTACTGCTTCATCAAACTGTCCTTTCTTGATCAAATCTCTTGCATGACGCACAAAATCCATCTGCATAGAGTCAGTCAGAGGCCTAAAAGAAAAAAGCGCAACCTTACAAAGTGACTATAGGTCTACAATAATCTCAATACCATAAAGGGATTGTTCACCCAAAAATGAAAATTCTCTCATTTACTCACCCTCATGACATCCAAGATGTGTATGACTTTCTTTCTTCTGCTCAACACAAACACAGATTTTTAGAAGAATATCTCAGCTCTGTAGGTCCTCACAATGCAAATGACAGGGTACTAAAATTATGAAGGTCCAAAAAGCACTTAAAGGCAGTATAAAAGCACTCCATATGACTCCAATGGTTAAATACATCTATTCAGAAGCTAAATGATAGGTGTGGCTGAGAAAAAGCCTTTTTTCTAGAAATTCTCCTCCCTGCCCAGTAGGTGGTGATATGCATGAAGAATGCAAATTGCCAAACACAAAAGAAAATTGTGAAAGTGAAAGTGGGGATTGATCGAAAAAATTACTTAATTATTGATCTGTTTCTCACCCACACCTATCATATCACTTCTGAAGACATGGATTTAACAACTGGAGTCTTGTGATTACTTTTAAGCTGCCTTTACGTGTTTTTTTGTGCTTCAAAGTTTTGGACCATGTAGACTTGTATTGTATGGACCAGCAGAGCAGAAATATTCTTCTAAAAATATTTGTTTATGTTCAGCAGAAGAAAGAAAGTCAAGCACATTTGTAAATGATGAGAATTAAAAAAAGTTTGGGTGAACTATCCTTTTAATGTGGCCATATTCTACATTTGTGTGTGATTATGATTATTTTCCCTAAAGTCCACTAATCTAATGAAGTATGACTGTGTGTTATTTATATTTATGAGGTAAACCACTAGCCTTCTGGGTTGGCATACAAACTTACGTCATAACTAAACACCTTATTATCGTGATGGTTTCTGAATGACACATTTTTGCATTTCGCCAATTTCACATAAATGTTTTGGGTGGACTGAGGAATGAGCTTTGTGTGAACATTAGAGTGTTTACATAGTACTTTGAAGTCTTTTATTGCAAAAGGAATCATATTTGCCATGATACCCATTGATGTGTACTCACTGGTAGGGTGTAAACAGAAAGAGTATTGTTGTTTCTTTCTTCTGTGCCATTTTTACCTGTGGAAGTAATAAACTAAATTCAAATTATATTCAAAATAAAAGGAAAAAGCGGATTGTAAAGGACAAATATGTATTGTACTTTACCCTGAACTGCTCCAGGATCTGAATGGCATTTGCATACATGCTCTCAGCTTTGAAGTGCTGGCTGTTATTGAGATAATTTAGTGGTAAGACCCCCTGTAAAACAACACTAGTTCAGTTTAGAATATAAAACAACCAGTGTGTGTGTGTGTGTGTGTGTGTGTGTGTGTGTGTGACAGAGAGAGTGTATTTATCACTTTGTGAGGACAAAATGTCCCCTTAAGGATAGTAAAACTTTTTTTTTTTTAATGTTCACCATGAAGATTTACCATGAGGTGAGGTTTACCATGAGGAAAACAGCTTATAAATCAGACTAAGTTTTTTTTGAGGATTAGGGGTAGGGTTAGGGGATAGAATATAAAGTTTGTAATGTATAAAAACCATTATGTCTATGGAAAGTCAACGTGTGTGTGTGTGTGTGTGTGTGTGTGTGTGTGTGTGTGTGTTTGTTACTCTGAGACATTTAATGGTGATCTGAAAAACTTTTCTGAAAATCATGCTGACCACAGAATTTAAAGGGAAGGGAACTCCAATAAGAGATGCCATTAGTGGAGCAATATCAGCCTGTAAAGTAAGACAAACAACAAAAGCAAATAAGCAATTTTATTGTTTATTTGTCATGCACAAACATATCATTAATAAATGGCTGAAAATATTACCTGATTGACATCCACTCTCCTGTACATTTCTAGTCCCCATTCTGCAATTCAAGAAGGGTAAAAATAAATATTACATTTATTTTAGCCCTGTTCAATGAAGACTGAATCTCGATTAAAGTATTTCTGAAAACAAATCACCTCAGAAAAGGTCCATTAAACAAACCTTGTAGATAATGATCGTCATAATTCTGAGAGACAGCCCGCTGTGATGTCTGAACCCCAGCGCCCCATGCCACCAGCGGAGTCAGCGTCTCTGATGGGTGTCCTGCACCATGAGAGCCTGCAAATGATATATTTGTAAACTGTAATATGCTGATGTATAAATGGACTATTCTTCAACACACAAAATTATGGGACTACTAACTCAAATTCAAATAATATACACCAGGTGAAATGCAAGTATTACTGTAATTTTATTCAACAACAAAAAACCTACTTCAGTCAGAGGGATAATAATAATTAAGAAACTATGGCATTTTCACAGAAGTTTTTTTTTTCTTTCAATTACATTTTTTTTATTGACATAAACATATAACAAAGAAAAAACACAACAAACAAACATTCAACATTTAACACATATGAAACTCTGAACCTTCAACCAAAACTCTTGGATCTTAACACGCCCACAAAAAACATGGCTTCAGATTGGCATCGCCAGCAGATGGGTGTGTTTTTAAGACCAAGCCTATACAATCTAGAGGTGATCCAATAGAATCTATGTAAAATCTTGAATTGCATAAGCAAACGCTTGCATCTATAGATGCAGACATGACATTTTTTAGAATTCTAGCCTACACCAACACCAAGTTTAAATCTTTCTCCCATAATCACTTAAGAGAAGTTGAAGCTCCGTCCCCAGACTCTGAATCAGCAGGGAGTAATACACTGATACCTCATGAATTTTTCCTAAAGCAGTAATCACCACTCCCAGAGTATCTACCACTTTAGGGGGGGTGTATGCTACTCCCAAAAACAATACAGGGCAGGTGACGCAGCTGTAAATACCTATAGAACTGAGATTTGGAAATCCCAAAATGTTGTATCAAAAATTTTCAAAGGATCTCAACACTCTCATATAGGTCACTGAGTGTAGTAACCCGCCTCACAATCCACTCTGACCAGCAGAAAGTGGACTTATTAATACTTAATCTAAGGTTCAGCCATATACTTAAGGCAATATTTAAACAAATATCGGAATTAAACACTCTGGACACTTTTGAGCAAATGCGAGATAACAGGTGTAATGTAACTTCTCCGGTTAGTTTGATAGAAAGTAGGGGTGTCCATGGTTAACCGATTAACCGATTAACCGTTAAAAATTGCGTAACCGAGTGAAACATTTTGCTCGGTTAAGTGGTGTCAATGGCGTGCATTGAATTTAGTTGTAATACATTTTTGCACCACCAGAGACTGCCAGAGCGCTCCCAGACATTTGTAATGACCACAAGAAGTAGTCTTGACCAGTTTTCTAATATGAAGCGGGCAAAGAAAAGCACAGCGTGGGAGCACTTTAAAATCGAGAATGACGGGGCAAAATGCAAGTATTGCAATGCAGTGCTTAGATATACTTCAAGTACAACCTCGTTGTTGTACCATCTCAACAGCCAACACCCGGGCACACCAGGGATGGAAATTAGCACCAGCCAAATGCGGGTGATTTTGTGTTGTGGCGGGTAAACTCGCTTCACCTACCGGCCACCGTGGCGGGTAAATAAAAATAGCATCATGCGACGTTCGTCTGTTAAAGGACAAATTAGTTTGAATAAACGAGGAGACACTGATTAGCAAGACAACTCAGTGAGTGTGCTTTCCATTAAATGAATCACACACACAGTTAACCAAATCCTTAACAAAAAAACAGGGCTATTCTGGTGGGTGCGGTGACGCGCTCATGTAAGGGTGGCGGCGTGGCGCTGCCAATAAAGCTCCTAAAATCTGTCACAAAGAACCGGCAAAAGTAATGATTATGAATATGTAAAATATAGCAAGGAGATATTTTAATTATTTCTTAATAAACAAGTCTTTTCTTTGTCCGTGTCATTTGCAAAGATGAAGTTGACGATGCTGACTCGCGGTCTTCGCAGTAACGCACCAGAGAGAAATGCACATTTCTTACGGATTACATAAGCAGAGAGCAGTCTGTGTCTGTTTTCTTTAGTTTTGAATTATTTGTGAGGCAAGGCTACCTTATACACTGAGTTTCGGTTCATTTATGAGCCTCCGCTTTGTGATTATATCGTCTGCTATATTTAATTCTTATTTATTAAATCCAGGCAATTGGTTGATGAAACATTGATTAAAAATAAGACACAATTAATACAAAACGAAATTCACTTTAAAGAAAGGTTTTGTGCTTTCTGTTTGATGTCTCTGTGGAAGTTTTAAAGCATCTTTCAGTGCCGCTTTCAGAGCGCTCACGTCCGTAACATTGTGTTTTCCTCGTATGCGAACTGAAATGAATATCAGTTCATGGATTGTGTGTGTAGGCTATAAGAGAGAAAGAGAAAATGCCAGTATTTCATTGAGACTTGAGATTAAATAAACTGCTTAAGTATTGTAGATCTTGTAGTATTAATTTTCACATGCAGTTACACATTGTCGGTTAAAAACAAGAAAGTGGCTGGTAAAAACATTGAGTGGCTGGTAGATTTTGAAATCCACAGTGGCCGGTGGACAAAAAAGTTAATTTCCATCCCTGGCGCACACTATGGTTAACCGAGTATTAACCGTTAAGGGCCTCGGTTAACGGTTAATGAAAAACTTGAAAACGTGCAGCCCTAATAGAAAGACTTCCTGTTCAATACAAAACTAGGGAGGGGCTCTCTCAGGTGGAAGCGACCAATAAGCCAAATGCCTGAGACCGAATGCATAACAATAAAACTAAATCTTGGGTAGGCCTAGCCCACCTTTGGGTCTGGATTAGGGAAATTGGACAGTAACTCTTAACTCGCATGGATTTTTGTCCTTTTTAAGAATCAGACTGATCTGGGTTTGCGTCATGGTTGGCGGAAGCTTTCCATTCTTTAATGATTCCGTAAAAAACTTGTAACAAAAGTGGAGCCAGTTTTGTAGCATAAGATCTAAAAAAACTCAGCGGCAAAGCCATCTGGCCCCGGCACCTTGCCAGTAGGCAAGGCCTTAATTACCTCGCCAAGCTCCTCCAAGGTTATCTCAGAATCAAGATAATTTTTTTGCTCAATCATCAGTTTTAGGGAGTTCTAATGGTTCCACAAAGTTTCTAATATCCTCATCAGTAGACAAAGATTTGTAACTCTAGAGATCAAGATAAAATTTAAAAGCATTATTAATATCAATGGCCGAAGTAAATATTTCCACACTAGCAGATTTCACTGAGGGAATGGTAGAAAAAGACTTGCTCTGCTTTGTGTATCTAGCCAAAAGCTTCCCTGCTTTGTCCCACGACTCAAAGTATGACCGTCTTGCCCTGAATAGCGAAAACTCCACCTTCCGCGACAAAATACTATTATATCAGTATTTTAATTGGGTAAAATCTCGGAGACCATCAGACGACATTCAGCACTTCAGTTCAATATTCCCTTCCAATTCCATGAGTTGGATTTTTTGATGAACGAGGCATACTGTATGATCCGACCCCTAACAACAGCCTCCCAAGTGTCTCCTAAGCCACACCCAGAGAACCAGTTGGTCTCCGTACAAACATTAATTTCAGCCTTTATCATTTGTTGAAATTCAGGATTTTGCAAAAGGTATACATTAAAGTGCCAACTATATGATTTATTTTTCTCTGTATGTGGCAACACCTCTAAATTCACCAGGGCGTGGTCTGAGACTAAGATGTTTCCAACTGACCAATCAAAAACAGATGAAATAAGGGACTTAGATTTAACAAAAAATCTATTCTATAATAAATCTTATGGACTGATGAAAAAAAATGTATAGTCCCTACCAGATGGGTTCAAAAGTCTACAAATATTTTTACAAATCCTGTGAACTGTCAATGTTGCTCTAGGGGGCTTGCACACTTTTGCTTCACTAATGATCAAAGACTGAGTCCATCAAAAATTTAAAGTCTTCTCCCAATATTATATCACGAGGGGTGGCAGCGGTTTTCAACATCCCTAGAAAAAAGCCCTGATAATCAGAATTTGGCACATAAATATTAGCCAATTTCACAGAAAAAACGTAAAAGAAATGTCTTACCCCAATTCGTCATGCCATGGTCAGATGTAAAAACATAAGCTGTTTTTCCATCATGCCCATAAAAGTCCTCAATCAGTCCAACAATCTCAGCTACACCAGCATCAACCAAGCCAATGTTCTCCATATACTCACTTAAACAAAACAGAGAAAACAATGAAACCTAAATCCTTGTAAAGAGATGTAGCTCCACCTAGTGGTTAACCTGATCTCTGGGTTTTCCATTTCCAGATATTAATTTCTACTACAATTCTAAGGCGTCTCATCATCCTACAGAAATTCTACTTTTCAATCATATTGCAATGAGTTTATGTTGTGAAATGAAATTTGCACATATGTAAAACTTACTTTGACATAGGCCGGTGGGCATGGCCATTGGTGTCCATCCCCAACAGATGAAGGAAAAACACATTCTGTTCTTCAAGTAATTTATTCAGCAGAGTTTTATTGTTTTTTGAAGCAACGAGAAAGGCCTTTAAAACAAAAAAACATTAAATAATTTAGTTGGTGTTAAATTCTATTCTCTTATTCTCTAATAATGTAACTTGTAAACAAACTGTGATAACTACAGATATTTGGTTATAAGATGCTTGACTTTTAGTTTAAGTTTAAAGGAAAAATTGTATACCATTTTACACAACTCCACTTTTAGGACAACAAGGTTATCTCATTATTATATTTCTAATTATATTATTATTATCGTTATCTTTAATGTGATTTTGTATTAACAATGTACTGTATACTTAAGTCCAAAACCTTACAATTATGGATGAGTTATTGACAAAATTAAAACAATCGGTATATCCATCATAAAGCATGAAAGCGCTGGTATGAAAAAACAATGGTTTATTTATAATTATGTAACTATATTATTATTAATTATATTGTTAATTATTTAATTAATTATATTATTGCATTATAATTATTTTTATGAATGTAATATAAAGAAATACCTACCAAAAAGGTATTTGAATATGCATAATATGAAATTGTAATGTTCTATCGTATGTAAAAGAGTTCTATTTTTTTTAGAACTGCAAAAAATCAGAAGTGCAAAATGTTTTAGAAGTTCAAAAATATCCCCTTTTCCTCCACATCAATTGTCATATTATCATATTTTTATCTTATGTATATTTTATCTTTTTATATTCTTTTATCTTTTTTCTGTCACGTGTTCAACAGATTCAATCCGTGTTCAATCGAAACCATTTATTGTTAGAAAAATAAAATAGCTTTCGCACCTCTCTATGTAAACTTTAAAAGCCTAATTCCAAAGCAACAGTGATCTGATGACAAAATAATGTAAGATGAGAAATATTGGTATCGGCCAAAAATGTTAACATCAGTGCATCCCTACTTCTAGTACATTTAGACCCCGTTTCCACTGGGTATTAGGGTGTGTTTCGGGAGATCCGACCGCATGTGTTCAATCGCTAAATACAGGTCTAAATGGGGTCTTAAACGTTTTGTGATCGGATCACAAAAACCACATACAAATGTTGTCAAAAACGCACGTGAATATATTGCAATTGAGGTGTAAACGCTAATCTCTCCTGTATGCATCCCAGCAGCAGTGAAGTTGCACCTTCTTTGTCTTTTCTGACATTTTGTGCTTCATTATTATGCAGTAACACACTGACAGAGTAATTGATGTATGTCGTCATGAAACAGTTCTTTTAGTAGTGGTTGTGTAAAAACACATTTGAAATCTTGCCTTCACTTCATCAAAAACCCAGGTATCAAGCCTGGATGCATCTGTAGAAGCAAAGTCCTCCCGCTCTGGAGGGTAAGTGTTAGTATACACATGGTCTCCACTGGCTCCTACAAAACAGTAGGAGTGCTGTTAAGGCAACAGAATATAGAAGAAGGATATCCCTACCATTCTATGCACAGATATAAGGTTGTACCTTTGGCAAACATTGGCAATATATCAGGGCTTCCCCAACACCAGGTGTGTCTGCTTTCATTAAAAACAGAATCAAATTCCACTGGATTCTCCTTCCAGCCTGTGAATACAGAAATGTGAAACACTGTTATTATGCTCAAACACGCACATATACAAACACCTACGTGTGGCCACTTACCCTTGGCAACAGCACTAACATCTTCGTAAAAGCCCGCTATAAGAGCCACATGACCTGGACGTGATTCTGTGGGCACTCGTGTGTGTGACACTCCCCATGTACCAGTCTTTTCAATCACAGTCCTTAAGGCATGAAACAAAAATCACAAAATTCAAATCTATCTGTACACTACCTATATGTATGAAAAAGCTGTATCACACCAGTTGCACCTTACTTTAAACTGTTTACTTCATACTGTACTTCTGTTATACTTCAATCAATGCGTCTGTCTCTTTAACATGCTATTTGCACTGTATATTATCTTTCACTGTATTATTCATTTGCCATTTCTACCTTATTCAGTACCAAATCACCTTCTTTATATAATATTACTTATTTCCACTGACTGGTCTACCATCTGAATCTTAAACATGCACTTCAACAAAGTTTATAATACATTCCTATATATAAATAAATAAATATATATATATATTTAAATATTTATACACTGGTGGCCAAAAGTTTGGAATAAAGTACAGATTTTACTCATGTAAAAAAACAGCACCATCACTATTTGAAAAAAAGTAATTTTTCATCAAACCTAGACAGGCCCCATTTCCAACAGCCATCACTCCAACACCTTATCCTTGAGTAATCATGCTAAATTGTTAATTTGCTACAAGAAAATCACTTGCCATTATATCAAATACAGTTGAAAGCTATTTGGTTCATTAAATGAAGCTTAACATTGTGTTTGTTTTTGAGTTGCCACAGTATGCAATAAATTGGCATGTCTTAAGGTCAATATTAGGTCAAAAATGGCAAAAAAGAAACAGCTTTCTCTAGAAACTCGTCAGTCAAACATTGTTTTGACGAATTAATTCTATACAATGCTTGAAATTGCCCCAAAAAACTGAAGATTTCACACAAAAGTGTACAATACAGTCTTTAAAGATAAAGGACAACTGGCTCTAACAAGGACAGAAAGAGATGTGGAAGGCCAGAAGTACAACTAAACAAGAGGTTAAGTACATCAGAGTCAATAGTTTAAGAAAAAGACACCTCACATATCCTCAGCTGACAGCTTCATTGAATTCTACACACTCAATACCAGTTTCATGTACAACAGTAAAGAGAAGACTCAGGGGTGCAGACCTTATGGGAACAAATGCATAGAAAAAGTCACTTTTGAAACAGAAAATCAAAAAGGAAAGGTTAGAGTGGGCAAAGAAACACAGACATTGGACAACAGATAATTGGAAAAGAGTGTTATGGATCTTAAACCCATTGAGCTTTTGTGGGATCAGCTAGACTGTAAAGTGAGTGAGAAGTGCCAGACAAGACAGACACATCTACGGCAAGTGCTACAGGAAGCGTGAGGTGAAATATCACCTGAATATCTGGACAAACTGACAGCTAGAATGCCAAGGATCTGCAAAGCTGTCATTGCTGTACATGGAGGATATTTTGATGAGAACTCTTTGAAGTAGTTTACTTTTTTTTTTTTTAAATTGCAATGGTAATTTTTCATGTTATTTATGTCCTGACTATACATTGTGATCAGTTGAATGCCACTTTGGTGAATAAAAGTACCAATTTCTTTCCATAAGAGCAAAATCTGTAAATAATTCCAAACTTTTTGCCACCAGTGTGTGTGTATATATATATATATATATATATATATATATATATATATATATATATATATATATATGCTTCTGTATTCCATTGGCTCTGTACAGTACTCTGCACAAAGACAAAAAAGTTGAATGTAGTCTAATATAATCTACACCATAAAGATCTGGTATGAACAGTGTTTTTTGTTGTAATACTGTTGTAGTATCAGGTATAAACCTAATATACAGTGAGTGATCCACTTTACATTAGGCATCTTTAACTACTATGTAGTTAAGCATTTAATACAATATACTTATTATGTACATACATGTTGTTGCTGTGTACTTACAGTTAAAAGTGCCTATATTTAATTACATCCGTAGTTAAGCTGAGTAAATTTAAAGTGGGGACTATACAGTACCATAAATGTAATATACAGTCAAATAAAAGTGATCTATTTAAATAATTCCTCAGTCTGAGACAATCATTAGCAGATGTGAACAAAACCAATACTTATACATTTGTATATATGTTTTAACTCTTTCTCTATGACCTGTTCATCTGGCTCACATTAAAGGTACACACTCATCTTCACTTCACTCTCATTTGCCATCTTTCAAAGGCCAACATAAGCAACAAAGTATCTTTCTTTATCACACTTTTAACAATTGAATAAAAATAAAATAATAGATGATGATGGATTATGCTTGGAGGTTTACGCCAGAAATAATCTTTTAACACAAAATCAGACTTGTATCTGCAACTGTGAATGATATATTGACACTTTATACCACTAAAAGCCCTACAGGACATCTCATCATGGACTACATCAGTAAACAGCACAACCAATCCACATAATCTATGCATGAATGGATAATCCCATGTTCATCACCTTAGGTAAGGAGCCCTGAAAGTCCCATTGTCGTCTGGCTTAAAGAGGCTGTCAGCTCGCAGACCATCTGCCACAAAGAGCACCAGGCGCTTGGCTGGAGGGGGCAGAGGGATACGCTGTGGTGTCATTCCATGGACAAGTGGGGATGTGAAATAGATGTCAAATATTGAGAGAAAGAAGACTACATGGACCATGAGGCCCACGATGAAGAATGTCATCATCTTCATCTTGCCTGCTGTCGGCCTTATGGCACTGTTTTAGTTTTTTTGAAAGGATAGACAAGAAAAAGAAGAGTTTTATTAATTTCGTCTGTACAAGTTACCAGGCTAAATTCTTTATTTTGCCTTAAAAAAAGATTGCATTTGAATAGGACTGAATCATACATAGCAAAAAGCCTAGGATTCAAATCCTACTTTGGGTCTGTTCATATGGCTTTAACACATTTGTCGCTACATTAAACATAAGTGAAACAGCGATTTGAAATCTAAACTTAAACTTTGGATACAGCTAGATTTAACATTTTCCAAGATATTCAACCAAATATTAAACCAAAATATTCAACCAAATATTCTTACCTTTCTGCTAGTCTCAGAATGAAGAAGAATCATAAAGCTGATTCATCGAAGGTGGACAGTAAAAATATGTCACTGTCAATGAATGCACCTCTATGAAGCATGAGTGATCGTAGAGAAGTTATTTTAGAGTCCGCAAGAAGAATGCGTTTATCACTTTTAATACACAAAAGGTTTTTTTGAATGTGATTTAAAGTGGTGTTATATACATGGCAGATTGCATGGCTTTAGATCCGCTAAACCAAACCGTTTGTAAGCAGATTAAACTGCCAATTTTGCTTTACTTCCTTGTATTGGTAACCTTTGAACTGGAAATTTGCGCAAAGGATTTTGGGAAATGTAGTTTACGGATAAAAAAAAAATAAATATAACAATTTGTTGCGAATGTGTGGGGTTTCATTCTAAATAGGGGTCCGGCAATTCACTTACCTCTATTGACTGTGATTTTAAATAATAGAAAATTAAAAAAAGATTATATTGAAATGAGTGCTTGAATTGGGGCGGTACGCAGCGCTACACTTTTCTAATTTTGTCTACGGAGTACTGGCAGTTTTTCTTGCGTACCACCACTTCTCAGAGTCTCCCGGTACGATGTAATGTAATTATTTAATGTAGTTCATCGATTCGGTGAGGCCAGCCTGTCACTTTTATCTGACGTTCCAAATTATTTTGATAAAATCGCTGTGGTAAACATCCGACACCTCTCTCTCTGCACAAAATTCAGCGGTGAGTTTAAAAACACTCAACACCTGCAACAGCATTCGGCGCTAGTCAAGCATTAGCTTGTCTGGCCATAATTTTGTTACACTCCTCTCCAAAACATGAACCAGACGCTTTTGGGTAAGCGCGTTTTATCGAGTCTTATTCAATCAAATGTGTTTATGGTAATTGTTTAGCTGCTGGGTGCTGTTAAAACTACAGTCTTAAACATGTCAAAGTTGTTACAGAAGTGATTTCAGTTCATATGCACAACCTTTTTTTCGCAAAAGATAATCGATGACGAAATCCGAAGCTTCAAATAAAATATACAGGAAAATGTGCATTTATTCTCAATTATTTTCTGTAAAAATATTATGTGAAGTGTCACCGATCTTGCCTATGCATAAATCCTGACAGTGTTTTTTTCTATATACAGATGTGTGTCAGCGTTCACAATCCTGAACATCCTCAAATCAGTTTGTTCACCGTTTCTTATGATTATTTATTTTCTGCACAAGTATATTGTTCTAGTGTTCAAATTCATGTGTGCAGGGGTAATGAAAAGAATAGGCTAATTGTCCCCTCATTGAATGGGAGGATAATAAAGAAAAAGGCAAAAACAGACATGATGCTCTTTTTCAGTTTTAGGCTGCATTATTTTGTGTAAAAAGACAGTTCTACTCTTATGAGGGTTGATATTGTCAAATATACAGCAGATCTAAATGTTCTTCCTCCGTTTTCATTAACAATAACCCTACATTGTATGTTTTTATTTTTTAAAGTAAAGTTAATAAAAACCTATTTGTTATTTGAGGGTGTGAAGTCATGTTTGTTTTTCCACTTACAGCCAGACCTTAAAAATGTTAATTAAATATATTGTTATGTAGTTATTTTTTAATGTTAATAAATGCATATTATTAACAGTTTTCTTTTTCATGTTAACATGTTAGTTACAATAAATATGAATTAAAAAAATGGCCCCAGTATACTCCCCCCTCCAAGAACAGTACCTGCACTTTTTTTCCTTCTGCACTTTTCTTTTACTTCTAGTGCTGATTGAAATTATGACAGTGTTTTTGTGAACATAAAGGCATTTAATGCCTTAAATTATACTGATCTTTTTGGTGGAATTCAGATAAAAATACCAACATCTCCTCGATGTGTACAGGGTAATGAAATTAAGTAGTTTGCTGTCTAAATGTCTTAAAAAATGGAAAAAGCATTGTACTTTTATTTTGATATGTTATACTGACTTCAGCTTAAATTAATATTATTGGTACAGTACAAGTTCAACTCAATCAACAGTATTCGTGGGATGATATTGATTACCACAAATAAATTATTTTGACTTGCCCCTTTAAATAAATAAATAAATAAAATGCTAAAATCTTGGTTACAGTGAGGCGGTTACAATGGAAGTGAATGAGGAGCCAATCCACAAACATTAAAAAACTCACTATTTCAAAAGTATAGCCATCACAAGACAAACAATATACTTGTTAACATGATTTTAGTGTGATAAAATTGCGTACTAACTTTTTCTGCGTAAAGTTGCAGCCAATTATACAACTTTGTTGACATGATGATGTATGTATAAAAAAAACATAAAACCCTATAATGACTGTAAAACGATTTAAACAAGAAGAGATTTAAAAGAAGAATTGTTTTTATAAACAAGTTTTTTTATATAAAATTATAAGCTTTACATTTCTTTCTTTAAACCCTCCAAACATTGGCCCCATTTACTTCCATTGTAAGTGCCGCAAGGGACGGGTCAAAGTCGTTGTTTTGTATAAGCAACATTATGCCACAAATGCTTGTTTTGAATCCGGAATATTCCTTTAATCCTTTTCCCTCAAATTAGCAAATTTTGTTTCCCCCATAGTTGTACATGTTAAGACTGTTCAGTAGTAGAAGGATTTTGTCATAAATAAAAAAGATGATTTATAATTTTTTTATCATTCAAATTTCATGTATGATTAATTTACATATCACTTGTAAAAGTCCTAAACGCTGCATGATTTTTCCAGCAACACCTTAGATATGGAGCAATACGATGTTCTAATGTAATAGTGGCCTTTCAAATATACATAGACAAAGAGCTGAAAATATCCTGTAGGATTTTCTAAATGTATCCTGTTTTTTTTTGTTTTGTTTTTTGTAATCAATATTTGCTCACAAGGAAAGATGAAGATGACAGATAAACACGAAGATGGTTAATATAATAAAATGAATGTAATTTGTCTCATTTTAGATTACTTCAAAAGAATAATCCGTGAGAATGCATTTTATATTGTACATTTATTGTAAATATTATTAAAACAGTAGGTACCCCGAGGTTGGTTTTTTTTTTTTTTTTTTTTTTTTTTAGACTTTTATTTTGACACATATTATTTTCTTCTTTAGTCGCTTGCTTCACTCGTGTTTCAGAGTTTCTCTGTAAAAGACTAGGAGAGCTGCTTTGTTAGTAATAGTTAAATGTTGCATTCAAATATATAGATTATTTATACCATTGTGCCATTATTAGGTATTTACATTTTCGTAAATTACTAGAGGAATTAAAAAATATATTTCCTTGTAGAACAGTCTGTACCCGACTCAAGCTATGGCTGGTAGTAGCATAGCGATGAAGACATGGGAGCTGTCAAACAGCATGCAGGAAGTTCAGAGTATCGATGAAATATATAAATATGATAAAAAACAACAGCAAGAGATTCTGGCGGCCAAACCCTGGACTAAAGAGTAAGTATAGCACACCATAATAAGACAGAACAAACCGCATTTTCCTTCCAAAGAGGCCTGACTTGTTTTTGAATCACAATAACAATCAACAATAACGGTTGGTTTTACTGTTTACAGCCATCATTACTTTAAATACTGCAAAATATCAGCTTTGGCTCTGTTGAAGATGGTGATGCATGCCCGATCTGGTGGAAATCTGGAGGTGATGGGACTTATGCTGGGGAAAGTAGACGGAGAAACCATGAACATTATGGATAGTTTTGCTTTGCCTGTGGAGGGCACTGAAACTCGAGTCAATGCTCAGGCTGCAGCCTATGAATACATGGCTGCTTATATAGAGAATGCAAAACAGGTACATTGGACATGCCACTATGACTTAAATTTTGTCAAACATGTGACCGTATTCATATCAGGCAAATAATACAAAGTAAACCCAGTACATAGCTAGCTAACTTGCCTATAATTATGCACAACATTTTTTGATCTAAATGTGATGTATTTTTAAAACAATGATAATGATTAACACTATTATTGCTATTTATAATTATCATGTGATCAAAATAATTTTGAGGTCTTGTCATCAATAAATTAATTTAGGTGGGACGTTTGGAAAATGCCATTGGATGGTACCACAGTCATCCTGGATATGGCTGCTGGCTTTCAGGCATCGACGTTAGCACTCAGATGCTTAACCAGCAATTTCAAGAGCCCTTTGTCGCAGTAGTGGTAAGAGCTGTAGGAAATATTAAACTGGTTGCTTATTTTGCATAGGAAATGTTAAACTGGTTGCTTATTTTGCATTAGCGCTAATTCTAGAGTCCGCTGTGAACTCTGTTACCATCAATCTATAAAGACAGAGGAAAAATAGCCCAACTAGGGGATTGTTAAAGTAACAGTTTAATTTCAGAAATATCAGTGATCCATAATCGACCCCCATGATATAAATGAGTTTAGTGACATTTGTAGTGGTGTCTGATTAATGGCTGTTGGCTTTGTAACTCAATACATTATGCAGTTTACCCTTCGTTGCTATTGCTTATTTTGTGCCGAGGGCAAATAACAAGCTGGTGCTCGTAACATTCACTTGCTAAACTGGCAGCTCTGTGTTTTTATTTGTTATATTTGACTGAATTGTTTTGCTTATTATAGTCGTCGTAATTTTTCATCCCTTTCAGATTGATCCCACAAGGACTATATCCGCTGGAAAGGTCAATCTTGGAGCTTTCAGAACATATCCAAAGGTAGGAATGTTTTTCTTCCATGACGTCTTACATATTTATTTGTCTTTTCATTTATTTTTCATCACATATTACAATGTCTAAAATTTAATGGTAGGGTTACAAGCCTCCAGATGAGGGTCCGTCTGAATACCAGACGATTCCACTTAATAAGATCGAGGATTTTGGAGTGCACTGCAAACAGTAAGCATTTCTGTTGTAATTAATACATTTCTCAAGCATTTTCTGCACACATTATGCTGAACCATTCTAAATGTTCTACTTCTGTTGACTTAGATTAGAAATTGAATAAGGATTTGAATGATTGATGATGTGTAATGCATTGTGTTTTATGTGATTTTCTGCAATGTAGGTATTATGCTTTAGAAGTGTCTTATTTTAAGTCTTCCCTGGACCGCAAACTGCTAGAGTTGCTGTGGAATAAGTATTGGGTCAACACCTTGAGCTCCTCCAGCCTTCTGACAGTGAGCTTTCTTTTTTTTATTATTTGTGCAAAATTAGTAAAGTATTCTGCTTTATATCTGTGGTCTTTTATTTCACAGTATATACAGAAGTCTTAAAGATTATATCATTTTTATTTATTTTTAAATGTATTTATGTTTGAATACTAACATAGTGATATATTAATTACCTTCACCATTCTGAAGATGTTTTGAAACCTAATGGTAAAAATATTCTATGAGGCAGATTATATGATGTTAGTTTTTTGACAACCTGTGCACATGATTAATATTTGTTGATGCTGCTTTTGTTCATAAGAATTGTTTGCCTGAAAGACAAAGCTGACTGCCGTTGGCTCCGACATTCTCTCATGAGCCTTGTTTAACACTTTCAATGGGGTGTAGACCATCTAAACAGCAGTCTCAGAGCAGTGAGTTAGAGAATTGACTACTTGTCAAGAGCAACTTGCTTCTCCAAGGAAGAAGTGTTGTCAGTAATTACGCTGTCACCACAGACCGAGACCTTGAGTCATTGAGTCTGTCATTATTGTGAATCCTTGCCTGAGGAGTTTAACTTGTCTGAGGAGTGAAACTTTTGGGATCTCATTCAGTGGGTTTAGCAAACAATCCAAAGTTCAAATAACTTGGGCATGTTGTGTAACAAACTTCAGAATTTTACAGTAGTGAAAATGCTTGTTGTGAAATTGTGCATTAACCTAGATTGAACATAATGGTTTTGTTAATGTGTCTTTTTCCTTCAGAATGCAGATTACACCACTGGACAGGTGTGTGACCTGTCTGAGAAGCTCGAGCAGGCAGAAGCTCAGCTGGGAAGAGGCAGTTTCATGCTGGGCTTAGACACACACGATAGGAAATCTGAGGACAAACTAGCAAAGGCAACACGTGACAGGTATTATGATCCTTATTAATCCAATAGTGCTGCACAATTAATCTAAAAAATAATCAAGATTACAATTACAATGTTGCAATAATATAGTCGTGACAAGTGTAAAATACAGCATTTCATTTAGGTGTACTACCACTCGCCAAAATTGTATATTTAAAAAATATTTTGTGGTGCGCTGTATGCGTGAACGCAAAGGCAAATCTGATGCATTTAAACTAGTCTCAAGGCATATCAGTAATGCTAACTATCTAAATTATACTGTGTATAATTTATTAAAAATGTGAAAAACACTTTTAGTTTTTCATGCAATTTAAAATATGAAAGAAATTCAGTAATATAGTTCTCAAGTTATTTCGATGCATAGCCTACATAAAAAATACGTATTTTAATGGAAATTCAAATTCTATTAATCAAAATAAATAATCGCAATTACAATATCAAAGGAAATAATCATCAATTATGATTTTCGGCATAATCATACACCCCTATAATCCAATATTGAGGGTTTCTTGCATTATGTAGATAAGTGTCAATTATTACAGTATAAATACATGTAAATAAATAAACAAGCCAAGTTTATTTATATAGTTAATTTTATGCACACTGAAAATTCTAAGTATTTAATTATACATAAATAATAAATTAACAGATAAAAATCTAATTAAATATAAGATTTAAAACAAAATTGAGATAAATTATTATAATTTTTTTTTAAATAGAATTTTTTCTTTTCCACATCATATTTGAATGTAAATGTTTAATTCAAATTTTTTATTTTTTGTGTTTTTATTTGTTTGACCGACATCATGGATTATTGCCAACTTGTGACTCTGATTGTGTGCAAAATCCCATTTTTTGATTTGTACTATAGTGCCACTTATGCCATAATTAATCTGGATTTCTTTTGAAAAACATGTTTTGACAAATAAAGTATGCTCTTTTTTTTTTTTTTTTTTTGTCTTTCAGCTGCAAAACAACCATTGAAGCAATTCATGGTTTGATGTCTCAGGTTATTAAAGATAAACTCTTCAATCAAGTGAACACATCTACCAACTAAACTTGGAATGAACTGAAGTGATATGACCTTACATGCTGTGTATGCTTAGTTATGTGTTCTCTTCGTTATGATTTTGCTTTGAAAGATTTAAAGTAATGCTTTTGTAGGAATCTCATCCATGTTTGCATCACTTAACATTTATTCAAACAAATAAATAAAATCTGTTCAGTTTCATTAGGTAATGGATGTCAGGTGTTTTTGAATTAATTGTTTAAAAAAGTATTGCATTACATTTGCCACCAAAGTCTCCTTTACAAAGCTGTCGTTTAGAGCAAGAATAATTAGCTTTGTCTTAGCGCTGCGTGTTACCAAACTTTTGAAATGTATTCTCTTCTGAGTTTAATGTAACACAGGACCATACCATTCCCATCTCTCTCAGCTTGTGCCCAGAGTTGTGGCAGCAGTATTCCATTCACACACCCTAACAACATAACATTTAACATGTTAACAAAAACCACTGTACACTTACGAACCACAAAACTCCTCAAGAGGTCATTTTCATATTTGCCAGTCATAGCATTACATAATGGAATAACAAACTCGATGGCTACATTGGTCCAAAGGTAAACAGCTTGGCATGGCCGAAGCGCATCTGTCAGGACGACCCTGTGCAGGTTGTCTCTATGTTGTACACAATCCTTCAAGATTCTGAGCTTTGCACTGTGACCTGTCACTGATGCATCACAGAAACAGGAGCTCAGCACACTGGAGTCTATTCAGCACTGTGTGTCTGCTCTTTATCACCACAGACACTCAACACCCATGTGGTTTCTTGCACACATATGTGTCTGCATTTTCTTGCAGACAACAGTGCTGACATCATGCTTATGTGCTGAGTTTTACCCCTCATAGAGTTCATTTAAAGACTGTAATACTATGTTCCAGAAAGCAGCAGTGTATTCAGTTATGCCCTATACAATTTGTGGATTTTACTTTTTGCTCTTTCTTGTGATGACCATTGAGCCAAAATACCGAATGCAATATTTATTGAAATCACAGTCATCAAAAATCATTGTGCATAAATTCTGTGTTTCACCCATTGGAATAACAAATGAAGCTTGTAATCATCACCAGATGAGCATTTTTTAATGCCTGAGGAAAAGGAGAAAAAAGCAGATGAGTATAAATAAGAATTAACCTAGAACCTAAGAGTATTATGGTTAACATGAGTGAACTAACATCAGCCAAATCCATTAACTTAATTTAAGGTATGTTTTCCATTAGCACAGGCCTTCTTAAATAACCATGGAATTCCACTTCATTTGCAGAATTCAAAGAAAATGGTTTAAAATAATAAGAACAGAGGTATAACAAAAAATAAGTGATTACGGGAATATATCAGTGATGACGAGCACAAATAATCAGGAATGGCCATTTATCACAAGGCCGACTGTTATTCTACAGCCCATGGGACCAATGACCCTCTATGCATCCTCAGATATTTGGTAGCAATGATGTTTTCTTTGGACCATTTAATAATTTCAACAAGCATGGCAATAAGGAGCTGAAACATGCTCGATGTCCCAGAGGAGAGTCTGAAAAGGGGGAGAATTCCCCTTCTACCTCCTGAACCCAACCTAAGGAACATTTCCTTTCTGCCAAGTTCTTTACATGCATAAATGGAGGCAAGTCACTCAGTCTCAGGAAGCACATTCTTCCACCGTATATAACAATACATGGGTCACCGCAGTGACTAAGCTCACTTCTCCACAACTGATATGCGTTTTTATGGGCAGCAATTTGAGCTTGGAATAAGTGGGGGAAAATGTTCAGTTCCATCAGCTGAAGCTGATAAACATGGTTTCTGATTTTAGCATGCACATGCTTGAGGGTCTTGTCTCTTTTAAACCTCAAGGGTGGCCCCAGGTTTGGTTTAACCCTATCTTAGTTTTTCTTCCCTATACAATTCCCTCTCTGCAAAACAAGAAGGGCAAAAATGCAATTCTGCAGTCTTCAGCTCAAGTAAGACTAATGTTGCCCAAATAAATACACTCAGCAATTCTGGCACCAATTCTGGCAAAAAGGGTGCAATGGTTGCATGCCAAAAATGTAAAATAAAAAGTTTTTTTTTTTTTTCTTTCAGAAAAATTATTTCACAGCACTGTTTTCTTGCATGCATTACTGACTCTTGAAATTATCTAATGCACAGTGTACACATTAGGTTCATTTCTGAACCACATTTCTAAACCAAATGATCCATAATTTTTAATACATTAATCATGAGTCATGACTGTATTTTATAGTACCCTGTGAAATTATATATAAGAAATGCATATTGTTTTAAATTTTACAAATTGAATTCTAAGTTTCGACTGGTTCAATACATTGACAGAATTTGTGGCATAATGTCGATTGCTAAAAAAAATATTTAAAACTCGTCCATCATTTTCTTTAAAAAAGCAAAAATGTAGGGTACAGTGAGACTTACAGTACAATGGAAGTGAATGGGGACAATTTTTGGAGGATTTAAAGGCAGAAATGTAAAGCTTATTATTTTATAAAAGTACTTACAATAATTATTCTGTTATAATTCATGTATTATTTGAGCTGTCAAGTTGTTTAAATCATAATTTTTACAGTTGTTTTAGGGTTTGTTGACTATTTCATCATGGCAACGAAGTTGTAAAACTGGCTATAACTTTACACAGAAAAGGTTAGTAATGTTTTTTTTACACTAAAATCATGTTTACAGGCATACCATTTATGTCTTGTGGCTATACTTCTGAAATAGTGACTATTTAATTTTTATGGATTGGCCCCATTCACTTCCATTGCAAGTGCCTCACTGGAACCCACATTTTTTGCTTTTTTTAATGAAAAGGAGGGACAAGTCAAAATAATTGAAAAAACTCTGGTAATAAATATTATGCCTAAAATGCTGTCAATTGAGCTTAACTTGTACTGAATCCGGAATATTCTTTTAACTCTTGTACATTTCATTTAGCAAAAACCAAACTCAAGACCTCCGCAATTAGTTTGTGTTATCCCTTTAATTAGAAGTTAATTATAAGATAACAAAAACTTCAGTTAAAACCTAAAACTATTACTGCAGTTGTTTATATAGTGAGAACAAATGAATATCAGTAAAAGCTATCCAGTTATAGAGTAACAAAACAAGCAATGAAGAATGCTGAGCTTTTCATCAACTCAATGTAGAATTTACCATGTTAAACTTGGCATAGCCTTCTCTGCAGACACTCCTGTAAACTCCTTTCATCATTAATATCAGATCTGAACGGCTCTCCCAATCAACTCTGGCATGTGCAAACAGACCTCACGCCTGTGCATCGCCAGCCATAGTTACAGCAGCCTTTGTTTCCTAAGCACAGTCGAGACAAGAGGACAGGAAGAGAAGAAAAAAACATTAACAGCGAGTAAAACAGCTTGCGTTCATAGCTGATGACAGTTAATACACAACATTTGCTATGACGAACTGCAGGCTGTATTAAGGTAGAAGCAATGTCAGGAGTTCCAGAATTATGCTTCTGCTACAGTATCATATGCTTCATTGCCATATATACTAGAACAAAAATGCCAGTATGCCTTTCAGTTTGTATTTATATTCTTTACACTCAAACCGTGACCTAACTTACTTTTCTTTATTTATTATAAACAAGGGAGCTATGTATATTGTTACATACTGCAATATATTAAAATGATTGACTGCTGTCTCTTTGCAGAAAGGTATTGATTTTATGATGCTCTCCGTGTCATCTCCCTGCAGTCTGCTGCTTTAATATCAAGTGTTAAACCGACCTGCTGTCATGTGTTGATATATGTATTCCCTTTATTTCTGTCCCAGTGTTCATTGTCGATGGTTGACAAGGCAGCGTAGAGAGCACCTCAGCACAGGGAATAAAATATCATCCAAGGTCTTTAAGGAGGTTTTTCAGGTAAGCCTAAAAAAATATTCTGGTTCAATACAAGTTTAGCTCAAATGACAGCATGTGTGGCATAATGTTGATAACCACAAAAATACATTTAGACTGGGTGATAAAAATAAAGGTTACAGTGAGGCATTTAGAATGGAAGTGAATGCAGACAATCTGTAAATGTTCAAATACTCACTATTTCAAAAGTATAGCCACAAAATGTAAACAATATGCATGTTAACATGCTAAATGGTCTGCACTTATATAGCGCCTTTTTTAACCTTAGAGGTTACCAAAGCGCTTTACACTGTGTCCCATTCACACTCACACTCATACACCAATGGTGGCAGAGCTGCCATTCAAGGCGCTAGCCTGTCATTGGGAGCAACTTGGGGTTCAGTGTCTTGCCCAAGGACACTTCGGCATGTGGAGTCGTGTGGGCCGGAAATCGAACCGCCAACCCTGCGATTAGCGGCCGACCTGCTCCACCACCTGAGCCACAGCTGTCCCGTAGCTACAGCCACCCCAAAAAACATGATTTTTGTGTGATAAAAGCACTTATTTTACAACTTCATTGCCATGATGATGTAACACTGCAAAACCGGCCTCAAATGACCATAAAAACAATAATTTAAACAACTTTACATCTCAAATACTAAACATGTTTTAACAGAAGAATTAATGTAAGTGCTCTTCTAAAATTATAAGTTTCACATTTCTCCCCTTAAAAAAAATGTCCCCATTAACTTCCATTGTAAGTGCCTTACTGTAACTTACATTTATGCTTTTTTTTAAAGAAAATGGATGAGTCGAAATTATGTTTTGTGGTAATCAAAATCATACCACAAATTCTGTTGATTGAGCTTTACTTGTATTAAACATGAATATTCCTTTAATGGTGATAATCAAGCACCGGGAATTTACAGCAGGTAGATGTGCAGGGTCAAGTTTACAGACAATACAAACCTCAAGGGAATTGAGCTTTTTTTCTTGGGAAACTGATCTGCCATGACAATATTCTAGGTCACATGGCTCTTTCACCTTTGTCCTCGTTGTCACAATTCAAAGATTATATGTAGATTAACAAAGGTTTGATGGTCAATTGACTGTTTCTGTCTCTAAAGTATGTATCATCAAATAAATAATGGTCTTCTCACACCAACATAATTGACTCCATCAATACCTTTAAAATGCATTTAAAGACATTAAAAATCAAAACCCATACAAAGGCATTTAAAATCTATACAGAAACCAGTGGCGTCTTAGGGTCATAATTTCTGGTGGGGCACAATCACTAAACCCAGTTTTGAAGCATTGACGTATAATTCCAAATACTGTCTGTCAAACTGACATTAAAAAAAGAAACTATAGTGCATCAGTTTTGCCTTTACTCTGCTTCTCACATTCCCTCTGTATGTGTGTGCCTGACCTGTTTATTCCCTGGTATTAGAAGTGTATTAACAGGCACCCATCAACATTAACACCTGGATTTAAGCGTCTCTTTTGTGTTTGGATTTTGAGTCGAGGCCTAGAGGGTCTCTGGTTTTATGACTGCATACATCAATGCATGATAATAAAGCTCAAAAATGCATAATAACAAAAAGAAAGTGCGAAAAATGCGGCGCATCATCTCAGTCGATTATAAAGCAATCAGAGCAGAATTGTCCGTTATTTAAGTGAAGTGACTGTATTATCTGAGCTTCAGAGATGTGCTTTTCGTGTGGCACTTGAAGTTCAAATCAGGGACAATGAAAAAGTTCTGTAAACTTGTGCACGTGTGTATGTTTAAAAACCTCGTTTTAGCGCAGCGGTTGATTGGCAGGTAGAACCATCACCCTAGAACTCATTGTTCACATTGGGATCATATAAGACTACTGCCATGAATATGCTAATAGAATGGATGCTACATCCCTGAATGAAGCTCTAGTGCTTTTAAAATCAAAACAAGTATGAAGGATAAAAATAATGACAGAAATATCACAGAGAGTGACGGATATATTTTTTTTTATAACCAACCTGAACATGATGCCACACACAAGCATCCCTAATAATGTCACTCAGCACAGAACACCACTAAAACATACACATCCTTGTCAAAAAGCTCAAGTGACAGTGAAATAAAACCATAAATGGGCAAATCGGCTGTGCGTATTATCTCAAATGAACAACTAAAAATCAAGACGAACAGACTTTGAATATTTAGCAGTTACTGTAATCTAATATAAATCAATCCATCAACAACACAACTCCTCAAAGCAATGTCGTGCAATCCATTGAAATAATGAGTGGTGCGCTTTAACTAATCCAACCAGCAACTAATTAGTATAAAATCGGCTTTTAAAACTTACCAATGAAATTCACAATGCAGGTCTGCTCTCAAGAGCTGTCATCACCGATGCTCATGTCAACAGCTTGACAAATATGATCGAAGCTTTTGATTGGCTCAGGGGTATAGGCAAACATGCCCCTCGGGTCGTCGTTAAAGGCTCGTTGCACATGCGCATGGCGTTCCTCAGATCTCCGTTGATTAACATTGAGGACAATGATCATGCCTCAGGCATAGCAAATGAAAACGATTAAAAAGGCTTTAACACAACAGACCTTAATAATAGTAGAATTTCTAGAAAGAATTTCTACTTTTGTCTTGAATAATGGACATAAAACAAGTTTAAGATGTGGGAATTATATAATTTCTCAAAATACATTCATGATGATGCCACGCATTTTGCACAACAGCGCCACTTCTGGCCGGGCTCAGCCCCACTTGCCCCTAAAGAAGAGACGCTGCTGACAGAAACATATTTAGAGGCCAATCCTCTTAAAACCATTCAATCATATGTTGTTGTATAGCTTTTTTTGGAACTATTGAACTTTTTTTGGCTCTCATAAATTTCCTTATTCCCTTGACATACTGTCATCATCTTCTGACTATACAGTTGCAGAAGATAAATCTGGAAATATGTTTATGCACCAAGTCATTATGGTCTGTCTCACAGTGCAGCTGATCGCCAAATCAAGCAATCATTTAAAAACCAGCAGAAGTGAATCTCTACAGCAATATCTTAAGAAACTGAGAATCTTAAGAAACAAAAATATTGTGGACATTGTAAATTTACTTTCTTTGAAATTATCCCAATTTTAGTTGACCTTGATCTCTTCAACTAATTTTTGGGCTACCGCCTACACATTTTCACATTCAAATTTAAAAGCTCATCATGTACACATTCTGTGGACTAATTGCCAAAGATTGTCTATTATTTCAGACTACTATTATTCGCCTTCCATCACAACATGCCGATCTGAAATGTAGGTGGTGTTCTAATGCATTTTAGCCCTCACAGATGTGCTCGTCCATAGACATTCAGAAAAATGTTCAGTTCATACACCATTGACATTGTTTCATTGACTATCTCGGCCTGTGGATTTGAAGCTCAATCTAGGTGTCATTAGAAAACTGACATCCTCCCCTTTGTGATGATGTATAACTTTTTATCATCAATAGTCAATAACATATATTTGCGATTCTTTTTTTTAGCATGCTTTTCAAGCAGGACCGCTAACTTTGTTCTGGACATCAAAGATAGGACACTGGATTATTCATACAAGCAAGCTCACAGAAAAGTTAAAAATTGCAAAATTTTTTTTTGGAAAACTGCCTAAGGTAAAAGCAGATTTAAAGTTTTGAGCTTTTTGGGACTTACAGTAGCAGTGATCAACACATTGAACGGATGTTTTAATTTGATGTCTTAAAACTATAACAGTTCACTTTGTGATTCTTTTGAAAATCTTTCAAACTGTGGTATTAGGGCAAAAAACTTTCACATTCCTGAGAAATTGAGCTTTCATTTGATATATGATTTTTCTATTTAAGTGCTATTTTAACAACTTTTATATTCATATTAATATTTATACCACATGACCTCTAGGTGGCTCTGATTTGCGAAGCAAATGTTGTCAGGCCTTATTTTGTTATTTATTTTTATTTTTTTATGTTATCTATGAAAAGTTCAGAATCTAAGCTTTTAAACGATTCCTCATATATCTGACTTCTGTATTCGGAGACTTGAACATTTTAAGCGTAACATCTTTCAAGACACAGTGCCCTCTTTGAACCACCTGTAGTTCCGCTGAGTCTAAGAGGTTCAATTAATATTATATTGTCTTTGTTTATTTATTATCTTGTTTTCCCCTCTCAAACATAGGATTGATCTATCAATGTGCAAAAATCTTACTGTACTTTATCTGTATGATCTGCATAAATCTGCAGTTTGGGGTTTGAAATTCTCATCTCTACACAAGCTTTCCAAACTGTAAGTATATGAAAGTATGCATTAAAATGTAATGTTGATATTTTCTATTGAAAATATATGTTGTGCACCACTAATTTAAAAAAGGCCATAAATATATGTTTATATTTGTGAGGCTCATGGGAGGAAACATCGTCACTGTGGTTGAGGATGTAGAGGAGTTGAAAAGTCTGAAGGAACTGCATATGGAAGGCCAGAGACTGCCCCGTTGAGAAAAGTTAGTTTTTGACTCCCATTCTATTTCCAGCCTCTCTGTGAATAACTCACTGCTGAACCTTACAGAGGGTGTTTTATGATACTGTATGTAATGCACTCATATTTAGATTAATATAACACAATGTCCTGTGGCAGCTTGTGAGTTTGCTGTCTGAGGTAGCTTAGATAGATTAAATTAAGCTAAACCCTGTACCAAGATTTGTATCAAAGCAGTTCTGTGCAAAATTTGATGAGGGTAAAAGAGGTCTCTGTGGCTGCTTACTGGTTTGACAAATCAACATGGAATGTTTACCGCACAGGCAATAGGTAAACAAACTGCAAAGTTGGGAATTTTGTTTATTTTGATAATTAATGAAATTGCAAGTGTAAGTGCACCCAATTTTTCCCCACGAAAAAATCCCTAAATGCTCTCCTTTGACGAACACTGTGAAATCTTCATTGATTCCCCAGAAGTGGGGCTGCTTTCAACTTTAAAGTGTCTAATAATAATAATATAAAATTTCATCCTTTCGGGAATCTCTGTGCTTTTTAAATATCAGTACAAATAACGCTTATGAGATATGGGACTTGGCCCCTCTCAAAAAACTGTCCCTTCTTTTTGCAGCCGATAACCAGTTACAGGACATACAGGTAAAATGTGACATCCTCTACATTTCCAAAATCAATCAAAAAGACAATGTACAAAGAATGACAATTTTATTTAAAAAAATTATAATGGTTAGATTTGGTGCTTCTTATTTAATGATGCATTGTCCTGTTTAAGTATGACTAAGTTGCATGTTCTAAAGGGAATTATGAAATAATTCCAATAGGAACATATGAAGTGTGAAATGATAGAGGGAGATCCGTGCTAAAACCCTAATCCTACAAATCCTGCCAGCAGTCTCCAGACCTACACAGGATCAGAATTATTCCACAAATCAGGAGGCTGGTCTCAAGGGACAATTTCTGCTGACAATTTAAACAAGGACAAGTTTTCCTCCTTACTTAGTGAACTGAATTTTCTCTGAAATACACTCAATGCCCTTTATAACCTCAGCGTTGCTTTAAAAAAAATATTTGTACTCAAATATACAGCTTCCTTTTAGGGAAACTAAAGCTGAAATTCAACTTAATCTTGAAGAGGGATTTTCCATCCCTTTCCAGCCTATTGATATGACACCTTTATAGACTAAAGGATTGGTAAACTAATACTTTCCAAACACTGCTGTAGCGTAAGGAGTAACACTACAAGTAGCTTAGCAATAACTTTGGCCAACAGCACAAAAGACAATCCTCTCAGCAACTCCCACCGATTGTAGTGATCCATGTGTCAGAGGAATCTTTCCTGTTTAGCAGATATCTCCTTTAATTTACACAACCCATTTGCCACTATTGATTCAGCAATGACAGCACCCAAAGGAGCAATTCCTCCTATGCACAGTTTGGTCCAATTCCAGAGGAAACATTATGGATTTTTAAAATAGATTATGTGGCGTAGTGGCTAGAGCACAGGGCTGCTAATCAGAAGGTCGCTGGTTTGAACCCCATGGCCAGCACCATTGTGCAAGGCACTTAACTCCGGGGGGATTGTCCCTGTAATAAGGGCTCTGTAAGTCGCTTTGGATAAAAGCGTCTGCCAAATGCATAAATGTAAATAGGTACTGCAGAGGCTGTTAGTGGCCCATGGCCAGACTGTGCAGATAGGGATCGAAGCTCAAATGCATGTTCATAACTGGCCATCATTAGTCCAGTGTGGGGCTGGAAAGAGCCCAGTCAGGAGTCCTGCCATGGGAAGGCAATTTGGTGCTGGGCAGTTCCCAGCCAAGCCCTCAGAGTGACAGACCTGACACGATCATTTATCAAAGCCTGAAAGCTTGCGGCTCGCTGGGGTCCCACTAGAGCTGATTGCACGTGGACTGAAAAGTGGAAGCATTTTAGCTGAGACAGGAAGGCGATGAACAATCAGAGCGTGTCCAGAGAGTATTCATATTTCCAGCCTGGATTAATGTGTCCTTAGATAAACATACACTGCAGGCAACATGCTTGAGGACTTCTGCCCAAGGGAACTTGTTAGTCAAGCATTCCAAGTGACAGTATTTATTAGAACAAGCTGATGTCTTGTTTACACTTGCGCCCTCTGAATTTCAGGCTAAATAGTTTTTTGTCCTTGTGACCTTTGTCTTAAATATGATGCAATGACAACATTTTAACCTGGTACATCTTCTGCTAAATCTGTTTATGTTGTTACAGTATTTTGTCAGCATTCAAATGGGAAATTTCAAATAAGATTTTACTTCCCAAAAAATTATTGATTAAGGATGAAATTTAAAATTGAATGCTTCTTTTGATTATGCATTTATGCTTTCAGGAGTTAGAGAAAGTATCTAACCAATGGTCTCAACTACGTCTTCTGGATCTGAGTAGAAATCCTGTGAGTCACAAACCTAAATACAGGGACAGATTAATAACTGTCTGCAAAATTTTAGGTGAGAAAAACAAGAGTATTTAATTATGTGCTTTGAATTAATCAAATTAATAATATTAATTATGATTAAATGATTATTTATTCATATATATATCTATAATCATTTAATTATATATTTAATTAGCGTTGTCCTTATGAATGATATAACTTATTACTCTGTTGCAGTAAGATTTTTTTTTTTTTAGCTTTTTTATGTTTAGAGGACCTTGATGGAAGACAGATAAATGAGTTTTCTAGGCAGTTTCTAATCAACTGGAAAGCCTCTAAAGATGCAAAGATAGAAAAGGACAAATCACAAATCCTATTACAAGTATGTATATGAGCATTGTTGCATACCTTTTTGTTTGTTTCATTGTTTAATCAAATTCTATACATAAAAAAAGTAAAATATAAATACTGCATAATTTCAATTACAAATAAAATTTCTGTGTTGAGTGCATTGCAGTCTAATTGCCAAATTGCTCTTGTTAATATTTACAATCATGTACTGTTCCTAGGAAGTTTTCTCACTATTGTTGCATTTCTTATAGTAATAGTCAAATCGTCATTTACATTGCAGCATTTCTATCCTTAGTATGTGTCTGAATATACCTTGCATGTCCCATGTGTCATGATCTCTTAGTTCCGTGAAAAGAGGTGTGACTAACTTTATGTTTTGCTTAAGCTAATTTTCACATGGGCCCCCAACATCCTTTTGCCCATTACCACACCAGCTCTTTGGGTAAACTCAGAATATAAGACGCCTGGCATTAAATTTTGAACAGACCAAATTCAAGCAGAAAGCAGAGGAGGAAGGTATATGAACAATTAAAATTTCTACCTTGCTGATCTTTTAAAAACACATATTTGTAATTTAAATTTGCAAATATATATATATATATATATATATATATATATACACTGTATATGCAACTGTTTATTTCCTTTGTTTAGACACACTGTATAAATGCCTGCTATTTGTCAAGTTCTATGACTCATATGTCTTATTTTTCCCACCCATGCAAATAAACAGCTTTCTCCTTGAACTGGCCTGAGGTTAATCTATGTGCCAGTCTGTGTAAACTGACATCAGCTACAGTTCTACAGCAGTAATCATACCCCTTTGATGTCTCCTGTTATTTTTAACATAGGTTATCGCTTCAGTTTCTATATCACTGTGTGATATCTGAAATTCAGAAATGGTCCTTTGACACCTATGATAAATATGAGCAGAGTATCTCTATTTAGCAAGAAAAAATGTAATGAGCATGAGAAGTACTGTATGAGTTATATGAACAATAATGAAGAATGATAGTTGTTTAAAGCCCTAATTATCTGTTTACTATACTGTATTAGAAAAGGGTTCCAGTAACATATGGTTGTGTAGCGATAAGTAACAGCAGCATTACATTAATTGTATGTATGCAAGTGAATTTTCAATGTTCTTAGTTTTTTTAATAAATGCATCACACAAAACTCAGTCAATCATTTAGTAGTTAGATAGTTTAGAAGACATTAACAAGTAATTCAGTGATGAGTATATTAATGGCATATATGTCTTTTCTTTAATTAATTTATTTGTCATACTGTTTAAGAGAAACTGTGCATTCATGACTGTAATAATGTGTTGTGAACACATTAAGGTGGCAAAATATTCTGGTGATGATTGGCAGACCCTGAAAATATGACGCATTACTAACTAACAAATCTTTTTAGTGCCCTTACATGGCTCGTTTGAATTGGACTGGAATATGTCAGTGATATGTCAGGATTATGTCGGGAATTTACCGGAATATTTTCAACAAGGCGAGTTTTCAACTCTGTCCACATTATTATAGTCACTTAAATGAATTGTGCATTTTTTAGCAGTTTCACCCTCTTGTAACAGTATACCTGTAAAGGTTTTAAGGTATTTAAAATTGTATTTGAATATTCTATGCCTGGAATTCTGTTTGAAATATATTTGTCATTGTGCTTGTCTTTAATAAATATAATTTGGATTTTGTTTTAAATACCAGCAAATTACGAAGAACATTTCAATAATAATACAATTCAATAATTATATTTACAAAAAGGCTTTTTTATTTTTTTAGGTTTTGTACATTATGCTTTAGGATTCAAAGATAACTCGTTCAGTGTTTTTATTAGATACTTTTTAAATATATGGTAAAATACATAATTCATAAAACGTAGGAAAATATTTAATTGCCTAAATTTAATTTGTATTTTCTTAGATTGTCGGAAGAAATGTCAATTAAATAACCAAATTTCAAAATTAGATTATACAGAAAATTAGATGTACAGACTACATCTATAGTCTCTCTAAGAAATTAGATTTGAAGATTTATTTATGCTGTTTGCTGGTTCCACCAGAACATTAATAACTAACCGAGAATGAAATTGAGTATTTTAAAAAAGATCGCTCTCACTTTATCATGCTTTAATTTATATTAATAAGAAATAGTCATTTAGATTAAAACCCGTAAATTATTATTTAAATTATTTATTTATTTATTATTCTACTGAGGATTAATGTCATTATCCAACAGGCTAATCAACTGCAATACGTCTAGTAAGGAAGGTAATATCAAATATTTTTTTTTAAAGAGACATTTTATAGAACACGCACCGAATAAAGTTGTATGAATACCTGCGTATTTGAGTTTAATAACTACACTGGAATATATCCTCTAAAAGTAGAGTTCTTAGGCGGAGAAACCTCATTTGCTCTGCTTCATCATTATTGGCCTGGGGGCAAAAACAATGTTTATTAAGAACAGTCTGATGTATACATGTTATGAATAATTCCATTCATTAATTCGCCCACATCTCATTTTGCGGACTGGAAAAGAGAATGATTAATTTAGGAGTCTCACAAGAATTTCCTCATGCTTGCCAGTTGATTGCAGTGTTTGTTTATTTATTGGCTTTGTCCAGAAAAAGAAGTTACACACAGTCTGCGGTTTTACTACCGATATTCTTTTTAAATGTTAAAGAAGAGTCTCATATTGTTGAAAGCACCATACAGTTTCCACACCACGAATATGATATCTCATAGAATTAAAATAAGCTTGAAAATTATTACATTGTTAAGCATGACGACCACATAATTTTTCACCGAATAAAGACAAATCGAGAGGACATGAATAACCTGCTTTTTTTCTTGCCTAAAAATATTTCAGATAAATTTCTGAAGTTGTGGTTTGGAACGGCAATGCGAGTTAAAAAACTCTGGTTTAACGAAAAGTGCTGCCTCTGGCGTTGGTAAAAAGGACTGTGTCCTGCTACCGACGCGAAGGGAAAACAGCGGCGCGCAGTTGCCAGAGTATTAAAGGCTTTTGATTAATTGCACCGTAGTGAAACACTTGTCAGCTCTTTGTGTTCCCTAATAAATTAGAGGCTCCTGAGACTTTACGCACTCATTCAGGTGAGGATTCTGCGTGTGCACGGACATATTACCCTAACTTCCAGGGTGACTGGTTATTAATATATTTTTGCAACGGGAAAGTGACCCTTTTTCACTACAGGGCTTTTGCCGAGCAGCGCAACGGAGCATATATGCAAGAGAACAAGTTTTTAATGCTTTGCCGTGTGGTTTTAAGGAGTGCGCGTAAGGATAAATCAGGTATTTTTTCTATTAATTTGAATAGCTTCGCAATAACAAACAATAACCGTTAAGCACTGAAATGTCTGTGGTATAGCCAAGAGAGTGCATAAGTTGAATGGACATGAAATCTTGTCGGGCTGAAATTATTTTATTAAAATCTGAATTGGCCAAACATGAGATTTTGGAGTTCACGTGTGACAAAATGTGTTACCTGTAAAAAAAATAAAAAATAAAAAATAAAAAAATAAATAATAAAAAAAAAATTTAGAGTTATTTTTATTTAGATTTTTTAAATAAATTAGAAAGCTAATAAGAAAAATAAAAAATGCATACATAAACATGTTTTTGGTTAGCCTACTGTACCTGAATGTTTATATATAAAAGTGAACATGCCTAAGTAGTTTAAATATGTTTGCCAACTTAACACGTTCGTTACTTGACATGTCATTATCCAGGTTAAGAAGTTTTTTGTCAGTGGTTGGAAGACTGTGACAGTTATGGATGACAGTCCCGCATCCAGCCCCAACTCAAGCCCCAGTCCTGACAGGCTTTCAGCGGACAGCCGGCGCGCAGAGGGCCTGTCTCGCTCAAGGGTGGTCCCGTCCGGTGGCCTCAGAGGGCGACCTGCAGCAGCCAACGCGGCGCGCGAGAGAAGTCGCGTGCAGACACTCAGACACGCGTTCCTTGAGCTACAGAGAACATTACCGTCTGTGCCACCGGACACCAAACTATCCAAACTGGACGTCTTGATACTGGCAACCACATATATAGCGCATTTAACGAGAACCTTGCAAGAGGAGGGGATGGAAGAGGGGGACAACACAAAACACACTGAAGCTTTAAACTCACTCAAAGGAGATGGTTACTTACATCCTGTGAAAGTAAGTCTTAAATGTCTTTTTACATGGTGTGTTACATTGTGTTGTCTAAAGTGAACACACAACATGAAATAGAAATGAATATATAGAAACAACCAAATATTGGGAATGCGTTTCAAATTCTTGTATAGTTTTGGATGAGTCTAATAAGTTTTGAACTGTGGGGTTCAAGTTCAAGGTTGACTTTTACGCACGACGAATTCATGCCATGAAACAGTTAGAGAAGTGAATAATTATCTCTATATTTGTCGTTTTTATTTTGTCTTTCAGAAGTGGCCAATGCGATCAAGGTTATATATCGGTGCCACTAGCCAGTTCCTGGGAAACTCAAATGAAAATCAAGGGGCATCTTCGTCGTCATCTCAAACATAGATCATTTGCACGTAAGATTTTTGAGATGATGATGACAAACGTGAAGGGTACAAATATATATAATATTTGTTTTGTTTGGAGAACCCCATAAGTATTTTTCTTGCATATGGTTTAGTTACTGCCTATACATTTAACAAGGATGTTTTTCATAACAATTGTACAAAAAAAAAATCTGTTTTATGTTTTTCATATTGAAATGAGGATAGCAGTGTATGGTGATATACAGTTGGATGTGCATATTAGTATATCCTGATTATTTCAAACATGTTAATAAGATTAAAATATTAAACAAATTGTGCATTTTCTAAAGCTGTGCGTCTGTTCAGACTTCCGTACCCTGCAGTTCTACTTGTTGGTCTTGTACTCAGAAATTCTGTGTGCTGGGTTTATGAGCTGTCATGATTGAGCTGTTGGCTATATGCACTTCCAGTAACAACATTTGCACTAAATGCATGTGTGAATAACTTAACATTCGTCATGTGAAGTGGTCTGTAAAAATTGTAACTATAGCATCACGGTCCCTTTTACTCTCTTCTTCCTTCTTTTTTTACATGAATGGTTGCAAGTGTACATGTGGAATGGTAAATACAATAAAATGATTTTTAAACTTACATTGAAATCAAGTTCATTATACTCACAAGATGTTTTTACTAAACTAAACCCTTCAAAATATAATGACAAGATGCTGGGTGTTTAAGAAATTCATGAATTACAATGCCTGAGTGCAAAATATTTAAAATCCACTAAACAAGGCCTTGGTCCAGTAACTTTTTTATATCTTAATCATTTTAGCCCTAAAAAGGGCAAGCATATACTCTGAAAATTAATTAATTGCTATTTTCAACACATTAGTGCCCACAGAATACTTTTCCATGTTTGTTTTCTTCAAAAATATTTATTTTATTTTAAATTGTATAGCTTGCAGAAATCATGAAAATAACAAAGATAGGAGCATTTGTCTGTGTGTGTGCTAATTAATGGCTAATTAATTATTACATTGTGCGATAATAATTACCTTTAAAATAATTATAAAATTCTTTATTTTATTTTAAGCAGAAATACATGGTTTCACTGGATTGGACTGTTTTCGTAATGTAAGTTTCATAATAAATTTGTATAATTTGCTTAACAAATCTAAGGAAAAGTTAAGTTAAGATAATGGAGGAAGGTATTGCCCATTGTCTGCAATGCACCTTACAATCACATCTATCGGACACCTTTACAGCTCACGTGAACAAGTGTATCTGGACTATTCTGAGGACATAAGCAACAATAATCTTCCATTTAGCCACATCCTGATGGGGAGCACACTTGATTTTTGGTGAAAGGAAGTGATCACAACTTTTGAAGACCAATGTTAAGAGCAGATGGCCTATATAGTTAAGTAGAGACTGGTTAGTATTCTTCCTATTGGTTTTACTATTGTCTTGCAGAATGAAATATGATTTTTAAAACCCCTGATCTACTAACTTAAACTGACAACCTGTCTGTGTCTCACACTACAGTCGATATGACCAAACTGAGTGCTAAGCAAAATAATAGCCAATATTGTGATTTATGCAAACCCTAGTTGGCTCAACACTATTAAAGAACAGATCATATTTTGTCTGTGGTGAAAGACCTGAAATTGTTATTTACAGTATTTATATTTACTATGGCAACAGGTGATGTCATTTTATAATAGACGTGTATTAGAAATACAACAGTTTAACACTGAAAGTTAGCATAGGATTAGATGAATATATTTAAGAAATGCACAACTATGCTTATTGTTATTTTCAACACTGAACATGCAATGTCAAAGAACACTCCTGTACAACTGAAAGGTACCCTCCATTTCTGATGAGGGAGGACCCCCAACTGAAGCCTCCTTCTAAAAACAGGGATCCCACTCTTTTCAACCAATGAATTTCCATGACTTTTCCATGAACTTAAAGGTAATTTCCATACCCAAACATTTAGTCTTTAATTCTAAAAATGGCACAGAAATCACATATTCGAAAAAGTGTAAAAAACAAACCATTGTTTCATAAGCAAAAAAAATAAATACAATAACAATTAATTAATTAATAATTAAAAATAACTACATCTTGCAGTAAATTCTCAATGGATAGACTAATTTACAGCAGATGAGATTTTCCACCATGTGCAATTAAACAGATGCAGTGATCAAATATACTATATAAAAAAGTAAACACCAACATTTATCTATAAATTACATTTGCACATTTTAAAGGCTGTAGGCCCAGCAGTGCAAGATTCCCTTTGAGTTTGAGTTTAATGTTTTTATATAGTGTTTGTTAATGCTTGTTATATAGAACAACAATTCTATGGTTAGTGTTTTTCTTACAAACAAAGAGAGAATAGTCTAACCCTAATTCAACACTAACCTCCCTGGGCATGCTTCTCTATGAGACCAGTTCACCCGGAAGCCTTTAAAACGTGCTACTGTCATTAAGGTGAATTTTGCTACACACTCTCATGGTGAAATTGTAAGGTTTCATACGACTTTTCTAAATTTGGTTGATTAGTATGATATCGTATGACTGCACTCCAACCAATGATCGTTTCCATCTAATATGCAACAATTACTTGCTTCTATCACACACAACAGCTTCCTATCATGTTTACACACTCTACTGATCAGTTATGTTTAGATAAGGGGTTTGGGTAAGGGGTAATATTAATAAGCATGTCCTTAATGTCTAATTCGCAAAACTCACGCTTACTCATTAGACATCCAGGCATTTGCACTTTCAAATTCATACGAATGAACTCGTACTAAATCATATGAAATAGCCAACTTGTAAAATATGTACATATTTTCATCATGTATAGTTGCACATACTGGCAAAATATCACCCATATTAAGCCTATCAACTATGAACCTGTGACATACTCTGTTATATGAACATGCCATCTTGGTGAATTTTAGTGATTTGTTAACCATAACCCAAAAATAATCGCATACTCTACTCATATAATTGGACTTACTGTAATAACTTCAGTGTAGTAAATTAGTCTCCACTGGGAACTTACTACAATGTTTGGAATGTGAAAATACTGCACAATTACTGGGTTTTGTTTATGTTAACTTGTATGTCAACAGCATAGTGGGTGGAATTTTCAGATGGTCCCTTGAGTAAACAAGGCAATGAAAGTGCATCGTTGCATGTTGTCATACTTCTACAGCCATACCAAGGGTTGACTGTTCTGCGTACAATGTTTTATGGCCCTTGTAGTATACCCTCTAGGCCAAGTGTGCAAACTATATTTTTGTAAGACAGTCACCTTCAGAGAGTGCGGGTAAAAGAAAACAAATATCCAATGAATATCGAGCCTAACTTTACCCCACTTTATAGAGATTTTTTTTAGCCCTTTACATCAACATAAAAGTCATTGAAGCAATATTTTGTCAAGGGAACGAGATAATTGTCTTGTGGCGGCGAGATAAGGATGTCGTTCCTCAACATAATATCAATCAATCAATCAATACTTTATTGCCAAACAACATAGTTGTCTGGAATTTTTCCTGGTGAGCTCACAACAATAACAACATACAATAAACAAAACAAAACAAAAACAGAGCATATTATCATAAGTGAATCAACATCACGCACCACTGGGTACAACATAAGAAAACAGCCCATCATTGTATGGTATAAGGTACAAATGTGTGAGTCCTGGAGGAATTAAGAACATGAACAATCCTACTGTAAGTACTATTTAGGAAGTGTGTGGACTTAGCTTTAATTGTCCTGAGGCATCAACCTGAAGGTAGAGGAGTAAACAGCTACTTAGCAGGATGTGTTGGATCTTTCAAGATTTTCATTCCTTTAATTTGCATACATGACGCATAAATATCCAAAATGGCAGGAAGATCATGACCAATCATTTTTGAGGCAGATCGGTGGCATAGTTCGATCTGCCTTAAAAATTATTGGTCATGATCTTCTTGCCATTTCTGATATTTATGTGTCACTGCTGAGCTGTGAAGTTGCTAAACCACATTGTGATAGAGAATGTTAATACGCTTTATATAACTGCTCTATAAAAATTGGACATACCATCTTTATACACAAACTTTTTTTGCTGTCTTAAAAAGAAAAGTCTTTTTTGATAATGGCTGTTAGGTTATCCCATTTCAGAGATGCAGAGATAGTAATTCACAGGAACTTGAAGCTTTGTACATTTTCAATATCCTGGCCATAATTCATTATTATCTGTCATAAGGCTGATCAATGTTGTGTCATCTGCAAACTTGAAAATTTTTACAGAATCACAGTGTGAGATACAGTCATTATAGTGGCTCACAACATATTATCACGTTCCCATGAGTTCTTGTGATGTGGCAATGACAAAACAAAGTTAACCGATTTGCCTGTCATCTGTTCCCCATGGACTACACTTCCCATCATCCCTTGCTCTGATCACCTCCAGCTGTTTCCCATTGTTCCTCACCTGTGTTACATTTAATCTTTACCCTTTGTGTATTTAAACCCTGTTGTTCAATAATTCGTGGTCAAACTCAATTTATTTTATATTGAGTGTGGTTGGCTGGCTGGATATCTATGTATTTATATATATTTATCCAAATTTCTACCTCTGTCTGAATTTTATTTTATTTATTTATTTTTAAATAAGAAATCAGGATGCAAACTCATGAGGGGTAAAAAAGGCAAGAAAGTTTTGGCACGAAACTGTCCGCTATAAAAACAGGTGCACATACACCATTTCCTCAGAATTTGTTCCTTCAAGACACGTTCATCTCTTGTCTAGAGAAGACATTCACCGTTGATATACATGAGTCAGCGAGCAGTTGTGGCATATATAAACCGCCATGGTGGAATTCATGAAGAGCACGCTCTCCCCCCAGCCAACAAATCTCCTTTTTGGAAGTCCGCCTCGACTCCACAAGCATGCACATTCAGGCCATTCTACATTGTCTGTCTCAGATCAAACTGGGGAGATCATTTCCACTGAAGCTGTTTCAGAAAGCATTGGGATTTATGGTGGTGGCATCCGCTGTCATCACATTAGGTCTCTTACATATGAGACCTCTCCAGTGCTGGCTAAAGTGTCAAGTGCCACAACATACTTGGCACCAAGGGCACATGTGCATCACAGTATCTCGCCACTGTGTAGCTGCTTTAGCGGCACCATGGACAACTCTTGCATTTTACCAGTGAGGTGCCTTGCTGGGGATAGTTGTCAGGTGGAAAGTGGTGACCATGGATGCTTCCAACAGTGTGATGGACGCCCGACTTTCGGCACCTGTACAGGTGCGAGGAGGGCATGGCACGTCATCCTAGAGCTAGCCTAGAGCTATCAACTGTATTTAAAGCCTTAGAGACTTTTCAATAAGAAATAGTGAGGTGTCATGTCCTGGTTCGCTCAGACAACATGAAGGTTGTGGCATATATAAACCGCCATGGTGGAATTCATTCACCGCCAATGTTGAGACTAACGTGTCGCCTTCTATGGAGCAAGCATTATCTCCTCTCCCTGAAAGCGACATACATCCCAGGCTACCTGAATTACGGCGTGGACCTACTGTCCCACACTACAGTCCTGACTTGGGACTTGACTTTAGTCCTAAAAGCTCTCGCAGGGCGCCCCTTCGAGCCTTTGGACTCTGTTGATTTGTGCCTGCTCTCTGTTAAGACCACACTACCGCTGGCTCTGGCCTCAGTAAAACGGGTCAGTGACCTGCATGCACTATCAGTTGACAGTTCTTGTCTGGAGTTTGGCCCCGGTCTTTCAAGAGCCACTGTCAAACCCAGGAAAGTCTTTTTACCCAAGGTCCTACCCACACCCTTCAAAGCGCAGGTGGTTCACCTTCAGGCCTTCTTCGCTCCTCCATTTAATTCGGATGAGGAACAATCATTGCAATTGTTATGCCCCATGCGGACACTACATGCATACATTGAGCATACTTGCCAGTTCAGATTGTCTGATCAGCTCTTTATATGCTATGGAGGATGCGCAAAAGGAATATCCATCTCTAAGCAAAGGCTCTCTCGCTGGATTGTCGATGCAACTGCCCTGGCTTATGAGTCGCAGGGTAAGACTTGCCCAATTGGTGTTAAAGCACACTCAACTAGAGGCATGACCTCCTCATGGGCATGGACGAATTGTGTGTCCTTACAAGACATATGTTTTGCAGCAGGATGGTCCTCTCAAAACACATTCGTAAGGGTTTTCAACCTAAATGTAATGTCTCTTTCTTCACAAGTCCACTCTCTTTAGAGCACTTGCTATTCATTGGTCAAATATACATACTTATGCCCTTCTCTTTAAGTACAGGCTCCCCATCATTTACACAACTGCCAACGTTCAGGCCATTATAATTTATCTTAAGCACTTTCATTATAAATAAACTCTGTTCCCGACTGGGTTCATAAGGAGTTCATTCATACTATATGACTATAGTATATTCACTATGAGTGCTCCCATCCTGGTCAACACGAGGGTCACTCACTGTGGATCGACATATATGGCTGACCCTCACAGAAATATGATAAGGAAAAAGCCACTCATTTGGATTCTCCAGTGTCTCCAGCCAAACTCTTTGGCTGCTCACGAGGGCATACTCATGTTGGTCACTGTCTTACAATACTGCAGCACCATGTTTCCTCTCTGGGAAGTTATGTTGTGTAGTGCGGCGTGATGGGATTCTTTTCCTCATATGCGTTGCTATGCAATGTCGAGTGTACAGAGACAAAAGGGAACGTTTCGGTTATGTATGTAACATCGGTTCCCTGAGACAAAGAGAATAAGACATTGTTAACGCTAGCCGCAATACAAGACTTCTTGAGGTATGAGCGATGCACTCATGGAAATGGCTCAAACACCATAGACAATATTAGAATATTGGCATTAATGTAGAGAGGTTTCAACCATATAAGAAGGTATTTCCCCATATGCGTTGCTACAGATTGTCTCGTTCCCTTCCTCTCAGGGAACAACGGTTACAAACCTAACCGAGACATTCTCGCTTCCGGGGGTGGCACACGCAGGGTAAACTTTAAGACAACTTTAAGGAAGGCATAATGTGCCTGAATCGAGCATATTTACTGAGATATTCAAGCTGCTACTTGTCTTAAACTACACTGGTAATAAATAACAACAATAATAATAATCTAAATAAGTTAATAAATTATCATCGTTGTTCCTCGTGTCTGTTTTGGTCGATGCCTTATTGCAAATAAAACACGTGTGCGGAGAAAATCATCGGCAGCCAACTCCGCTCCACTCTCTCACACAACTGTGCAGCTCCAGAATGAGAAGCAGGGCCGGGAATATGTCTGATGGCTCACACTATGGACAATATTATAAACAGAGACACTTCTGTTATCTCTCCATCTGGTATTTCAGCACATTCACGTGTGGTAATGTGTTTGAATTGCGGTATAATATTCATTAAACTCTGTGTATTTTACACAATGAAGCCAAACCAACTCAGATATACATACATCTGTCTTTTTTCATATCACATGGTTCAAATGTTAAAATAAGATATATTTTTTCATAGTAATATTATTATCCCTATAAATAAAAGATTGAAACTATGTGAAATGTTCAGAAAAATCCATTTCGTGAGACAAGGCTGTTTTTTTGTTTTGCTTTGTTTTTTGTGAGACTATGTATTTATTTATTTATTTTAATTTGTGAGAATTGTATGATAATGTTCTTACTATGTAAATCTGCGCAGTAAAATCCGATGTAGTGTTTACTCCACTTTGCACACGTTAATATTGTTATAATCTGTATAAAACACATTGTTTAGTTCACAGTTCCTTGTTGTTCTTTGTTGTTCTGTTACTGGGATGGTGAGGTTAATGTACATTGTGTATTTTTGAAAATGGGTAAATACACTTGACATGACTTATTAGTTTGATTATTTATACATTTATAATGCATTTTACATTATTGGGAGTGTAATCAGAGGTTCAATGAGACAGTGTATTTTTGCATAGCACTGGGATAAAGCTTTTTAAAATTAGTTTATCGTGATACAGAGACGCAAGTATTTCATTTAAGCTAATGAGATGGGAACTGCAAGAAACCACACCAGAGCTGAATTTGAGCATATAAACTCAAAAAAGACTGCAGACTGAGTAACTGAATCATTTGGGAAAATATGATGAATAATTTCTGTGTACATTACAGACCATACAGAAGAGGTATCCACAAAATAATAGCCGCAAAGTAAGAATAAGGTTTAATGATAGTAATGTATATACATTCTGTCAAAATGATATTGAATCTCATGAACATATTTTCTACAACTGTAGGCCTACTATTGTTAAATCCTTTTGGGACAGACTGTATGAGTAGTTGAAGACAAAAAATTTAATACCTGCCTTTCACTATCACATTGTTAAATGTTGTGTATTTATGTAAAACAAAGAGGTTACATTTTTGTTTAATAATATGTTGATTGTAGCCAAGTTTTATTCACACAAATGTAGATTTGTTATAGATTCTCCATGCTTTGATGCATTTAAAAATGATTTTAAAAATGTATTTCAATCCTTAAAGCAATTAAAAGAGGTCTCTAAATTACTGGCAACATATATGGATTAACCCCCCCTGCAATGTAATTTAATCTAGGTTATAATTTGCTTTACATGTTTTGGTATTATTTTTTATTTATCTATTTATTTATTATTTATCTTGTGTTTATGATATACTGCTTGGACTTATGTGTTTATGTTATGTTTATGTGTTTAACAATGATAATGCCTGTTTGTTATTTGAAAAGGTTGAAAATAAAAAAATATCCGAAAAGCCGTAGCGGAAGTAGCTTTATCCTGCAGTGACGTAGTTTCCGATTAATATGAAAAAGGCCAATACGCATGTGCATTCCCTAGGAAGTTCCCTTATAAAGCAAAGAGCGCAAACGCAACTTCCTTTTCTTCAAACTCGTTGGAGGAGGTAGTTTCACTTGCTGCACGGTGTACCAGTGTAACTAAGGTAAATTATAGTTCCTTTTAAAAATACAGTCATTTAATAGTACCGATATAATCTACATGTATTTCTTAAGTGTTTAAGAGGCGTTGATCTGCACGTGGTTAAAAGCCAGTTGGAGATTTTTGCATCTTGATTTGCCCACGTGGTTCGTGTACTATTTTGTTACGTACAGAACAAACGATTGCTTAATTGTACAAAACGTCTTGAAGTCTCTGTTACGGCCTCCGGTGGAAGGATCAGTGGTCTTTTTATGAAAGATTTCGAAGGATTTGAACCATCTAATTCGTCTCTTTCATGAAGAGTTATAAGGCCCGTTATTTTATGTATTCGTATGGAACGAGTATTCACTGTTACCTGTGGCATCATAAGGGTCATACACATTACTGATCGACAGACCTTAATTATTTTTAAACTAGTCTTGTCTAGTCAGATCAGCTCAAATATGTAGTTATCAAGTTTTCTATCTTATGAATGAATAAACCTTTTGCAAATGAGTAAATATGCAGGGCTTACACTGGCTCATTAGTCTCTTGTATGGTTTTAGTTGGGTGAATGCATTTGTAAAACGTAGTAATGGCACATAGATTTGGATATGCTATTAAATCACTATGCTGTCGTTTTCCTCTGAATTCTTTTGACCACTAAAAGTGGATGTTGAAGTATTAAATTGTTACAAAGGAAGTCCAACTGTGTCTTACAAGGAATACAGGTCAGTGAGCAATTGTGTATATTGCCATTGTACAGCTACCTACCAGCTGGCTACCATTAGTGTGTGCACCTCACCCCTTGCCTCGAGATGCACTGGCGACTGATGCTGTAGCCTTTAGCCCCCTTAGCGCGCCTGCCTCCCACGTCCTTTCGGAGCGGGTCGAGGAGGACCGGTTGTGCCGTGACCAAGATTGGACAAGTTTAGGGGGTGAGTGTAATAGTAGCGAGCTGGTAGGTAGCTGTGCAGTGCGTCAACACCACTCCCCTGGTCTCAAGAGGCGCACTAGCGAATGAACCTAGAGGTTGTGGCGCCGGTTCGAAGCGGGTAAAGCAGGACCGGTTACCTAGAAAATGTAAGCATCACAGAAGGACTGTTATAAATGTCAGGTGTGTTCCAGTGATAAATGGCCCATTTGCTCTGCTGTCTGCAGGACTGAGCTTTGTCCGGCGTAGGTCTGCTGTACCTTGTGCGGCCTTATGGTCTATTTATGGCCTGGATTGGGTAACTGGGGCTTAGATTCACGTTGAGATGCTGTGGTCTTGGTAAAGGTTCTGACTTGAGTTGAACTAGCATTGCCCAGGCCTTGTGTGCTTGTGTGGGAGGATCTACTACTGTTATGCTATGTGCCTTTTGACCTCCAGTTCATTAGTACTCTTTGAGGTTGAATTGAGCTTTTCATTTATTGGCTCTCCCCTTAGTGCTGCTTTTTTGAGGTAGCACAGAATCAATAGCCTTTAGGTATGATGGGTAATTATTGATCACATTTTGGTGGTTTGTGCATTCCCTTGTCATTATGATGACTCTTTTCATTCACTTGGTATCCTTTTCTTTCTTTTTTTAACCAGTAGAGCCAGATGAAGATGAATGCTTCTGCCAATGTAGAGGACCATTGTAAAGGTAAGAAGCTAAACTATATATACTTTTTTCAGCTAAACACATTTATATTAGATTTGCTTTATCTAAAATAAATTACGATTGCTATGGAGACATCCTGTCTTGTGAGCTGTTGGGTGCCATTAGTTCTGCCTAATGCAATGATGATGTTCACATTATCGCCGTTTACCCATCAGACCAGATTGGGTTGTTGACACTGTGACTATCTGAAGCAAGAGCAGAGTTACTGACTACCCAATACCTCACTTGCAGTAAAATTATAATATTAAAGGATTGCCACACTGTGTGGTTTCCCTTGTCATTATGATTGCTCTTCATTTACTCTGTATTTTTTTTACCAGTTGAGCCAGATGAAGGTGATTGCTTCTGCCAATGGAGAGGACCATTGTAAAGGTAAGAAGCGAAACTAAGATTATTTTTTTTCTCCGGCTCATAACTTGGATTTACTTTTCTATTACTTATCTTAAATTTAAGATTACTAGGAGACAATTTGTCTTGTGAGCTGTTGGGTGCCTTAGTTCTACCTAATGCAATGATGATGATCACATTATCGCCGTTTACCCATCAGACCAGATTGGGTTGTTGACACTGTGACTATCTGAAGCAAGAGCAGACTTACTGACTATGCAATACCCCACTTGCAGTAAAATAATGATATTATAATAATGTATTGATCCTATCCCCCACCAGATCAAAGGATTGCCACTAGAAAGGGATGGCCTGAGTTGCATCTGAATGAAAATGGGTAATTATTTTGCACATTCACTTTTGCTGTAAATGCGTTTCATGCAATTTGCCCATGTAAACAGACTGGGCTATTAATACGTTTATTTTTGTTATTTATTGTTTAGACTAGATTTGAGTGAAACTAGGGCTGTACAATATGGCCAACACTTATATCCTGATATATTTGATTTAGGTTGATATGAACAATATAAAGGCCTCAAATACTCCCAAGAATGCCCACAATGGATGTCTGTACCTATAAACTTATGGAAAAAAGAATTTGCCAAGTCTATGAAACTTCCTCCTTTATAATATTTAAGAAGAAAAAAACTACAAATTAATGTTCACCTTTTATTTGCACTTAGTCTGTCAAATAAACACAAAACTCACCTTTGTCAATATTAATATTTTTAACTTGAAACTACAACACAGGCTGATTTATCTTTTTATAGATTGAGAGGTTCTTCAGCTAGGATAAAGAATATTGAAGTGCTCAAGAGTTGCTGCAGAAAGAGTGCGCAACAAACTTGCTGGGGCATTAAAAGCGTGCGCTATACACACTTTAATATCCAAGTAGTAAAATGATAAAAACGGCCAAAAATGTGTTTTAAGGGACATTTGAGTCCCCCAATCCCTTGCATCACAGTGGTTTGGTCCTGCCTGCTTTCACCCTTTACGTCACCTACACACACACCAGTCCGGTGGAGTTCGAATTGCTTTTAGTTGTGGAACTCCCAACAAGTAGGCTGGCAGTGGCAAGGCTATTTTATTCACTTTAAGCATCGATGAAGGGATTTACTCTTCAATGCAGATGATGTTGAGTCATTAATAAATTAGTCATGACAAATGATAACTATATATATATATATATATATATATATATATATATATATATATATATATATATATATATATATATATATATATATATATATATATATATATATATATATATATATATATATATATATATATATATATATATATATATATATATATATATATTTATTTTTCCATGAGTCTGCAACGTTAGTGATTGTTCTGCTTTAATGCTGATGACTGTGCCCTGAATGTTAGTCAGTGACAAAGGCTGTAGTGTATTGGAAATGTGTTTAAAACACTTATCACTGTTGAGAAATTATATTTTGACTTGTATTGAATTATTGTCCAGCCCTAGTTGAAACCTAATAAGATTAGTAAGAGGATAATTGTCTTATTGGGTGCTATCAGTTCTGCCTGATGCAATGATGTTCACATTATCGCCGTTTACCCATCAGACCAGATTGGGTTGTTGACACTGTGACTATCTGAAGCAAGAGCAGAGTTACTGACTACCCAATACCTCACTTGCAGTAAAAACTATAATACTAAAGGATTGCCACTAGAAAAGTGTGACCTGAGTTGTAGCTTAAAGGTTTTTTTTTTTTTTTTTTTTTTTTAATAACGTATAAAAGCTGTCAATAGGTCTGTTCGTTCCCTTGTCATTATGATGGCTCTTAATTTACTTTGTATCCTTTTTTTAACCAGTAGAGCCAGATGAAGATGAATGCTTCTGCCAATGGAGAGGACCATTGTAAAGGTAAGAAGCTAAACTACATTATTTTTTTCAGCTCCTTACACTTATATTAGATTTGCTTTTACTTTATCTAAAATAAATGTAAGATTACTAGGGAGACATCTTGTCTTGTGAGCTGTTGGGTGCCATTAGTTCTGCCTAATGCAATGATGATGTTCACATTATCGCCGTTTACCCATCAGACCAGATTGGGTTGATGACACCGTGACTATCTGAAGCAAGAGCAGAGTTTCTGACTACCCAATACCCCACTTGTAGTAAAATTATAATATTAAAGGATTGCCACTAGAAAAGGGTGACCTGAGTTGCAGCTTTAAGGTTCATTTTTATATATTGGGGCTGTCGATTAATTAATCGAATGAATTGCATGGTGTCCCAGTGCCCCTGAGAAAGCCCCTCCATATAACTAATTCAATGGATAATGATAATTTTACATGGTTCTTTAAATATTAAAATATATATATATATATATATATATATATATATATATATATATATATATATATAAAAAAAATTCAGATAATGTGGCAGAACAGAATCATTGATAAGACGATACAAAAAGCGGCTTTAGAATACAATGCATTGTTTACTACCATATTATTGAACATAACCCCATCATTGGCATACAGTTTACAGCAATCCACTTCACAAGTGAATTTGTCAATCAGTTTGAGATTTGTTATGAGAGTTTGTTTAACCTGTTGATACGCACACCCTTTTTGACCACAAACCATGACATACCTGAACATAAATGGTTGTATTTACTGGACCCTTTAGAGTATGGACACAGTTGGAGTATCTTTTTAAAGACACACTGGGCTTTATTTCCAGAGTTTCAGAATTATTGTGTTTTTTTTGTTTTTTTTTATAAAGCTGAAGCGTATTGGAAATATTTTGTGCTGAACATGGGTTTTATTATGTAAAAAAATGACAATAAAATTGCCAAGACAACCCAGAAATACAATGTTCTCAAAGCCACAAGTCTAAAGTTATGTTTCAAATTTGAAGATCTAACAAAAAATTAGGTTCCTGGAAGGGTTTTTTTTTTTTTTTGTTTTTCCTCAAATCGCTGCCGGTATACAGCGTAAAATTAAGGCTCTGCCTTTCAAGATGGCATCAAATCTGACCGCGCTTCCTGGCTTTTCTGAAAAACTATGCCACATTTTTAAAAGTGGACTTTTGAGTGTCTTTGTTTACAGGACTCTAAAATATATATGATATACAGTGTTACATAAATGCTGTTACATAGTCTGTTGAACGATGACAAAGGGTAATTCTTTCAGGCACCATCGCATGTAAACAATGGTCAAATAACTAAATTGCTGTTGGTGGAGCATTGCTATCGTGAAACCGATCAGATATCAATGTTGAACCCTTAGACCTTTGAAAAGATTCATAATTTACCATTACATTTATAGACTGTAAATTATATTAAATGTAAAGTGACATCACTCCCGAGTGCTTTGAAATTGCGTATTGACTGGTTACGGACACTTCAATGTTCACATGTGTCAGACATGCGTGTGTAGCATCTTAAACCTAACATTTTTAGATCAGTCAAGTTAAATATAGTTTAATACTTGGAACACATCTTGAGATCCCCTAGTTTGGATTTGCGCTCTGTTTTAAAAGCGAGAATGTAACGCATGTTTGTGTTGTGCTGCCTGCTGAAGGGTGGTTTTGTTCACTGGATTTACTGCATGTTGCCATACAACTGAAGTTTTGCTTACTGCCCTCTGGAGTAAACGGGTGGTACTACAAGCTTGCATTTCTCAGGAATCTTTATTACTGTCCTGGTGCATTGGTGGCTTTTTTTTTTTTTTAAATCAAATTAATCGCACTGAATTAACACGTTAAATTGACTGTAATTTTTTTTTATATTGCACATTACATGCTGCTGTGTTTTTTGCAAGTTTATTCGTCTGACTAGACTGGGCTGTTAATGCTGCACTAGTAGTAACATAAAAGTGCTGGATCTTTTTCACAGAATTTAAACCAATTATAATTTTTATGGAAAAAGCCATGAATTAAGCGATTTTTATCTGACTAGTGTTGAAACTGTACATTTGATTACTAGGAGGAAAAGTTATTTTGTGGACTGTTGGATGCCATCAGTTCTACCTAATGCAGTGATCATGTTTGCCATTTTACCCATCAGACAAGATTGGGTTGTTGACTGATGCAAAAGCAGAGTTGCTGAATGCCCAGTACCCCATTTTGAGCAAGAATATTTCTATATAACAAACTGTGTTCTACATTCTTCCCCATCAGATTTCCACTGGAAAGGGCTGACATAAGTTGCTGCTCAATTATAACTGGTAATTTTACTTTAATAACTTGTTTGTTATTGAGTCATGTCTTTGCAGTTTATCCATCTGACCTTTTTGTTTTTTTTCTTGTGATGAAATGAATTTTACATTTTTGCCATTTACCCAACAAACTGAAACTGTTTCTGATATCCAAAATGTTGTTAGTTTTGAATGTTTAGGGGAAGTGACCCAATAAAGCATTCCCAAATCTTAAGTTTGGTTTTCTTATGGTAACAGCCTTCAAATAAAATGAGTGTTAAATCGACAATTAATCTCAACACTCCGGTCATGTTTTTTTGATAAACTTACAAAGTTACTTTAACCGCGAATGTGGATGATCTAGAGTGGATTTTATAACAAATGGTTTCTTAAGCCCATTATGCATTTAAAAATGTAAATGCTTAACGCCACATAATCAGTAAATTATCTTAATTTCTGAATCTGACAGTCATTTTCTTTTTTTCTCCCTAAAAATGAAAACTCTTCAGTATGTAGCATTTATGGGGACTCCGGTTTGAGGTACAGTGGTTTATTTGCTCAGTGGGCTTATTAGACCCATTAGGGGTCAGTGGAAAATAAAACCTTAATTTAGGTTTATTTTTTCCATGACTAAAACGCAACGGTGCATGTTTTTTAAACAAATCAAATAATTCTGCATTGAAGAAACCGTTTTTTCAAAGGCACAGTTTTTATGTGGGCTTTTAAATGAACAAAGTTGTACTTCTGGATTATAGTTGGAGATTGAGCGCACGCAATCTTTGAGTTCAAACTTTATTTTCTTTTACTGCATAGTTTGTGAGCATCACTCGGGCAGTGTCCTGCAATAGCTCCAGAAAGTATTGAAATCTGTCTTTTCAAATACAAAGCATTGTACCATTTTGTGTTAATAAATTTAAAATATCATTCCCTGATTAGTAGTTGACTACAGGTTTTTTTTTTTTTTTTTTTTTTAGTTTGAGCAACTTCCAAAATGATTGCAAAACAGTGGTAGTGCATGCGCTCATAACTCAAGAATGAAACATTTGGCTCAAACTAAAGATGCAAATATTTGCATTTCCTCGTCCTTTTTTTTTTAAATTCAAAATAAAACCGTAAGTGCATTTATATGGCATGCGGTCCTAATTGGGTCACTTTCCTTAATCTGTTGCAGATTAAGATGTAACGGTTCTTTTGTCTAGACTATGATGCAGCAGTGCAATTAGATTTGTGGTGAGCATGTTGGCAGAGCTAAAATTTAACTGAATTTGTTTTTCCACCTATATCTGGACAAGTGACAACCTTACATTTTAAAATCCTGAACACTTCCAAAATGTACAGTACAACCTACTGTTGCACTCGTGTACACAGTAGTGTGACAAAGTGATTTTGAAAATGAAGTTTTTTTTTTTTTGGGTGAATGCTAAAATAATTCAAGACATAGATTTGAGAGATTCATTATTTAAATGTAAATATTGAGTGTAGTACCTTTTAATCTATTCCTCTACAATGTTTGTGTAGGTGTGCAGATAATACAAGATCTGCTTGCGGAGTTCTTCCAAAGTAAGGTCTCGTCGGTGCAGGGAGTCCAGGTCATGGAGCGCATGGGGAAACACTGCATCGGGTGGAAAAACAAGCGCAGAGGCCCCTGCATTCCAATGACAAATTTGCTTACTTTCTAAACCCTCAGTATCATGCACTGTAACACGAGCTTGATCTTGACTCTAAATCAGTAATGAGGTGCTGAAAGGTGAAAGTGACTTTGGTGTTAATCTTCAATTGAAATAAATTCTCATTGCAAAAATGTCTGATTTGTTTAACTGCGTGGTAATTTTGGAACATCTGTCTGGACTTCAACTTGTATTAGTAGTTAATTTGTTTAAATTCAAAATATAATGGTAAAACTAACCATGTTTTAGGGTGATTGAACTCTCGCACAAGAGTACCGCAATGACTGCATCTTCCTCTAGAACTTGTGTTCTCAGGCTGAGTTTAGCATGGGCCTGGGCCAGAGAAATCCTACCAGAATAGTAAAAGTGCATTGTGTAAAGTGTCCTTAAAGAATGCAAGATTGCTGTAAGTTTTGGTCTTGACCAATTTTAAACATGTCTTTCCTGCATTACGAAATCTTGCTTGCTTCAGATTTTAGTATACCCCAAGATACAAATGGGTTTAGATGAGAAAAGGCTACCCAAGTAAGTTTGCAACTGGTTTTCATTGTGAAAACTGCCTTTAAACATTATAGCATGAGCTCTATCATTAGTTCATAATTCCAGGAGGGTGGAAGGTTCTGAGCTGTTGGCATGCATTATATAACTGCCATCTAGTGGTTCAGTCAGACTAGCATTACTATTTGCAAATGGTCAAATTTATAGGCAATGCTTACAGCAGTTTGATGGATGTGGTAGAGACTGAGGAGCCCTGTGAGTCTGAACGAACCCTGCGGCTGGCCATATAATAGCCATGGATCATTCTCTCAGCCTCTGGACTCATGGTCACATTCAAGTCCCTTGCATAAGCCAAGAGCTGGGGAAAGATATGAAAGTATGGAAAAAACATGCTATGACAAAGTACAGCCTATTTTCATGTTAAGTCTACCCTCAAGTATTGAACAGCACTTCAAACCTCAACTTGTTAAAAAAAAAAACTATCAAGAAACAATTTTTTTTTTTGGTAGGCCTGTGCACCTCTTTGTAGTCCTGTGTGGTAAATTGGATGCATGCTGGATAAATGGGCTCTCCTGGGTAGATGGCCTGTTTTAAGATGTGCACTGTCATGGACAGGAGTGGGTGACTGCTTGTTTCTCGACACTGGACCACAAGTCCAAATGCCTCTGCGAGCTGAAGGGGCACTGAGCCCATTTCCTAAATTTATGTGAATATAAATGTGATCAGTTATAGTAACTAAAATAAAATAAATGATCAAATAAAAATGAGTCATTGTCTAGAATGATCACTGGTGAGATTTGGCTACTGACACATTAGCACAATGAGAAATTCCAAAAATAGACTGCATTGCCTCTGGTTCCAGTTCCCAAATAAAGAGGTGGGGCCATCTAAGCATTCCTTTTACATATAATCATAGGCTTTTGGCATGTATACTTATAAAATGCCAATCTGTTTTCTGAGGAAAAGCCCTGTGATTATAATAAGATTGGATGTAAACCCACCACAGAGCCCAGCACCTCATCACATCTGGCTGTCTTCTTTGATGTGGAGGCAGCATTAGCTAGGGCCCAGAAGTTGCAGTGGATGGGGAAGGAGAGCTGCTGGTCTGTATCATCACCATACTTTTTCGCAGGAATGAAAACAGACACAGCCCTGCTTTCAAGAGCTGAAGGACAATGTGCAGAGTAGAAACAATTATTTAGGTTTGCTTTGCTTTATTGGTTGAAATGTATGCAAAGTCTGTCTTCATAGAAATTTCCACAATAATTATCCTATACATTAATATTCCTGAATGTATGTCATTAATTTGCACCAGATTGAAGCATATCCATCTTGTCTTTCTTGTAGCATGTGAGGTCTCCCAGCAAACAGACTCCTCCAGTTGCCAGCAGAGCTGAACCGGCATGGATGTTGGCGGTACCTACTCCATACTCATCTCTGGACAGAGAAGCCAACAGCTCTCCTGTCACTGTGTGATGAATTCCACGTTGGGCCAATCCCAAGCTATAGCTCATCAACCTGTGAATGAATAAACACTCAATATAAATTATTAATTAGTGGAGTGGCATGGTTTATAGTAAAACAGAAAAAACATAACTACTTGTAAACAAATCTTGATTGAACATGATCTAAGTATATGTGCATATTTATAAAAAGCTGGACCTGTCAATGATTAGAGTGTCACTGGTGAGAGCAAGCACATCCAGGTGGTTGGGGGTATCTGGATTACCATCAGTTTGCACCAAACTAAGCAATAGCCCCAATTTCAGTGTGTTGTAGAGTCCAGGAGGGATCACCGGGGAAACAAATGAGTTGGCTACAATTGCAGTGAACCTCCATGGGGAACATGCTGAGGCTGTCAGCAGGTTTTGGAAGTTGTTGCTAACCAGACAGGGGCCTGTGAGTAGCAGTCAGGAGCAAATGACTTTGACATGCTGTGAATATAGCTGGTTGTTTTTATAACATCAGTCAAAACAAGACCTTACATTTGGGGGTCCATGGCTGGATACTGCAAGCCTCTACACTCCAGGTTATGCTGGGCCACTGGTGCACATGTGCTGGAATCCCCACAACTCGGTATAGATGACCAATTCTCATAGAGTTACACAGTTCATCTAATAATGTTAAGAGAAACAAAACAATTGACAGTTGGTCTTCACTTATTTAATTTTTTTAAATGCTCACCACCTACATGGCTGCCAAGTCAAACACTGCAGGCTCATTTAAACAATGACTCCACTATGGTTTGTACCAGCTAATGAGAGTACCTTACATTTATTAACATGTATGTTCAGTAACCGAAGCCTGCTGTATTGAATTCCAGACTAATACTAGGTCAACAGAATATGCTAATACAGGCCAGAGAAACTACAGCCTCAAGTTGGTGAATGGACTAATATTATTGCATGAGACAGGAACACCCAATCTAACACTGACTGGATGTGTTTCAACAGTTTATTTACTTTATGCTCTTTCACGAGACTATGAAAACCAGGTTAATCAGGCATGAAAATGTTGAACCTAACTGGATTACAACCTAACTGGATTATTTCCTAATGGCTGGTTTAGAAGTAAAAATTGATTGAAATACCATGAGAAAAAAAGGGGGAACAATTAGGGATATGAAAACGCATTTAGGCCCACCTCTTAGAAAAAGGGTTACAGATTGATATCTTAAGGAGGAAACCTCATGAACTCCCAAAACATCCACTGCCTTCACATGAATGAGCTCAACAAGCTGTTTATCTGCATAAAAAAACAAAAATACAACAATAGTAAACTGACATTGAACCATTCTACACATTTAAATATTTGATCTCTATTTTTGTAAGTATTTTCACATGACTATGCGATTTCCATATGTGAAGTCTGTACTAGAGTAAAAAAATATATATACATTGGCAGCCAAATGTTTGGAAGAATTTACTGATTTTACTGTTTTGGAAGGAAAATGGTACTTTAATTCCCCAAAGTGGCATTCAACTGATCACGTAGTCAGGACATTACTAATGTAAAAAAACAGCACCACCACTATTTGAAAAAAAATACATTTTTGATCAAATCTAGACAGGCCCCATTTCCAACAGCCATCACTCCAACACCTTATCCTTGAGTAATCATGCTAAATTACTAATTTGGTACTAGAAAATCACTTGCCATTACATCAAATACAGTTGAAAGCTATTTGGTTCATTAAATGAAGCTTAACATTGTGTTTGTTTTTGAGTTGCCACAGTATGCAATAAATTGGCATGTCTTAAGGTCAATATAAGGTCAAAATTTGCAAAAAAGAAACAACTTTGTCTTGAAACTCATTAGTCAATCATTGTTTTGAGGAATGAAGGCTATACAATGCTTGGAATTTCCAAAAAAACTGAAGATTTCATACAAAAGTGTACAATGCATTCTTTAAAAGACAAAGGACAACTGACTCTAACAAGGACAGAAAGAGATGTGGAAGGCCAGAAGTACAACTTAACAAGAGGTTAAGTACATCAGAGTCTCTAGTTTGAGAAATAGACACTTCACATATCCTCAGCTGACAGTTTCATGTACAACAGTAAAGAGAAGACTCAGGGGTGCAGTTCTTATGGGAATTGCAAATAAAAAGCCACTTTTGAAACAGAAAAACACAAAGAAAAGGTTAGAGTGGGCAAAGAAACACAGACATTGGACAACAGATAATTGGAAAAGAGTGTTATGGATCTTAACCTCATTGTGTCTTTGTGGGATCAGCTAGAATGTAAGGTGCGTAAGAAGTGCCTGACAAGACACCCACATCTATGTCAAGTGCTACAGGAAGTGTGGGGTGAAATGTCACCTGAGTATCTGGACAAACCGACAGCAAGAATGCCAAGGATCTGCAAAGCTGTCATTGCTGCACATGGAGGATTTTTTGATGAGAACTCTTTAAAGTAGTTTAAGAATTTCTGAAAAAATTAAATTCAAATTGTAGTTCTTAATGTCCTGACTATACATTGTGATCAGTTGAATCCCACTTTGGTGCATAAAAGTACCAATTTCTTTCCATAAATGTAAAATCTGTACATTCCAAACTTTTGGCAGCCAGTAAATATTTTAATTTTATCTCACCCCCTAAAACACGAGACTTCACATCCTCTTTCAGTGGAGACGAGCACAGAAAACAGATAAAATCACTCCTGATTGTAGCAGACTCTGTGGCACCTGGTACATGAACTCTGATGTGATGATATCCTTTAGACAAATTGGTAGGTGGGACAACAGTTACAAATGAAGCCTGCATTTGGAAAAATGCAAGGTAATAAAAGTTGCCTACCTCTTGAGCATGGGCATTTCTCTTCTGAGCACAGAAATCTGGCCCCTTGTGTGTATTTGGTGACTTGTGTAATGGCAATTGCAAGGCCTTCCAAAGCTAAAGGTCTCATAGGACCATACCCACGGGGAAACTTAGAGAGATCCAAACAATAGTTGGGAAAAGGTGGCAAGTGTGTTGGCTTTAAAACAACATTAACCTAAAAAAAAAATAATAATAAAACAAATTCTATATAATTATTTATGTATATAGTATATGTTGTACAGCTATGTCTCTATATATCATCTGTGATTGCTTAGTACATTTTTGTTAAAAATGTATATTGGTTACATACATAAATCTACATATAATTACACACAATGCTGTTTCTCACCTGGCTTTCTGTTTCTATGTGATCAATAAGTGATAGTGTTTTTATGGACAGAAAACAAACCTGAAAAAAATACATATTTAAAATTGCACTCAATTGTTTGATATAAAGAGTAGATACTAAATATGGAACTTATATTGCAGTGTGGTCTGTTAAGCTCAGTTCAATAAATGGCATTATGTGGTTGGCATTTTCCCTCAAATTATATATATATATATATATATATATATATATATATATATATATATATCAACTTCACCAGGAGGGGGACTTCCCCTGTAATAAATATGCTGCAAGTTTATTATGAACACCTGTACACATACATATTTTTGCAATTATCAAACCAGCCAGTCGTGTGTCAGTGGTGCAATGCATAAAATCTTGCCGATACAGGTCAGGAGCCTCAGTTCATGTTCACATCAACTATCAGATGGTGAAAAAAAATGTAATCTCATTGATTTGGCATGAATGTTGGTGACAAAATGGCTGGTTTAAGTATTTCTGTAACTGCTGATTTCCTAGGATTTTCATGCACAACAGTCTCTAGAATTTAGTTCACAAAATGATGCACAAAACAAAAAACATCCAGTGAGCGGCAGGTCTGCGGATGGAAAAACCTTGTTGATGACGTCAACGGAGAATGGCCAGACTGGTTCGAGCTGACAGAAAGGCTACGGTAACTCAGATAACCACTCTGTACAATAGTAGTGAGCAGAATATCATCTCAGAATGCACAACATGTGCATTGATGCGGATGGGCTACAACAGCAGAAGACCAGTATGGGCAATTTATTGGGACCATAGTGTTCCTAATCAAGTGCTCAGTGAGTGTATATAAATTAGAGGGTTAAGAGTCTCAACTATAGAAGCCCAGTCACATAAAAAAAAACAAAAAAAAAAACGTGTTTGGTAAATCAAAATTATGAGATACTAAGTCATAAATGAGATAATAATTATGTGATAAAAATGTCATAAATCATAATAATGAGATGCTAATTCATAATTTTGAGACATTAAATGAGATGCATAGTCCTTATTTTGAGATACTAAATCATAATTATGAGATGACTATGAGATTGCTTTTTATGTAATATTTTTTAATCTCATCAGTAGGCTGACTTTTAATCTTATAATTTTTTTGACTTTTTATCTAAAAATTTCGACTTTATGTTGGAAATTATTTGATTAGGAATAACCCATTGAGATGTACCGTCTCGTTTTCAAGGTGGTCCAAAAACAAAATTATAACTTATAACTGTAAGTTTTTAGAGAAGTTGCTGAGAGGCCTTAATTATTTTACAATAACTCTAATATATTTATCTCAATTATAATTTAGGATCTCATAATTTTGATTTAGCATCTCCTAATTATGACGATGTATTTCAAAATTATGACTTTGTATCTATTTTTATGTGGCGGAAATGGGCTTCCATACTTAACATTGTTAATATTATACTTGTTTATTTGTGTAACTCACAGATTGAAAGAGTACGGCAGCTTTGAGGGGGTCGTGTAATATACAGTCTCCCAGTGTGGCGTCCAATTCAAGCACATCAGAGGGATTTACATCAAAACTGAACCGATACACGGACTCCATCTGCTGTGCACCTGAAAGACACGTATATCTTACCCCTTTCATTTGTGGAAATCGGTGTTTGTTTTATGTACATTATAGTGTTCATGCTTTTGGTTCGAATGTATAATGTTCAAACATTTATTGTCCTTTTCAGTTGTTACATTAATAAAAAAATATATGTAGCGTAAAACTAATTTTAAAAGTGAATGCACTACAAAAGTAACTTCCGCGCGACCACTGAGGTAAACCATTAAAGGTATGTAAATGACAAATAAGCCTCTGATAACGCTTAAGATTCTTATAAACAAACCTTTTAAGATGTAACAGTCTTCCACGAGTTTCCTTAACCCACCACTTCTATCTAAATAAATTACAATCGCTTCTTTTAGAGAAAGTAGTCTCTCCATCTCCAAAACGTCCCGCTTCGTCTCGGAGTCTGCTGCTGGGCGGGAAGCTCGCGCACATCATGAATATATGTAAATGAGATGTCTCAAACACGCGAAGTGATTCAAGAGATATTTACTTGTACAGTACATCATTTATATGTCAGTAGGCACTATGGGGTCCCATCATATAACCAGGAGGCGGTAAAAGGAAGTAGTTAATTTCTGTGCGAGTATTATAACTCATTAAAAACTAAGATGCAATCGCTACATATGTTCAATTTACACGGTACTATAACTGTTTGATAGGGTCACTCATAGGGTTCGTTATGATTTCAGAATGCAACTATGCCCATATTATAATTATTTCACATATACAGGATAAGAAACGGTATAAAGGGAACAGATTATGATTTAAAGTGTCAATTAGCAATTCAATTGCTTTGGCTGACACAATATAAATGCATTTTTTTTCCATAGCATCTTTCAAATAATAAACTAAACTACAAGAGCACAATTAGTCATACACTGCACAGTATTTCAATCAAGAATTGGGGTGAAACTGTGTAATAAAGTGGATGCTCGGTTTACAAATATCCTCCAGTTTTCCTTGATACAAATAACTTTATCCATAGAAAATATTTCTTAGGAAAAAAGACCAAAAATATAAATTTACACTTCAGCCCCTGAACTGTCTCAGGGTAAGGCATTCAATGTTATACAAAATAGAATTCTGTTATTCAAGCATAAAAATAAAGTTTGAAACACCCTGCACCCAAAAAGGTTCACTGCTTCTGTCAACTAACACAGGGGTCTCCCCTCTGATCAGGACATCACATTTGTTAAATTCTTCCCTTTCAACAGAGAGAGAGAGAGAGAGAGAGAGAGAGAGAGAGAGAGAGAGAGAGAGATCACAGCATGATAATTTCATGCAACTCTCTGAGGATCGCTGTTACAGGAAAGAATCTTCTGATGGTGGAACGTAGGAAAATCCCAGGAAAGCATCATCAGCCTCCAATACGCTAGCGTTAACTATTGACTGCCCTGAAGAGAAGCACACAGAGTTCGGCACTGTTTCCTCTGTAAACTCTGGATCAAAGTTTGAGATGTCATACTGGGATTCCTGTAAAACAACATCAGAATGGTGACTTATTGATACTCTTGTAATTAGAGTATAAACAGTGCTGAATAGTATCAGATTACATGTAATCCGGATTATATAATCAGATTGCAATAATAGAGTACTTGTAATTGGAATCCATTACATTTGATAATGTTCATCCAGTTACATTAATTTTTTATGGATTACATAATTACATTCTTGATTACATTACCAGACAGCCAACGGAAATAACTAGTGCATAGTTTTCTACTTCGTATGAGGGGTGTAAACCATTATGATGCATTGTGATATCTGAATTTAATTTACGATTCAATTTAATTAATTTAAGAATGGTTCAGAATAATAAAAAATGTTCCCATTTATTTTCAATTTTAACAATTCTAACATGCTACGGTCACAGCGAGCATGTGACAGCAGCACAAGTTTGCATAGACTGGTATAGATAACTTCTTGAAACTTGGTAAAATATGTGGTCAAGTCTTACCACACTAGGGTTGAATGGGGGTGGGAGCTTTTTCTGTTCAAGATCAACCCAGTTGATGGATGAGAAAAATTCATGCCCTTTGACTTCATTCTGGAAATATTAGAACAGGATAAGGACATTATGCATACCAATTGCCAAGTAAATTCCCATTTCAAGATTGTCAGATTTAATCATACATAAAATTCTGAGGGGAATTAAACTGCATTCCCTACACCCTCTGTATTAAGATGTCTAAATTCCTACTGAAATATTTGACAAAATCTTCCACAAGGGGGTGAAGCAGCAGCAAGATGTTTAAATAGCTCACAAAGTCATTTCCGTAGCCAAGCCTCTTGCAGTGGTCTTTCTCCAGCAGGGCCTGAAGGATGGACCATGCAGCTGTGGATGCCCCAGGGCGCATTACCAGCTCCTTATGAAGAATGTTGTCATACATCTCATGTGTGTCCTTACTGTAGAATGGTGGCTGTTGAGAGCATAAAAGTAAAACAAAATTTATGCTTCATTGCCTTTATATATGTTGGATTTTCATTCACAGCCAGACATTTTCAAGTCAATTGGTATCTCACCAGCCCATACAGCATTTCATAGAGCACAGAACCCAGGCACCACCAGTCCACTGTGTTATCATAGGGTTGTTTCCGGAGTACCTCTGGAGCTAGATACTATCAAGAATGCACTAGAATGTAAATATAGCTTTAAAAACATTATTTAACTGCACCATTCAAGGATCTTCAGTGTAAGACAGTCTATGTACCCAAGTACTCAAGAAAATACAAGTGTCAATTTAGGAGTATAGTCCTGGCTAGGAACTTTTACATGATGCTAGATAATTAACTGTGCCATAATCACTGAATCTGAACATTGACATTGCAATGCAACAAAACAACCTGTCAAGCAAATGAAGCAACTGGTTAAAGTTTGCAAAATACACTGATCAAAAATACATAAATGCAATTCACGTGATTGAAAATGATCATATCTGCATTCAGAAAAGTATACCTCAGGTGTTCCACAAAATGTGGTTGTTGTATCTGCTTGGGAGATGCCCTCCTTACACAGTCCAAAGTCAGTCAAAACAATATGTCCCTTAACAGACAAGAGATGGCAACATTTTCAGGAAGTAAGATACCACACAAGAGGCCTATTCTTCTCAGATCCAAATAATCTTTTGACAGTAATATTTGCCAAAGTCCTGTACACCTCTCATAATTTCATCAGATTCTAAAGGAAATGCACAAATAAAACTCAACCCAATATCAGACATTCTTACAAATTAAAACAAGTCTCAAATTTCACTGAAATATTTTATTTGGCTGGCCAAAGCAACACTTGTGCCTAAATGAATGCCTCTCTCTGGATATCAGAAAAGTTTGTTATACTTTTATAGCAAGGGCAGATTACTCAGTTTTCTCTGGAACTGTGACAACTTTGTTCAGCTATGCTCTGGAAATGATAAAAGTTGTAGCTTTTATTAATGAAAAAAGATCATTCTTACTTGAGAGTCGAGCAGGATATTTTCTGGTTTCAAATCCCTGAGAACACAAAAAAACTAAACTTGTTAGCATGAGAAAATATGTTTTTAGGCAGGAACAGGTCATCACACAGAAAAAAAAAACAATAAGGTATAGGCTATTTAATACAAGATAGATATGAACACAGGAAATTCCTAATGCATTTAATTCACATTAACAACATACACTCACTGAGTACTTTATTAGGAACACTATGGTCCTAATAAAGTGCCTGACGTGTTCTGCTGTTGTAGAACTTCCACCTCAAGGTTCGATGTGTTGTGTATTCTGAGATCATATTCTGCTCACTACAATTGTACAGAGCGGTTATCTGAGTTACCGTAGCCTTTGTGTCAGATCAAACCAGTCAGGCCATTCTCCATTGACCTCTCTCATCAACAAGGCATTTCCCGTTGCAGAACTGCCACTCACTGGATGTTTTTTTGTCACCATTCTGAGTAAACTTTAGAGACTGTTGTGCGTGAAAATCCCAGGAGATCAGCAGTTACAGAAATACTCAAATCAGCCCATCTGGCACCAACATCAGATCACATTTTTTCCACATTCTGATGGTAGATGTGAACATTAACTGAAGCTCCTGACCAGTCTCTGCATGCTTTTATGCACTGCTGCCACATGATTGGCTGATTAATAATCACATGACTAAGTAGATGTACAAGTGTTTCTAATAAATTGCTCAGTGAGTGTATAAGCCAAGAAAGCAGACTATGCTTATATGATGGCCATTTCAAATATGAGCTTGCCTAATTAATGTTGTCAAATGACTACAGTAAATCAAAACTCTTTCTTTCAATGCATTTAAAGATTGACTTTTTTCTGCTTATAATTTTCTGCAAATTGCTAAACATTTAAACAAAGAAATGAATAGTATTTTTGAATTTTTTTAAAGTGATGCACACTTACAAGAATAGTCAAGCTATATCAGTCTTTTAAAAACGCAGTTTTTTTCTATATGGTGTTAGGCGAACATATGAACAGCTGAATATTACTCACTTTATCTAATCTTCTGTAATTGGATGTTTTCACTAGCAGAACAAATTAATCATGGCTGACTGCAAATACCACATTTCTACAATGGCATCAGTATCAAGAACTACACCACTAGGTGTTTGCATAATATAAACAAAATATTACTGAGTGCACCTTTAATGTGGTAAATTCAAGCAAAAACACTGCTAATGGAAGTGGGGATGACTGCAGTTGAGTTAAAGTAAAATCTATGAAAGGTGAAGAGAGATGGTTTTGAATGTGTCTGTAAAACATTTGTGCCTCTCAGTATTCTCACACACTTTAACATTTAGCTGTCAACTTAACAATTATAGCATAAAGGATCCTTCAGATAAACTGTATTTACCTGTAAACAATGTTTAGAGAATGCAGGTAACCCAGAGCACTCCCCATCTCAGCAATGTAGAATTTAGCTCTGGGTTCAGGGAAGGTTCGCTCTTTTTGCAGGTGAAAGAACAGCTGTAATGGGAAGTCAAAAAATGTCAATATACTTTACAAAAATGCAGAACTGGGCTATTCAAAGGCCATATAGTCAGGCTACCTATCAAAGGTTTGAACGTCTTTCCACAAGGCTGTTCTGTAGACTGTCACATAATGCTAATGGTTTTTGTGGCTTTTAATTAGCTGACTTTTCAAATGTGGTCAGCACACATTAAGCTGAAAAGATGAAGTCAGACCAGACGGTTTCACCATATTTAAATGAGCATGTGAATACGAACCATAAAAAAATACCACATTGGCCTATAATTAGCAACTTCACTTTAGTTGGCCTCACCATCTCATTTACATCCCTAACACTTCCTTATTAGGACCTTCATTTTAACAAATGTCATTGTCAGTGATAGATCTATTTATAAAATATTTGCTTCATCTGCCACAGTGGCTTTAGTGATATGATGACATTACAGATGTCAGCCTTGGAAATAAGTTTGTAACTCTGTTTCAGTGTGTCAGCAACAACAAATACTTACTTCTCCACCATTGACAAAATCCAGGACAAAGTATAACTTGTCTGTTGTCTGAAAGGAATAGTGAAGTCCAACCAGGAAGGGGTGTTTAACATTCTTCAGCAATACATTACGCTCAGCCATTATGTGCTTTTGCTGGGATGAAAAAGGATATTGGGACATTCATTAATCAAATGTTTAAATGCATACATAAGAGAGAAAGTACAAATAAAATTTGTGTTTTACCACAAGAAAAATATATCCTAATGTATCTCAAAATATGTCCCTGCTGTTTTCCTCCATTTCATTAATTTACCTCTCTCCTGTTTAAAATGACCTTTTTTTGCAAGACTTTGACGGCGTAACACTTCCCATCCCGTTTCCTCTTTGCGAGGAGAACCTTTGTGTGGGAGAGGACACGGTGGGTTAGCAACACTTTCAACTTCCACTTTGGCAGTTCATGAACAACTTGAAAACTGAGAAATCTCACTTCCTAAATGGAAAGTCCACAACTTGGAACCAAAACATTATGACTAACCATACAGCAAACAAAACAGAGAATTTATTAAGCCTGAGTAACATTCAGAACTTTCAGTAACTGATACATACTGTGCACTGAACACACAAAGAGATTTCACTTTCCCATTTTCTCTCACAAGCGAAGAGGCTGATTACAGCTTCAGACAATTTACACATTTACATTATTGGCAGTATATTTAAAGTGATAGTTTACCCAAAAATGGTTCAACCCATCTCAGATGTGTATGACTTTCTCTTTTCTGTTGAACACAAACAAAGGTTTTTAGAAGAATATCTCAGCTCTGTAGGTCCATACAATGCATTTGAACGGTGATCAAGCCTTTGAAGATCCAAAAAGGAGATAAAGTCAGCATAAAAGTAATCCATAAGGTTCCAGTGGTTTAATCAATGTCTTCTGAAGTGATCCAGTTGGTTTTGGTTGAGAACAGGACAAAATGTATCTATTTTTTCACTCTACATCAAGCCATATGAGTCACTAGGCATGATCATGATTTCTCAATTACACTTTCTAGTGCTCAACGCATGCGCAGAGCGCTAAATGGCATTATAGGAAGTTTAATCTAGCTTGAAATCATGACTGTGCCAAGAGACTGCAATGGCAAGATGTACAGTGAAAAAGGAGTTATATGTTGGACTGTTCTAAATTAAAACCATCTGGATCACTTCAGAATACTTTTATTAAACCACTGGAGTCTGATGGATTATGTTTATGCTGACTTTATCTGCTTTTTGGAGCTTCAAAGGCCCGATCACCATTCACTTGCATCGTATGTACCTACAGAGCTGAGATATTCTTCTTAAAATCTTTGTTTGTGTTCTGCAGAAGACAGAAAGTCATGCACATCTTAGATGGCATTAAAGTTAATAAATGATTAGAGAATAGTTTCATTTAAAAAGAAAACAAACCTTTCCAAAGCTTCCCTTTCCTATGACTTTAAGAAAGTCAAAGTCACTGGGCTTTGCACTATGGGAAAAAAATATATTGATAAATGTTAAAATACAATACACCATGTGTGCTATTCTGTCAGACATTCTGTCTTTCTCTTTTCTTTTTAGATAAATTGGTATTTGTGTCAAAATGTAAATAAACACTTTCATTTACATGTACAGTAATAATTTAGTAGATGCTTTTATCATCTACTATTTTTTTAAACAAGGAGCATCACAAGCAATTTATCAAGTGCCAGCAATATTTGCAGTATTGCAATGGCAAGTTTCAACAGTATGCTAGTAGTACAGAAGCAGTACTTACTGTGGATTTGCAGATGGCCCCAGGTTAATATTTCTAGAGGTTGAGTTACTCTGTAAAGGATATGACAAAATACCAAGACTAGTTGTGGCTAGCTATGACTCAATTCAAAAATGTACTACATGTCTATAAACATTCAATGGATGTTAACATAAAACAGTCAACAGCCGAATTTCTCACAAAATGGATTGGACTACCAAAACCATTTACTCAATAAATTGTATATTTTAAAATGTAATATCAGTAGAAATACCAACCTTGTCATCTTCATCCTCTGAGGCATCGGAGAAGTTTCTCGATTTGTCCATGTGTAGAAAGACTCTGACATCGGAACTGCGCATTTGAAATGGGTGAACATTCACATGTTAGAAGTCAGACTGAGACAACACAAAGCCACAGCTGTGAGCAGAAATGCGAGCTAACATCAACAGTTCTCTGTAACATGAACCGTAACCATAGTGAATATTACACAGAATTTAAAAAAATATGCATCTTTTATTTGGCACGAAATCGCAAGATACAATCTAACTGGCTTTGTGTTCAAAGTTCAGAGCGAAATTCAGAAAGCAAGATATTGATTTGACTAGTTTTGGTTTGTTTCCATCACGAAGCCCACTCAAATACATTAAAATTCAACATAAATCAAGATGCACGGACACCATGTGTGTTAATAAAAATGGAAAGTAAAGCACTGAAAATAACTGGCTGATATACTCACTGGTTGCTGAGCTGTGGATGGGACACAATCCTCTGAATGAACTCATGTAGCCCTGCTCTTCTCTGTTTTATAAACTCTGCAAATCACACAAAATATATAAATCAGAAATAATTTGTTATATTGAAATGTGTATAGCACCACCTCTGAGAGAAAATTACTAATATATGCCATCCATTTTGACAGCAGCTTTTACTACATAGCAACCACTCACTGTCCTCCTCAGTTTCTAAGGGGAGAATAGGGTACTACTGTAAAATGTATCCTAAATAATTAGACTGATGTTCTCCAGCAGAGAAAAAGAGGGGATAGGGAGAGAGAGAGAACATCTTAACAATGGGGGAGAAGAAAAATGAAGACATGTTCCTTTAGACACGTTCACAATATTTGCACGTTTTCAATAACTTGATCCATGATTTCTGCATTCAAAAAATCTTGACCACATACTGGCCACATATTTGGTTGTGCAATGGTCAAACACAACTGTAAAACTATATGGTAAAAATTCCAATTCATATTTTAAGGTACTTGGGTGCACATCTCATTGTGGTATTTATTAACAGAACTTTCTTGCCAGATTGTCTGAGCATAACTCAAGATTAATTAGGGAAAAAGATTTTATAGGCTTGCGTCAGGGTGGATTAGGCACAGTTGATTTCTGTATGGAACTCTGTTGGATAATCTAATTTGGCAAATACTCGTGATTCTTTTAAATGTAATGAAGCAAAGCCACCAACATACATCCACGAGAAGACAAATGGATACAGTGGAGTCTACACAATATTAGTTTTATTTCATATGATATGCCAAACATGTTCTGAACAATTTCTGCTATCTGAAATACCTGGGTCAAAGTTGTCCCCAAATATTCTCTTAGCAGGAATCTTCAAATTCAGAGCAGGAAACTGCTTTTTCAACTGTGGAAGAATACATTATATATATATATATATTTTTTTTTTTACATGAGTCTGATTTAGATATTTTGCAAATTGTTACTCTAAAATATTCTTTCTGCAGATATATTCCAAAAGAAAAAAAAAAAATTTGAACTGTTTATATGTGAATATTTCATTAACTGTATTCAAATCCATCCAAAACTGTATGTTCAACTCTAAATCCTAAGTTTTAAATGTTTATGGACATTTACATAGACTAAAAATGTGACTAAAACAATTAACTTACTGTGTTGTACAGTTTGTCAAATTCTGCATATCTTCGGAATACAAACCACTCATGCCTTCCAACATTGACCATTACTTTGTAAACCTAAGGATTAAAACAGCTAATAAATCTGATGCCAAAACATGACATTAAAACACAGAAACCCAAAGCTCTCACAATTTATATCAGAACAACCAATAAGGTCACGTGACTCACAGTAAAGCGTTTCTTCTTGTCTCTCTGCTCATTGTAGCAGGGAATGCTGACATTGGGGCAGCTAGGGTGGTCTTCCATCCTATGTTCTCTCACGATCTGGGACTCACAAGCAATGGCTCACAAATGCAACAGGTCCTTAGAACACTTCTGTACCACTAGGGCACACCTGATTCTGATGGGAACTCTCCATTCTGGTCCTATGCAGAACATAAACATACCAGAGCATAAGAAAGAGCTTCTACTACTGCTGACTGCTCATTTTTGAAGCACTAAGGTATATCCACATTAGCTCCAAAGGGCTCTTTGGTCCTTGCATGACAGAAGAAAGGCCCCTCAGAGTCACTAATCAAGTGTGGCATGAGCACAGAGAGGAGCCTCAGTCTGGGCGGCCAAGCGATGAGTCTCCACCTCTCTTTTCCTCTCTCTCTTTCATCCTCCCCTCTGCTTCTCTCCAACTGGGAGGGAGCAAACGGGGACATTCTCTTTTAATATGCTACTTCTACACACTCCCTCTTTCAAGTGAAACACACAGTTGTTCTATGGGTGGGCTTCATTATCCTTCCTCTCTAAGGGGGAACATTTATTTTTAGATAATGCTGTGCAGGACCTATAAGATGCAGATTAAGGCCAGGTGGAGGAGCCTCTCAGCAGCAGCTCATGAGAGACTTCCAGAGAAAATGAGTATTGAGTACTGATAAATATCTCTGTGAGCAGAAAAATGTAATGCATTTTGAATTACCTTAAGGAGCACAAAATCTACACATTCTAGAGTACATAAAATAATAATCATATTGGTCTACCTTCATTTTAGTGCCGAACCCCCATTGCCACTGTAAGAATTAGGGATGGGCACTTCCGAGTAATTTTGTAGTCGAGTACTCTAACACATAAAAATAACAAGTAATCGATTACTTGAAATTTAGAATTTAACTTCAACCTTCTGTTTTTCTTATGAAAAAAATAGCACTATGCATAAACAACAAAATCTAGATAAAAAGCTTTTTTATTTTTTTGCAATAACATGTAAAAACATACTTTCCATGTCTTCCAAAGTGATACAATCACTTTAAATAAATGGCAGAATTTTCTTTTTGGGAGAACAGCAAGATTAAGGTGAGAGAAGCAGTTTAAATGTTACCCATTGCAGGCAAAAGCACACAGGAAAATCAAATTTGAGTAGTGTTTTTATTGGTAGAATATTTAAAGCTGAACAAGTACTCGATTAATCAAGTACTTGTGCACATCCCTAGTAAGAATGCAATCGATTTTAAGCAAGCAGTGGGATAATGCTAAACCCGGTACATCTCTTTATCGTACTGCATGACTTAAAAGTCAAGCTATATGAGTTCTGATGAGATAACAGATTCTAGTTTCCTCTATCGCTATGATCTGTATTTTTCTACATTCTCGTGAACTTGGAGAAAACGCACAGGTTTATTTGCCTATGTGGTCAACTATTCAGGTTTTAGGGTATTTTAATGACTTAATGGACTAGTTCCAAAAAACAAACAAGCAGATTCAAATGTGTTGGAAAAATATCAGCTCTAAATAAAAACACTGTTTTACTCATTTACCTAATGATTTACCTGCAGACAAGATGTCTCATATTTGTATCTATTGGAAACAGCCACCAGGAAGTGTAGCACATATTCATTTATATGTCCATTTCAGTGTATGAGCCAACCGAGACACTTCATGTTGAAACTGAAAGTACAAACAAGATTCTTGCTACAAATGACACAAAAATTAAAGACCTCTTTGAAAGCCATACCTAAAGTGAAAAATAAAATTAGTCACTTAACCTATAGTAAATTATAGTCACTTAAAGTCATTGTTAACATGGAGGGTGTCAAAAGGTTGCTGGTATTAAATATGACTTAATGCTATTGTATAACATCAACTCAAACAATCAAACAGGTTCGAGCAGAGAAAATAAAATATAAAGATCAGGTACACACTCGCACTGTTATGCCACACATTCAAATCTAGATTCATGCTTAAATTGCATCATTACAGGTTTGTCTTTGCCACCCACTTCTTTCATCACAGATTAAGTGTAATACTACACTATTAAAATGTTTCAATTGAAAATTGAATTGAAAGGTGACAATGCAACTGAATCCGGTCCCCGGATTTGGTTCGATCCCCACAGTCACCAGCATTGTGTCCATGAGCGAGGCACTTAACTCCAAGTTGCTCCGGGGGGATTGTCCCTGTAAAAAGGGCTCTGTAAGTCGCTTTGGATAAAAGCGTCTGCCAAATGCATAAATGTAAATGTAATGTAAATCCGGTCATAGAATTTGTGTTAAGGAAACAAACCCTAATTGTTACCATTTTGGTTTATAACTCATGAAAGTTTAACTTCCAATAAAAATTTACAATGGAATTTCTTGGTCAATATTTTACCTGCTGGTCAAATTATGTTAATTTCAAATGTCAACACTATGTAGGTAAGCTTACTGCCCAAGGATACTTAAATGACACAGACAAGCCCACATGTGGGGTTTGTGAATTAATTTCCCAGTGAGCAGTTGCTCTGTGACAAAACATATATAATAATAATAATAATAATAATAATAATGTCTATGATGTAATAATGATACATCCATGTGTTTTCTTGTGGAACTTTGTTTTACAGGAACACATGCAAATAGGTTCTATCTAAAATAATGTTTCATCAAAAAGATGTTACAATTATCATACAAAATGATCAAATAAAAGTCTAAAACGCTGGTGCAGCAGTATCTTAACACTGAAATGATCATAGTCAAGTCATTTTTATTTGAACAGCTTTTCACAACACACATCGTTTCACAGAAAATCATGCATTCACAGAAAATGCTACTGTAATATCTATAAAGACTTAAAGAGTGATCAGTAGCTTTAAAGTGACATTCAATTTTCTAAATCCTGATTGTCATCTGGAGTAGCCTAAATGAGGAAGTTTTAGTATCTTCATATGTTATTACACTGCCAAAAAGCTGGAAACAACCTTGTGCATTTTTTTTTTATTTATTTCAGAATGAAATAAAGTGAACTAAAGCGTCTAAACAGAATAGACAATTTTGAACGTGGCTGACATTATTTTCCTTTTTATGGCACCTTTTATGGCACTGTTTCTGGCGTTTGATTTGGCTCTGTTTAAAATAAATAAATAAACGTTTTATTACGTAATGCACATTGTGTACTATTCCTGTAAATGGAACTATTACAATCCAAATCGTAACTGCAATCACCGACGTACTTTCAGTGGCACTTGCGTACTTCATTTTTATATACAATTATTATTATTATTATTTTTAAGAGGACATAACTTGCCTTATTGTTTCACTCTTTCCATCCAAATGGCTCCAATGGCGTGTCGGGAAGGAAAGGAAGTTACCGATTCAAAAAATCAAACTCGGCGTGTCTGGGAACTAAATACTGCACCAGCTTAACAGAAAGAACTCGCACGCTACAACATTCATCATGTTATCAATGATCCGCCCACGAAAGAAAGACGTTTTTGACGTTTGTTCCGAAGTTCCGAAACAATCAGTCATGCGACCAACGACGGACGAAAAATAATACTGTGGTAAGGACGAATGAACAACACCTCCCTCTAGAGGCAGGACAGTGACCACCGTTTAAAGGTCTTTTAAAAGATAAACCATGTAGTATTTTCTTTTAAATCAACCCACAAACCCAACTGCTTAAAGGAATATTCCTGGTTCAATTAAAGTTCAGCTCAATCGACAGCATTTGTGGCATAATGATGATTACCACAAAAAATTATTTTGACTTGTCACTCCTTTTCTTAAAAAAAAAAAAGAAGTAAACATCTGGGTCCCAGTGAGGCACTTACAACGGAAGTCAATTGGGCCAACCATAAACATAAAAATGTTCACTATTTCAAAAGTATATCCACAAGATATAAACAATATGCATGTTAACATGAATTTTGTGTGATGAAATCGCTAAAATTTTCTGTGTAAAGTTATATACAATTTTACAACTTTGTTGGTATTACGATTAAAAGTCCACAAACCCTAAAACGACTGCAAAAAGTATGATTTAAACAACTTTGCAGCTCAAATAATACATGAGTTTTAACAGAAGAATCTATGTAAGTGCTTTTATAAAATCTAAAACCTTCTTTAAACCTTCCGAAAATTGGCCCTAATCACTTCCATTGTAAGTGCCTCCCTGTGACTGAGATTTGAGATGTCTAAATAAGTAGAAATATATCCAAATGAGTAGAAATAAATATTTCTACTCATTTAGACATCTCAAATCTGAGTCACAGGGAGGCACTTACAATGGAAGTGATTGGGGGAAATGCTGTCTATTGAGCTGAACCCGTATTGAACCCTGAATATTCCTTTAATATTAAGAGTTTGTATTTTCCTGATGTTATTTTTGCTATGCATAATTCTATTAGTATTTTCATATATTATTATATTATATTATATTATATTATATTATATTGTCTGAATATCATGACCACACAATTCACTACCACACTGTCCTCACACCATAGTGTACATCAATGCTGCAATGCATATTAAATGTATGTTAAAGGTGTGTGTGTCATGATGGAGTGCAATTTACCATGACTATCACAGAAGTATTTTGATAAAATTTAAAAAGCCAAACATTTGATTAAAAAACACTGGTCTGTATTTTTAAGTTGTTTGCTATTTATGAGTGATACACCTGGGCTGTGGTTTTGATAAATTATACAATTATAAAAACGTGTTTAGATTTTTCAACAAGCTCATTTTCAATATCCGGTATCCCAGAAAATAAATGTATTTTGAATGTTGAATCCAATTGATCATACATACAAAAATCCGCAAGAGGGCAGCATTGACTTTCAAAACAAGAAAGCACTACGATACGTTCACCGAGAACCTTCTTTATTTAGTTTTCATACAGGACAGTAATTAAAAGTATATAAAACACGGATATAAGGCATATATGTTCTATATTACATATTCAACTGCAGCATTACTCATTTCCAAACAGCAGCTATACAAAATAAAAACGTTAAAAAGAGCGAGACAGACCCGTTGCTGTTTAAGAAGCAGAGGTTGCTGCTCCGCCCTCTTTTTTGGTCTAATCAGCGGCGAGGCCGCGTGCGCAGATTCAAATCCGTTTCCGGAAGGAGGCTGGGCGCGAGATTCGGCGGGATGGACAAAAAAAGTGAAACAAGAATGAGTGGAAAAAAACACACGCGCGGAGAGCTTGAGTGACAGTACAGAGGGGTGTGTATGTTCAAGGCGGGCTATACTAACACAGAGATATGCTTCTGGATTTTCTTCCTTTACCATTTTGAGATTGCATTGGAAATAACATCGATCCACTTTTTTAAAAACTTTTATTATTTAATAATATGTGTTTTTGGAAGGATATTTTTATTTTTAATATATTTATTGTGATGTGACTCCTGTGCCGTTCCCACGTATCTGAAGCTTCTCACGAGGACAAGATCGGACACATGTGACAGTGGCATGTGTGGATAAATGTCAGTGTGCTTGAGATCGCTGTGTGTTTTGATCAAAAGGAGAATTTCAACAGTGGATATTTGTAACAAATTGTCCTTTGAAAAGAACTGGGCTTGAACACAGTTGACATGGCCAACATGAAATCTCGCAGGTGAGATGATGGATCTTTCTTATTCATTGGTTGGTAAACTAAATATACATTTATATCAATATCTATGAATGTTACTGGGAATTATTGATCCTGTGTACATGTACAAGCCATATGTTGATACTTTTTCTCACACAACATCGGGAGATCGTACATTGTGTTTCATGACAAATGTAGCTAAAATCGGTGTTTTATTTCTGAACGGAAATTGCCATGACAACGTTTTAGCTCAAAACAATAACAATAATTCAGAATTCACATCAATCACATTCAAAACATCAATAAACGATTATATGTAACATTTGACAGACAGATCCTTGTGACACATCACATCAGTCGCACCTGCTGACTCGCAAGTTTGGTCATCGTTTGATGGGGAAAAAGTCAAGTACTGAAAGTTCTTTCAATTTTAATAATAGGTTTTTACCCACAGAGTCTAAGTTTAACATAAATTGAGTGAGTTATGTAAAATGCTAACATTTGCATGCTTATTCTCTATTGATCAGCACAGCAAGAGTTAACTAGCATGCTAAGCGGCTATTATATAAACTGAAGTAAATTTAGGCTAAAAAGTAAACAAAAGGGATTAAAAATGAACTGATAAATTCTAATTAATCCACAAGTGAGGGTGATAACAAAGTAGGGTGATTGTGGAGACAGCAGCTGTTGGCAAATGTTGATTTATTTTGAAGAGGGTTAGCCTATATGTTATTAGATGAGAGCTCTGTAGCCTGTAAGGTCATTACACAAAATTTACAGACCACAAACATGATTTATGAAGTAGATTATTAAACCACATAATCAATATTCACTCATTTGTCTGTTAACCTTTGTACAACTTTGTATATGGTTGCCCATGTTTCTTATGCTTACAAAAAATATCAGAAAAGGATGAAAATAAGAGAATTCTCCCTCATTTTGAGGGATTTAGGAGGCAAAGTGTGTGTGTGTGTTTTTTTTTTACAGTGTATAAGACCGCTATTGGAAATTAAATATAAATTGCAACATCAGTTATTTTTATACAGAAATACATATGAAATGTTGAACTCTATATTATTGTGTATTAAAATAGTAATAAAACCCATATAGATTATTATTTTGTATTATTAATGATAATTGAATATAATAATTATTATATTTATTAATTATAATAATATTTAAAATTCATCAAAGGAATAAAATTGTGGAAAGAAAGTAGGAATATTCATCTTACATGTAATGTTAAGCACGTGAACACTTGTAATTCACATCCAGTTTGGTTCATAAAACTCTGCGAGTCAGATTTTTCAAATGATGAGGTTTATAAAGGAAAGTGACATGCAGATTGTTATGCCCAAATGACTAAAATATGGCCATGATGTTATTTATGGATGAATGAACATTTTAGTGTTTGTGTGTCCATCCTCCCTTAACTCTCTTGCCTTTCAGCTGATGATTCAGGGTTGGTAAATTTCTGTGCCATAAATAGATGGAAGTTCAAGTCTGAACTTAATTTTTAAAAAGAGACCAGCTGCAGGCCTTAATCTGAGCAAGTAGAGTCGTACAGATCCTGTCCGCACACTTTCACTGGCTGAGCTTTACTTTGGCCTGCCTAAATTATGCAAGCAAGGCACTTCTGAAGTAAAACAGGCTTGTTCCTCACCTCACCCCTTCCTGGAGGGTGGAGATCATAAACATCCAATTTGCATGTTTTTTGACTGAAACACTTCTTTCATAGGATGGTAATACAGAGAGCAAATGTGAAACCAGTCTGTGTTGCAAACTCGAAGCTAGAAGGATTGTGAACTTCCATATTTGTACCACTTCAGTCAGAGTTGGACTTTGGCCTAAAAGACACCTAAACACATTGCCTCACAGCATTGGAGTTTGCAATTTAAGACTGAAGCAATGCTTCTGGGTAGACTCTGTATGCTGTAGCATATTTTTTATGATTAGACTTTTTAATATTTTTCTTTCTTTATAAAAAAAAATCTTTTAGCTTGGTTTATGTGTTGATATTCACATTCAGCGTTGGATAAATTATTTTACATTAAGTTTGTACCCTGGTATCCTGGGGAGAATTATCTATCCCTTACATGGTGTTGATTAAATACTGTCTACCTCAATGCTTGGGTGAAATGTTACCAAGCAACAAGGCATTCCTAAAGACTGTGGGCATAAAATAAACATGTGAAACTTGCTGTCATGGATTTTATAATAATGGAAATAAAACCACATAAACGGATAAATCTAAAAAGTTATATATTTATGCGGAAACCTTTGTAATAGACTCATGCTTGAATTCATTTTTGTAGCTTGTATTGCATGCTTGAAGACTAATTACACTCTGGCATGTCCTGTTTAACGAGTTGGCCACATTTCTAAACTGTTTGGGTCTTGTTTTTGCAGATGAGCAATCATGCTTGTCTGTTAAATGTTTTCTTCCAGACAGTATGAGTGTAATCATATTCTATTAAAAAAAATAATTCTGATTAGACAAAAAATGTGGTATTGCTTTTCTGCTTAATAGCCTGTTTTACTCTTCATTTTCTAAATTCTCTATTTTTGTGTTTAATGCTTGCAGTGAAGATGAGGATGATGAACGTCATTCTACAGATCCTGACACCAGGGATCCCAAAAATTCCAAAAAGACCCTTTGCAAAATTAAATGGTCCCGGGACGAGGTACTTTATGTTTGTGTTCGCATTTTGCATTTGCATGTCTATATCGAAGGGATAATTCACCCAAAAATGAAAATTCTTTCATTTACTCACCCTAATGCCATTCCTGAGTATGGCTTTATTTCTTCTGCTAAACACAAACAAAGGTTTTTAGAAAAAAATTGTAGATCCTGGTCCTTACAATGCATGTGAATGGTGACCAAGCTCCAAAAATCAAGGCAGCATAAAAGTAATCCATACGACTCCAGTGGTTAAATCCAGAAAAGATGATACAGGTCAATTATCAGTTGGATATTTGAGCTGTTGGATTCGAAAGAACAGTTAGACTCAACATGCATATAGATCTGCATCCAGAAACTCTTAAATTAATCCCAGGCACTCTCTCTCCTTAATGTTCTCTTAATCTCACATTGCCTAGCTGTAGACTTTAATCCAATCAGCAAAGAGCCCGTTCTCATTTAACCAGAAGGTTTGAGGGGCCCATCATACATCCTTGGTGGGATTAGCAATGACAGGACAGTATCTCTCACCACACATGTCTTCCATTGTCGTTTTTCTGCCTGCAGAGTTTTCCCTTGTTCTCTTTAGAGACCTCCATTCCACAAAACTGGGAAAGAAAGGTGACGGAATAAGTCATTACAAGTCATCAATGGATTTTTCTATCTGCCAGCACTTATATATGTACATTGCTTGGAGTGCAATGTGTAAGATCGTAAGACTGAAATGTATAAGACTACTCTATGACTTCAGAAGCAATATAATAGCTGTGGACGAGAAACCGATCAATATTTATGTCCCTTATTTACTTGAAATATCAACTTTCACATTCTGGAAGTGAAAGTGGAGATTTATAGTATAAAATTATTGAAATATTGATCTGTTTCTCACCCAAAGTGATTGATATGCTTCAGAAGACATTGATTAAGCCACTGGAGTCGTATAGACTACTTTTACAATGACTGTCTGTGTTTTCAGAGCTTTAAGTGCTGGTCACCATTCATTTACGAGGTATAGACCTACAGAGCTGAGATATTCTTCTAAAAATCTTTGTTTGTGTTCTGCAGATGAAAGAAATTCATACACATCTGAGGTGGCATGAGTAAATTATGAGAGACTTTTCATTTTTGGATGAACTATCCCTTTAATTCTAGCTCACTGGAAAGAGAGTTCATCATTTACTATTGTAGTATATGTGTAGTATATAGTTGCAAACTCATTGGGTTTTGTATAGTGAAAGGGGAAGGGTGGGACATACTAAAGTGCTGCAAGGACTGCTAACACAACAGACTACTATCTGAGATGAAAAAAGTTATAACCTCTGTTTTTACACACAGGATGAGAAGCTAAAGAAACTTGTTGAGCAACATGGAACTGACAATTGGAAATTAATAGCAAATTTTTTCCCAGTAAGTAACTTTTGAAATCAGACTTTAGGTTAAAGAGTTTGAGGTATTCGATAGTGCTTTTAGATAAGTGTATTTGCAGTATAAATCTTAAACTTGGTGCAGCATTGAAATTACATATTTATTATACAGTATATATGTTAATATCTCTTTATGGGAGAATCAAGTGTCTTTTAAAGGATTTCAAAATTAGCTACAAACATATCTATTTTATGTAGTATAAAACAAATTGCATCCAAAATAAGACACGTAACAAACAACTATAGTTAGAATGACTAGAATGATTTAATTTCAACAGAACTATTATGGTTGAAGTTAAATTAACGTTTCATTAATAGTGAGTACCAGTATGTTTGTAAAGATGTTATTACTGATTTGTATGTACTAGCTGCAGGTGTTGATGTGGGATTTTGTTGCACTTTGACAGACAAGAACAGATGGTCAATGTCAGCACCGTTGGCAAAAGGTGCTCAACCCGGAGCTGGTGAAAGGACCCTGGACAAAAGAGGAGGATCAGAGGGTAAGACGAGCTGTGTGTTCAGTGTCCTCAGAGGAAGACAGATGGATAGATGGAGGAAAAGGAAGGATTGAGAGGGATAATATTGTGGGATTACTTGAACCGTTCTTGGGGTTTTAGAGCACTGTGCAAAAGTTGTTTTCCTCCTATTCTGTCATCCAAAGAACTAGAAGCATGGCGCTGTATCGTACTATATGCTGTTCAGTTGTATGAAAGCATTCAGGAAGGACTGTCCTAAATGCACTAGGTTGCTTTCCTCCTAATTAGGTCCTATTAATCTTTATAGACCAGGATTGACTTCTTTTTAATAAGTTCAAGATTCTTACTCAATTTCTAGCTTGCAGATTTTAGAACACGGTTTTTATTTTTCATATTATATCACATAAGGAGTAAAATGAGTGAGAATACCTTAATTTTGATCAACTGATTGCTATACATTTCCACAGGTGATCGAGCTAGTTCATAAGTATGGTCCCAAACGGTGGTCAGTGATTGCCAAGCACTTACAGGGCCGCATAGGCAAACAGTGCCGGGAGCGCTGGCACAATCACCTCAACCCAGAAGTAAAGAAATCCTCGTGGACTCAGGAAGAAGATTGCATTATCTATGAAGCTCATAAACGCCTGGGAAACCGCTGGGCTGAGATTTCAAAGCTGCTGCCTGGAAGGTACAATGAGCTTTTTGGCACCAAGACCCAGATCTGACTAAAACTATGCATAATTATGTCAGAAGAAAATTTAAATTACAGTCTTCCTGTCTAGTTAAGAGATTGACCTTTAATTTAATGGACTCTTATAGGACAGACAACTCCATTAAGAATCATTGGAACTCCACCATGCGCAGAAAGGTAGAACATGAGGGCTACTTGCGGGAGGGCAGTAAGATCTACGGCAGTGACCCTGGCCAGAAGAAACGGACCAAAGCCAGCCCAGTGGTGGAATATCCACACAAACAGAATCAATTGATCCTGAGCGACCAATCACAGGTGATAACCTACAGTACACAGTGATGCTCTTTTTTGATCAGTTCATATAAAACTTATTTTTTAAAAGTTACGTTTATTGAAAACTTGTGACCAAAGATTACGTTTCACAGATTATAGTTGACATAATGACATAATAAATGTCAGAATTATGCATGGCTAAAATTAATTAAACATACTTAATTTCATCCTCTCATATTGTTTGTGATCGGCAGCAGCACAGATACCCATATGGTTCACAAAGGGGCCAGTGTATGGACAACATTACTGTCGAGGTCTTAAGCTTTGTGTCGGTAAGTCCCATTGTGCCGTTCTCACGGCATGCTCCAATCTCCTCTGTATCTATGAACTTTCTGCTTTCAGAAGTCTGTCACTCTCTTTAAATTAAAGAATCAACTCATATTACTGTTTGTGTTTATATAATTTAATCTGCATGTGTGTTTTGTGGTGTGTTAAACTGGTCTATATCTGAATTTCATCAATGCCATTTTACCGCAATGTATCCAAAGTACATCAGCATCTGAATTCAGAGTAGTTTGGCATGGCGAAATTCAGGCCTCGTAAAGTCTCGTGAAATTGTCAGTAAACTGTTGTGTCTCCGTCTCTCTTTCCGCCACTTCCTCCCCGTTCTTCTTCCTCACAGCCGTGCCATGATGACCCAGAGAAAGAGAAAAGAATTAAGGAGCTAGAGCTGTTGCTAATGTCAGCTGAGAGTGAAGTCAGAAGACATTCGGGCCCTCGTGTAAGAGACACTGTGTGTGCTCGTAGTGAAGTGCGCTATAGATCCCATCAGCTCCCTCCATTCCCATCTTACTCCCTCATACCCTCATTTCCAGCTATGCTTAGTAAACCTTGCCCATCTTCACTGCCTCCCTGACTCACACCCTCCTGTAGACCACAGCATGAAAGTGACCGGGTAGTGATTTAGCTGTTGTTAAAGCGAGTTTTTCTACCCCGGTACTGTTATTTTTATTATTTTATTTGTACATTTATTTTATTATTTAAATTATTATCTTCACTATAAACATGTTCTTATTATTACGATTTATCTCATAAATATACTTATTTGATATTTTATCTCAAAGAAGTCATCATTAATTTGAATTATTTAAATATAAACATGTTAAAATTTTCAATTTTTGTAGATAGATTAAATTAGATAAATCTTTACTGGTATAAATCTTTAATACAAGTATGTGTATGCATGCCATAAAATCCAGTTTTCCAGTGGACAATAGGATCAAATGGTCTGATTCAATTCATATCAAGCTTTATTGGCAAGATAATCTTAAGTGTACATTTACATAGCATTATTAGACACTATACATACAGATACAATCAAATTGAATGCTGAAGTTCAATTTACTGAAATTTAAAATCTCAAAACTATTAATTTCTGTGGCTGTCATTCAATCTCTATCACACTTACAAGCAGTTGCGCTTTTGACACTGACTCATTCAGATGACAGTGAGTGAATGTTTTTGAACCTGATTCACGCTTGTGGGTGAAGTCTCCATTCTCCATACAGTAAATCTGCTTCCTTGTTTATAAGCATGCACTGATCCACACAATCCGTTTTCGTGCAAGCATGTGCAGTCGAGTCGAGTGTGTACCTTCTGGAAATTAAAAACATTTTGGGCAAAAAGATAAGTGCAGTTTCAGGAAGTGAAAAAAAAAACAGATGCTGTATTAATTGCATAAAAATAAAATGTTTTTAACGCATTAAACAGTCAACTATTAATCACAGAAATTAACTCGTTAAATTTCCCAGCCCTAAAATAAAAATGTACATTTATTATATGTATTTAATTAAAGTAATGACATTTTTAATCAAATACTATTATTACAATAAATAAGTATTATTAACTTTTATGCTTATCTTTATAAATTACCATTTTATTATATTTTTCACACTGCTTTCATCCATAATTGTCATTACAATGTGTCTTAACCAGGTGTAACGTAAAGTAATTAATTACATCTCTTCCGTATTATTTTGAGTTTTTGTTCTAATCAGCAGCGACAAGATGTTTAGTCTGTCGCTTGGTTTCTGAATTTGTTGTTGGGTAGCCCTGCCCACAGTGAAATCTCATTGGCTGCAATCATGCTATGCCTGATTAGAATACATTGTCAGTGAATTGCTGACTATGCTTCCTCAGTTTTTTCCAGAGTTTATTCAAGTTGTTCCATTTTTGTAGGTTATGTGAAAATATGTCTTTAGTTTCACTGAAAATGTTTAGAAAGCATGCACCATAACACTACCATAGAGAAAAGATTCTCTTCTTTATGACACTGTTAATATAATGAATGTTTAACATAGATTTCAGATATTAAAAATGATAAGTGAAATCATTAACTCCTCATGCTGACCTTAATGGTTTGGTCCTGTGCAGAATCCAGAGAGTTACTCCAGCTGGTCAGATAGCCTCCATGATGATACTGTCACCACTACAGAGAGTTTGGATGATAGAAGAGGTGAGCTGTGTCGTTTAGAGGAGGGCCAGTCTGCTGCTATGTCTCTGCCTGTCTCTCCTAGCAAGTTCTTGGCTGCTGAGGCCAGCGCTCTGCTGTCCACTTTAGAGACCATACCAGATTTTGCAGAGACCATGGAGCTCATAGACTCTGTAAGCATAGTAAAACACTGTTCTTTGTATAGTAGTTTGTTATACTGAGTTTATCAGATGCAAAAAAAAAAATGCTATAAGTTCACTGTCTTTGCACTGTTTTTTCATGCTGATTACTGTAAATGTTGTTGATTGCAATACTGTCTACTGATAAGCCTACACAGAATTGGCACAAATTTTCTGGGCTGATTGTGAGTGAAAACAAATTTGAGTGTTATATTCTTAATAGTTGCTTAAAGCATTATCAAGTTAGCCTAATGTTTAATGCATTAAAACACAGGCACAGAATTGTATCAATGGTAGGCATTAAGATTCTGCTGAAATCAGCAGAGCATTCTATAGGCATATAAGTAAAAGAGGATATCTAAAAATACATACTTAACGAGACACATAATGATAAGGAAGAAATCTTTGAAATATTCTGTATGTGGTTTTTGATGCTGCAGGATCCTATGGCTTGGAGTGATGTGACCAGCTTTGATCTCTCTGAGGGAGGCCCCTCCCCAAATCCCACTAACTCCGATGGGGTTTGTCCAACAGTGAATAGGAGCACAGAAAGCCTTGGCTACCCAATAAATGCTCCCGCTGTCCCAGAGATGAGCAGACAGTGTGCTGCCATGAACCAAGGCAAGTCTGTAACTCTCTCCAATACCTGCATGAACAGGTTCAGCACTCCACCACCGTTTATTATGAGAAAGAAGAGAAGAGACAGAGGGGATCAGTCCCCTGCAGATGAAAGGAACTGCGGCCCTTTCATAGACAACAGTGGAATCTCACCAAAAAACACCCCTGTCAAAGGCCTACCGTTCTCCCCATCTCAGGTAAAATGGGTAAAATCATAAAACAAAAACTTGAGCGACCATTTAAACCACACAATTTTGTTATTTTTCTGTCCCATTCAAAATTGTGTTCTTTCATTTAGTTTTTCAACATATCTGGTGGTGAGCCCTTGACCCTGGACAATCCAGCTCTTACCTCCACCCCTGTGTGTGGGCAGAAATGTCTTCACAATACACCCCACCAGAGAGAGACCACACCAAAACACCAGAAGGAGAATGCAGGGTAAGACCCTTGTTCTTCACCTTGTTATTTGAGAACATCGAACAACCTCATCCATCTTAAAATCAAGCACAATCAATAACATTTCTTGTCTTCACAGTTTTAGGACCCCCAAAATCCATAAGAACAGTATGGTCCACACGCCAAGGACACCAACCCCTTTCAAAAACGCCCTGGCTGCCCAGGAGAAGATGCATGGGCCGTTAAGAATTGTGGTAAGTCCTAATGTGGCCACTGATATGTTACTATTATGGGATAGAGTGGCAAGAAAAACTATATGAACCATTTGGAATTAGCTGTTTTTTTTTTGCATTAATTGGTCATAAAATGTGATCTCATCTTCATCAAAGTTACAAGTATAGACAAACACAATGTGCTTTAAGTGAATTACAAAGATCTAATTATAATATTTAATGTCTTTATTGAAGACATCCCATTAAACATTCACAGTGCTGTGGAAAAAAGTAAGTGAACCCTTGGATTTAATAACTGGTCGATCCTCCTTTGGCAGCAGTGACCTCAACAAAGTGTTTCAGGTATATGCTGATTGATCACCACAAGGTTCAGAAGGAATTTTGGACTATTTTTCCTTACAGAACTGCTTCAGCTCAGCCATATTCTTAGGATGTCTGGTGTGAATGGCTCTCTTGAGGTCATTCCATAGCATCTCTAATGGATTAAAGTCTGGGCTCTGACTGGGCCACTCTAGAAGGTGGATTTACATTGATGTTTAGGGCAATTTTCCTGCTGCATCACCTAAATTCTACTGAGCTTCAGCTGGCACACAATCACCCTGACATTAGGCCTATACTGTTGGATCTCTTGATAAACATGGGAATTAATTTTTTGGAATTCATTGCGTGATGATGGCAAGTGGCCCAAGCCCCGAAGCAGCAAATCAGCCCCAGATCATGATACTCCCCCCACTGTACTTCACCGTTGGGATGATGTTTTTATGCCGGTATGAGGTGCCCTTTTTATGGCATACATAGTGCTGTGTGTTCTTTCCACACAATTCAACCTTTGTTTCATCACTCCACAAAACATTTTCCCAGTAACGTTGTCTTTGGCAAATTTCAGGCACACAGCAATGTTTTTGTTTGAAAGCAGTGGCTTCCTTTGTGGTGTCCTGGCATGGACACCATGCCTGTTAAATGTTTTCCGTATAGTAGACTCATGAATAGGGTTTTTAAAGAGTTCCAATGATTACTTCAAGTCTTTAGCTGTCACTCTAGGGTTCTTTTTTACTTTATTGACCATTCTGCGGTGTGCCATTTGAGTCATCTTGGCTGGATTGCCACTTCTACAGAGAGTAGCCACAGTACTAAATTGTCTCCATTTACTACAATTTGTCTAACTGTGGACATATGAATAGCTAAGCACTTGGAGATAACTTTGTTTCCCTTTCCAAAGCAACAATTCTTGATCGTAGGTCTTCTGAGATCTCTTTTTTGCGAGGCATGGTACACGTAAGCAGTTGCTTCTTGGGAATAGCAAGCTCAAAATGTTTGAGTGCTTTTTATAAGTAAAAGTACCTCTAACCCTTATATCCAATCTCATTTTATTAATTGGATGCCAGGTTTTCCAAGTCTTGATTCTGATTAGCTTTTGTTGACATCATTAGCTTAGGAGTTCACTTCCTTTGTGTAACGAGGACTCAGACTGGTTGGGATCCATTTGCAGTGTTTTAATGAGAACAGCAGAGTCAAAACAGGCGAGGGTCAAGAGACAGGCAAACGGGTACAAGCAGGCAGATGTAATACTGGTCACAAACAGGCAGATGGTCAGGGCAGGCAGCAAATAAACGTAGTTGAAACACAGAGCAAGATTGGTACACAGAAAATCAGAGTAGGTAATAGAGCATATGCTTAGAAATGTAGCCAGAGCAAACAAGACTTCGCAAAGAGTGAGATGGCAGACAGTGTTTAAATAGAGGGACAGATATGGGGAACAGCTGTGGTGTCATTAGACCGGGTATGTGGGTTTATGGGAAGTGTAGTTTGGAAAGTCAGTATTCCGGAGAGTCTGACCTCCGGTGGCCGGTTGGGGGAGTGCCTAACTCGGCATTCGTGACAGAGCCCCCCTCCTGTGAGCGGCTCCTGAAGCGAGGATGCGACTGTCGTCGGGGTCTACCTCGAGGTCGAGGGGCCGGTTTTCCCGGGTTGATCCGATGGAACTCTGAGATGAGGTTAGGGTCGAGGATGTCGTTAGTTCTGACCCAGGATCTTTCCTCCGGGCCGTATCCCTCCCAGTCCACCAGATATTGGAGTTGACCTCGATGACGTCTGGAGTCAAGCAGACCTCGTACCAGGAACGCCTCCTCACCGTCCACAATCATGGGAGGGGGGCCGGAGTTCACCTCCCCCTCCTCAGCTCTCGGACCACCAGCCGGTTTTAGAAGGGAAACATGAAAAGTGGGAGAAATGCGATAATTAGCAGGCAGTTGGAGGCGGACGGAAACAGAATTAATTTTTTTCAGAATCTTGAAAGGACCCACATACCTGGGATTGAGTTTTTTGCAGGTTGAGCGAAGACGGAGGTCTCGGGTCGAGAGCCATACCCATTGTCCAGGGGAATAATCAGGACCAGGACGACGATGTCAGTCAGCTTGCTCCCTGAATCTGTTTACGGCCCGCTGAAGATGGACGTGGGCCTGGTCCCATACCGCTTCGCTGCGTTACAGCCAGGTGTCTACAGCAGGAACCTCTGAAGGTTCGCCGGACCAGGGAAACAGGGGGGGTTGGTACCCCAGGACACATTGGAAGGGTGTCAGGTTGGTAGAAGGTTTAAGAATGGAGTTTTGAGCGTATTCAGCCCAAGGTAGGAAACGGCTCCAATCCGACTGGTTGTGGTGACAATACGTGCGTAAAAACTTGGTGATTTCTTGGTTCAGACGCTCCGTCTGGCCATTCGATTGAGGATGATACCCTGACGTGAGGCTGATGTTGACATTCAGTAGGCGGAAGAAAGCTGTCCAGACCCTGGAGGTGAATTGGGTACCCCGATCCGAGACGATATCTTCGGGAAGTCCATAGTACCGGAAGACATAGTGGAAAAGGTGTTCAGCAGTTTCAAAGGCCGTTGGGAGTTTAGGTAAAGGTATAAGTCGGCAGGATTTGGAGAAGCGATCAATGACAGTGAGGATAGTAGTGTTACCTTCAGAGACGGGGAGATCTGTGATAAAGTCCACGGCAATGTGGGACCAAGGTCGTTGTGGTATGGGTAAAGGTTGAAGTAGACCCGCTGGAGGTTGCTTCGGAGTCTTCGCAATATTGCAAGTAGGACATTCGTTCACGAATGTGGCAGTGTCATCTTGCAACGTCTCCCACCAGAAACGATTCCTTAACAGGCGGACGGTGGCCGCAATACCGGGGTGTCCCGAGTTCGTGGAGTTGTGCACCCAGCGAATTACCCTCTTCTGCATGTTCGGAGGGACAAACGTCCGGTTAGGTGGACACCCGGGTGGGGGTTGGTCAGTTGCTTGAGCCTTGGCGATTTCAGACATTATGTCCCACTGGACCGGAGCTAAGATCATTGCGGGCGGAATGATGGGCTCGGAGACGGGATCAAGAGGCATGGGGTCGTGTTGACGAGAGAGTGAATCGGCCTTGACGTTCTTAGATCCAGGGAGGTATGAAATAGAGAAGTTGAACCGGGTGAAGAATAGTGCCCATCTGGCTTGTCTGGGGTTGAGTCTCTTGGCCGAGCGTAAATACTCAAGATTGCGGTGGTCAGTGTAAACCAGAAATGGATGTCTCGCCCCCTCCAGCCAGTGCCGCCACTCCTCCAGGGCAGCTTTCATGGCCAAAAGTTCACGATTGCCCACATCGTAGTTCTGTTCTGCGGGTGAGAGTTTGCGGGAGTAAAAGGCACAAGGAAATAACTTAGGAGGGTTACCTTGGCGTTGAGAGAGTATGGCTCCTGTGCCGGTGTTAGATGCGTCGACCTCTACCACGAAGGGAATGTCAGGATCAGGATGATGGAGAATGGGAGCTGAGGTGAAGCGATCCTTTAACTGGTCGAAGGCTTGCAGTGCAGTAGTGGACCAGCGCAGTTTGGTCTGTCCCCCCTTGACCATGGCAGTGAGCGGAGCAGCGACAGTGCTGAAGTTTCTAATAAACCTACGATAAAAGTTGGAGAATCCTAGAAAACGTTGTAGTTCCTTTACCGTGGTGGGTTGAGGCCAATTTAACACGGCGTCCACCTTGCTCTCGTCCATGGCTACCCCTTCCGGGCTGATGATGTAACCAAGGAAGTCGACTGATGATAAATGAAACTCACATTTCTCCGCCTTAGCATATAACTGGTGTTCTGCAAGACGTTTCAAAACTTCTCTGACCTGGGTGACGTGTTCCTCTAGAGAGTTGGAGTAGATAAGGATGTCATCGATGTATACGATTAAACACTGGTTCAGCAGGTCTCTGAAGATGTCATTGATAAAAGACTGGAATACGGAGGGACTGTTAGATAAGCCGAACGGCATCACCAAATATTCGTAGTGCCCGTTTGTGGTAGAGAAAGCCGTTTTCCATTCATCCCCCTCCCGAATGCGAATTAAATTGTAAGCACAACGTAGATCGAGCTTAGTGTAGATTTTTGCGGATCTCAGTTGTTCTAAAGCCACAGGGACTAGCGGTAGGGGGTACCTAAATTTAACTGTGACATCATTTAGGCCGCGGTAGTCGATGCAGGGTCGAAGAGAGCCATCCTTCTTACCCACGAAGAAAAACCCTGCAGCTGCTGGTGAGGTGGAAGGACGAATGAACCCCTTGGCTAATTCTTCTTTGATATACGTTTTCATGGCATTGGATTCGGGCTCAGACAGAGGAAAGATTCTGCCTCTGGGCGGTGAGGCACCTGGTATGAGTTCGATGGCGCAATCGGTCGAGCGATGAGGAGGTAGTTGTGACGCTTTGATCTTGCTGAACGCTTCGCTTAGGTCGGCATATTCTGGAGGTATCAGTGGGGCGTCACAAAGCTTACTCAAAACTTTGGTTGTTCCTACGATAACGGGTTTCAGACATTCTTTAGCGCAATCAGAGCCCCATTGTGTAATCTGATTATCCTGCCAGGATATTTGTGGATTGTGTTTTTTCAGCCAGGGCAGACCGAGAATGACCGGGTTGTGAGGGGAATGTATGACATAGAAAGAAGTGTTCTCTGAGTGTAACACTCCAACCTGTAGTGTAATATTAGAGATGGTATGATGCACTTGGCCAGTTCCTAAAGGACGTCCATCTAGCGCTGCCACTGCCAAAGGAGGATTACAGGGAGTCAAGGGAATGTTATATCGTTTGATAAGAGCTTCATTGATAAAGTTGTCTGCCGCCCCCGAATCAATCATGGCATGGGTACTAATACACACTGAATGGTGAATGAGCTTTATGGGAACTTCAAAACAGGTGGAGGACAGAACAGAAGAAATTAACAGACTCACCCCGTGCCGTTGTGTTTGAGAGGGTCGTGTGGGACAGTTGGCTTGCTGATGTCCCGCTTGGCCGCAGTATAGGCAGAGGCGATTGGAGATGCGACGGTCCCTTTCCTCTTGTGAAAGATGCGTACGCCCGATTTGCATGGGTTCTGACTCCTCACGGAGTTGAGGCATAGAACTGAGGGGATCGGGCCACTGAGCTGGTCGTCTGGAGCGGATGAGGTTATCGACTCGTGTGGCCAAGTTGATAAACTGATCGAGAGTAGTGCCCTCATTGCGACAAGCCAGCTCGGATTGAAGATCAATGTTCAACCCCTGACGAAAGAGGAGCTTGAGGGTATCTTCTACCCAGTTGGTTTGCGTGGCGAGAGTGCGAAAGGAAAGCGCGTAGTCTGCTGCTGACCGGTTTCCTTGTCGGAGAACGAGCAGCTGTTCCCCGACTCTCTTACCGCCTTCAGGGTGATCGAAAACCTCAGCCAGACGTGCCATGAAAGCCTCGTAGCTGGTCTGGTTAAAGCCCCGGTTAGTCCAGACAGCGTTAGCCCAATCAAGAGCTCTTCCCGTGAGCACAGAGCAAACAAAGAAAATCTTACTCGCGTCTGTGGGGTAAAGTGTTGGTTGTTGCTCCAGAAACATTGAACACTGCATCACGAACCCCTTGCATCTTGCGGGTGAACCGTCAAATTTCTCCGGTAGAGCTAGACGAGGACTGGCGACGGCGCCGAAGTGGGGCCAAGCAGTGGGCATCTGACTGGCTTGAGGAGCCACGGGTGCTGGCTCGGGTGCGGGCTGGTGTCCTCCCTGGAAAGACCTCATCAGTTCTTCCATGAGAGAGGTGAGTCGATTAAGCTGGTGTTGATGTGAAGCTAACAAACTTGCTTGGGCGGACAGCTCTTCGGCGACTCGTGAAACAACCGCTGGATCAGTAATTGGCGAAGTCTTCTGTAACGAGGACTCAGACTGGTTGGGATCCATTTGCAGTGTTTTAATGAGAACAGCAGAGTCAAAACAGGCGAGGGTCAAGAGACAGGCAAACGGGTACAAGCAGGCAGACGTAATACTGGTCACAAACAGGCAGATGGTCAGGGCAGGCAGCAAATAAACGTAGTTGAAACACAGAGCAAGATTGGTACACAGAAAATCAGAGTAGGTAATAGAGCATATACTTAGAAATGTAGCCAGAGCAAACAAGACTTCGCAAAGAGTGAGATGGCAGACAGTGTTTAAATAGAGGGACAGATATGGGGAACAGCTGTGGTGTCATTAGACCGGGTATGTGGGTTTATGGGAAGTGTAGTTTGGAAAGTCAGTATTCCGGAGAGTCTGACCTCCGGTGGCCGGTTGGGGGAGTGCCTAACTCGGCATTCGTGACACTTTGTCCAACCTACACTGTGAATTTTTGAACGATGTATTCAATATGTACAAGAACAATACTATAATCTGTTATTAGTTCAAACAGATTGTGTTTGTCCATTACTGTAACTGTAACTGTAACTATTGTAAGATCAAACCAGATTCTAAGACAAATTTATACATAAAAACAAAAATTTCTTGCCACTGTAGTTCACCAAAAAGGACAATTCTGTAATAATTTACTCACCCCAGTGTTGTTACAAAACTTTATGATGTTGAGGTGATCTATCCCTTTAAATGGTTACAGCAAGAATATGTGAAGGCTCTTTGAGTATGTACAGTGATTCAGTTGCTTATTTGCCTTTTGTCCAATTAATTTGGTGTGTTCAGCCCCAGCCTCTGGCACTTCTTGAGGAGGACATCAGAGAGGTTCTCAAAGAAGAAACAGGGTCTGACATCTTCACACAAGATCAGAATCAGCTTCAGTGCATAACTTATGAGGTAACCCTTGTAGGTGGCCACTTTCTCAGCTGCTCTCCAAATCATGCAATTAGGTTGCATTTTAATGTTCAACATGTTTTTTCTAATGTTGTGGCTCAAAGTGAACACTGGTTTTGTTTCAAAATTGTTATTTGGGATTCACAGCAAATGGAAGCTCCTGCTAGGAAGGTTAGAAAGTCTCTGATGTTGGACAGCTGGGAAAAAGACTGTCTGAATGTACAACTGTTTCCTCAACAGAAGATTAACAATGGACTGGTAAGACCATTATCCTCTAGTGACAAATTATTAGGGCTGGGGAAAAAAATCAATTCTGTTACAAATTGTGATTCTTGAGGCAAACAATTTTAAAATCTCCCTGATGACAAAAAAAATTATATATATATATATATATATACAGTATATATATACACACAGTGAGGGGAAAAAAGTACTTGATCCCCTGCTTATATTTATGTTTGCCTACAGACAAACAAATGATCAGTCTATAATTTTAATGGTAGGTTAATTTGAACAGCGAGAGACAGAAAAACAACAAAAAAACTAATGTCAAAAATGTTATAAATTGAATTGCATTTTAATGAGGGAAATAAATATTCAACCCCTCTGCAAAACATGACCTAGTACTTGGTGGCAAAACCCTTGTTGACAATCACAGAGGTCAGACGTTTCTTGTAGTTGGCCACCAGGTTTGCACATATCTCAGGAGGGATTTATATATAATTATTTATTTATTTATTTTTCAAATAAATTCATGTTTATCTTAATGCTAATAGGTAAATATGGGAACCTATATTTGTGCAGAGTTCCATACTAACAGGTTTTCTCTCTGAAAAGTTTTGTCTCTTTAATTCTTCACATTTAGTCGTTAAATGCACCGTTGCTTCAGTAATAAAAGTGCTCTTTGTTCACTGTCGGATGTCAAAATCCTCTAATGTGATCAATGTTGCTGTTATTATGCATAATCCAAAAGTTTATTTAAGATGTGTCATGGAGGATATTTGTAGAAGTTATTCTGCAGATTCTGTCTCAAACTGCTTTAATAAATAGTTTAGCTGTAAACTACTGTATATGTCGTGTCCCCGCAGTATTTATAAACAGCCAGGGTATTCATGCCCAGTGACAGGTAATTTTCCACATTTATCTGCCACTGTCGACAAGAAATACCGGATAGACACAAAGATGCGTGCTTGAGGAAACACCTTAAGTTAATTTGCGCATTGTTTCCCATTTGCGCAGCGCTACCCTTGTTTCGTGGAACACGCGCAAATGGTTTTTCACTTTTTTTCTCTGTCAGTTATCTGGGAGCAGTTTGTAAGAAAAGTTTTGTCTATCAGAATGCTGCATAAGTTCTCAGACTATCGCAGAATGCATATGCAAATAGCATGCAACAACATTGGGACTACAGGCGAACTGTCATGCGTGTGATAATTCAGTACAGCCACAGAAGTGGGTCTTGAACAAGTTTACTCTTTAGCCTCCATTTGTTGTTTTGCCGTCCTGGGCAAAACAACAACTTTGGGGGTATTCTCATTTAGAATCAGCACCACCCCTATACTATATTTAGTATTGTGTATATTTATTTGTTGAATACAATTGGACATAATGCAGCCTCATACAAGGGTTCCTTTGCACTAACTAGTCGCCTAGCTCAGACAACGCACTGACTGGTCAGTCGATAGTTTCTAAATTAGTAGTTTTGCACATCCCTACCTTTTACCTGCAAATTATATATTACAGAGTGAAAACAATTATCATTTCAGACACAGATGTTCTTCAATAGACATTTTTTTCTGAGAAAAAGGAGTTAACAAAGTTTTTTTTATCTTTTTAAGAAGTTTTTATATCAAAGCATGAAATCGGAATACTAACAGAATCACAATACATATTGAATCAGCTTGGAAATATTATTGTCAAATTTAATCGGGAGGTCTGTGGAAATATCCAGCCCTGCAAATTATAAGGGTTTTTTCCTTTATGAGTTTACATAGATTTATTTTTCAATGTGAAATGCCAGTAATATAAAGCTGTGGGGCACTACCAATATTGGATGGGCTTATTTTTCTATCCTCCTCAACCTCTTCCCTGCTTTCTCACACAGTCTCACAATGATGGTCTACTGACCAGATCTATGCTTATGATGCCATTGGCAGAGGGAGAGGAGAACTCTTGCTTTCCTGGATCACTGAAGGATTCACTGTCCATGGTCTGCTCCCTTAGCCCACAGATCAAAAGAGAAGCCATGACCCAGAGGAGCCCACCCTACCAAACCCCTCCACCGGTAATTTTTCTCACTTTTTTCTAAGCATTTAAGGAAAGTATTGGGTCCATCCTTCCTTGACCTCCTGTGGACTTATAAATTCTCAATTTGTTTTACTCACAGTACATTTAGAGTTATGCACTCTTCATCCATTGTATTTGTCAATGGCAAAAACAATTTTTACTTTGTAGATACATTTTTACAAATTGACAAACATATTTTTCCACCCAGCAGGCCAACAACGAGTGGGAGGCGGTAGTCTTTGGGAAGACAGAGGATCAGCTAATTATGACCGAGCAGGCGAGGCGTTACTTAAACACCAACACCGCCATCTGCATTTCCAGAGCTCTCGTCCTCTGAAAGTCACTTCTGCACTACAGCAACCCTCCCTCTTTCCTCTATCACACCAACATTTAACCTTTTAGACAATCTGGGGTAGGAAACTCAAGCATACACTTATGTTAGCTGAAGACCTACTGATATAACAATGTATTGCTTAGGATAAAGAGACTCATATGCTGGAGATGTAGTCTTAGCAGTGTGCATGCTTGTTGTATTCCTGCTAAAATACAAATAGCACTAGGCTTGCAGAATTTAGTTAATGGTATTTTAACATAGAGATGATTTTTACAAATCTGTTTTAGTCATAGTCAGTGTGTTGATTTTTAAAGGCTGCTTTTTAATGAACTTTTTTAAGAAAGGAAAAAAGGAATAAAACTTGTAAATTAAATTTTCAGATAGTTTTTACGCTTGTTTTAGATAATTTTATAGACTGGTGTTAAGGATAGGGGAGCACTTGCAGTGTTGCACTACTGTGGTTGTTTGTTAGGGTGAGGAGCAGAGACAGTGTTGAGGAGTAACTGGATAGCACTTGCAACGTAATCGTTTCCGCTCCAAGCGTAACAAAGGTTCCACCCCAATTATTATTTTGTTTTTTTATGAGTAGAACACTCAATGAATGTATTATATAGCATGAATCTAATAAGTTAATGTCTACTGGATGGTACCTTGCTAGTGTTGTTTTTTCTTAAGTGAAGTTTGTTGAAATGAATTGCATCTTGAACATCTGTACAGACTTAACATCGCTTACAGGCATGTTTGTGACTGCAGTCTAAATCCAGCATCGTCACTGCTTATGAAAATTTTCTCAATTTAGCTGAAATCATGTTTGGTACCGATATCAATGCACACGTTGCATTATAAATAGCACGTTCCAAGAACAGTAGGTGAGAGTCATTCATTTTGAGCTGTAGGTTCTATTTATTAAATATTAACTAATTTATTTATTTCAAAGATATAAAAAAATCTAATTATATTTTTGTTCTATTAAGAATTTGAAAATCGTACATCTTGTTTTTTTATTTTATTTTAATAACACTGCCATTAAATTCTTGCATCTAGTTTGTACAGGTCTGTACAGAAGGTTTAAAGGGATTGTTTACCCAAAATCATAATTTACTCACCCTCATGCCATCCCAGATGTGTATTACTTACTTTCATCTGCAGAACACAAAGCTAGATGTTTAGATGAATATCTCAGCTTTGTAGGTCCATACAATGCAAGTGAATGGTGGCCAGAACTTTGAAACTCCTAAAAACAGCTTAAAAGTTATCCACATGACTCCTGTGGCTTAATATATGTCTTCTGAAGTGAGTCAATCATTTTTGGGACAGGACGGACCAAAATATAACTCCTTTTTCCTTATAAATCTTTACTTTCAGAATGTGACCGTATTGCTTTTGAAGTCATTAATGTAACCACCGGAGTCCTGTGGATCACTTTTCTAGTACCTTTATGTGGTTTTTGGAGCATCAAAAGTCTGGCCACCATTCACTTGCATTGTATGGACCTACAGGGCTGAGATATTCTTTTAAAAATTGTGTTCTCCAGAAGAAAAAAAATAGCCATAAACATCTGGGATGACATTAGGGTGAGTAAATTAATACAAAATTTTGGGTGAACTATTCCTTTAAAATCCTTTCAAAGATTCCATCTTCTGTTAATTTTTTTGCCAATTGGTTGACCATAAAGGTAGGAGCATTCAGCCTCCAAATGTTCGAAGTAGGCAAATTGCACTTTTAAATATTGTATAAATGTTGGTTTGTCTCTTGTATATATTGTTTGATGCCCTCTCTGTAGTGTTTAATTTTTTTTTATGTGGGGATCTTTTTTATTGGTGGATGAATGTATTTACACATATCATTAAAACACTGACATATCAGGATGACATCTGAACGGGGGTCTCTCACTTTCTCTCTCTTGGAGAATGTATTTAAGGTTTGCTCGCTGCTGCTGAGAGTTACAAAAGGAATGGACACTAGCACAATCTGTTGAAGGAAGTGTACGACTGTGCTTTTGTATTAAATATATATATATATATTATTTTTTATTTTTTTGCATTGTTGGCCACCCATGTGAAATAGTTCCAGGTTATTCACATTGATACTCTAGTCTGTGCAAGTAAAGACCCCAATGTTGAAGGATTTGGCAGTATTAGCTTTGTATTGGGGGCCCGCTTAACACAATTGTCTTTAATTAAAATTGAGGATGATTTTTAAAAAATACATAAAAATGTATATTTTTGCTAATGTAACCCAGCTATTAAAACACAGACTGACCATCTGCATTGAAATATACACTACTATGTAGATTACTTCACAATGTGCATAGGTCTATGACTGCAGCTTATTGACATTTACAATCTATGTTACAGAAATAATTTATATTGGTTCCTGTGACATTGTAGATAACTGCTTAATGTTTTTTGTGTCTTCTTTTTACTGTGTCTATGTTCTTGTCTTGTTTATTGTTTTGTTTTTTCTGTAGACGTGGTCATGTTACAATCTAACATGGACACATATATTAAGGGAAGCAAATACATGTAGCAGATTTAAATACATTAAAACAAGCAGCACACATCCTCTCACATACTAATTTCTCATGCAATAAGTATGTATTTGTCATTATTTACAGCATAACAATTATAACCTGCTTCTCTGATATTACAACAAACCGTTTAATAACCATTTTGTTATTCACAAACCTAAAAATAAATAAATGAAATTTGAAGTGTGTCACTTGTGTTTTTATTTTGAGAAGGCTGAGTTAGACAAATGGTACCCCAAAAGTGATTCAAATTTAACTTTGTGATTGACAGCACTTCCATCCTCCCCAGGACCTTATAATCACCCTCTCATTCATGTCATATGACAAAATGCCATCTGAACCTCACAGGGAGTCCCATTCTTTCACCCTCTTCAGAAGGCCAGGTGTTTACAGCAGTAATGGAGGCTGAGGTCTCCTGAGTTGACTGCTATCCTCTTGTCACTGGACCAGGGGTGCCGCAATCTCTGTTCTTGGGCTCTGTGGACCCACACCCTCCCTGAACAACAAGGCTCTCCACAGGTCAGCTGCTCTCTGTAAAGAGGCCCACTCGCCCATGAAATAATGTCTTTTGGCTTTATTGTTCTGCATGTCTGTTGGTTTTGCAGGCCCATTCACTCAATTTCCCCTGAATAGAGGGGCACAAGGCCCCACTGACATGCCTTCTGCTGCTGATGGCCATTTCAAGCCATAACACATGTGCTCTTATATCTTTCTTTCAGATTCAAAGAACACTTTGCTATTGTATTTTTCAGATGGTGAATGCAGGCTTGAGAGATGTCAAATGCCCATTGGGGCTAAATTGTTTGGCTGGTTTGGGCTTTTGTACAGTGCACTGTGTTTAATGGCTACTAAAGCCATTTTTGGCTCCACTCAAAACAAACACCTGTTGTACTCTGACAGTGACGTGTTAATTTAGAAAGAAGTTTAATCTTTAGGTTGTAATCCCAGCCTTGACCTTAACTGAGTTGATTATTGATCTACAAGCAGCAGAAATGACTCTGTATTCACAAGTTACCTCATAACATTACTTACCACTTAATCCACTACAAATGACTACTTATCTAAAAATTGTAACCATGATTACACTACTCATTACTTCATGGAAAAAGCAATTACATTACTTGAAAGTTATTTTTCAGCTCAATTAACTCAAAATAATATCTGTTTCCTCCTTGTTCATTGTGGCAATAAAGTAACACTAATTAGACATTTCTACCTTACAATGACTTGTTAGTGACTCTACAGCTGTCACAGAAACACAAATAGAAATAGCCTACATGTGAACGTAATTCACGTTTGAAATATATTCGACATAATTTTATTTTAGAAATGTGTGTAACCAAATTAATGTATTAAAAATAATAATAAATAAACCTTATTGAAAGTCAGTACTGAAATCTGATTGCACAAATTTAAAATGTAATGTTTTACACTACTTCACTAATAAAGTAATTAGAATACAGTTACCAGATTACACCCAACACTGTTACTTACATACATTAGATATAAGTTATTTGCATTATTTGTGATGGCTTTATAATTAAAAAAGCTGAAGAAGAGAGCAAAAAAATTTAATGTTTAGACTGAATTTGAGCAAAGTCTTTCTAGCATGTCAGTCCACTGGCGGCCATTTTTCATGAGTGCAGCTCCTGTCTACTTGAATGGGGAAAGACTAAAATCTCCAAAATGGTTGGTCAAGACTACGATCATAGAAAATATTTCAAATCAACAGTAAAATCTGACAACACTGGAATCATAAATTGTGCTTCTTTATAACAGATTTAACTAAAAAAAATTAAATAATTCTAGGCTTGTATAGCTAATGCGCATGCACGTTCTTGAGCTTATTGACAGGTGGTATCTGTATGTCAAAGGTGATTGGCTCTTTTACCTGTAAGGCGGGACTTCCTTTCTTCATCCGTTGACCGTTGGGTGTTCCAATTTGTCCCGTTCATTTTAATAGAAGTTGCCCGTCTCCGCTAAATAGTTTTTGATTTGAGTTTGTGAATTGTGCTACGATAGAGAAAGACAGGGTCATGATGGGAAAAAAAACATATATAGGCTATTAACAATATATAGATTACACAATTTTCCACTACATTGTCCACGAATCCACAAATCGCTCGACTTGCTTAATGAATCAGTCGAAACCGATTGGCGAATCAGTCTGAACTGAAAACAGGCTGGAGATTTCCTTCAGCTTGGACTACTCGCTCAATGAACCATGGGTTATGACTAAATGAAATGACTATGTGCAATGATAGATTGGCTAATGTCTACATATATATATATATATATATATATATATATATATATATATATTTATTTATTTTTTAAATGGTATTTTCATTTGAAAAAAACAACAACAACACTGGTTCAAATGAGGGCATATAATAAATAGTGGTCAAACATAACATTACGATGTTTATGTTTTACACCATGTAATAACATAGATTAGTAGCCTACTAATTCTAGCTTCATATATCTTTTTGTGCTTGAATGTTAAAATATGTAACTTCTGTCTCTGAATGTGCCTTTATTTGATTGTGAGAATGAGATTATAATTTTTTAATTTGTGAGTGGGAATAATGACACGTATGCAGATCTTGCATGCAAGCGTGTGTGCATGTTTAGATGTGTCCCAATGCATCATCTGGTACAAACTCATCACAGTGAAGACCCTCCCTTGGGTCTATATGCACATTGACTGCCATTGTGTGTAGTAGACAGCAGATGGTAGGCTCTCGCAGCAGTGACAGACCCAGTCATCTGGCAGGCACCCAAAATTCAGGCGGGAAACCCAGGCATGGTGCTCCACTGGGTGCCTATTGATATGGGTCAGATTTTCCACAGGCTATGACTAGCTGACTGCTGAGACTTTGGACACTGCACAGGCAAAGCACATAGCTATGCTGTAGTGTTAAACATGAGGGTTTATACTAAAAAATAAACTCAGTTAGGTGTGTGATATTTGTTGAAATTAAGTTTTGAGAGCAAAAGGGGTCCTTGCTACTGGACTGAACAGAGGGCTATGTGCCTGGCTTCATACAGTAAGTATGAATGTTACTGATCTCCATACAGTTTAGAGTCCCTGAACTGTTAATGTAACAGGTTGTGCCCCCATAGCTGTTTTTTTCTTTTCTTCTTTTTTTGAATCAGGTTTCTTGTTGAAGAGGCACCTGGTGAATGGGGGAAAGTAATTGTAGACATTGTGTTCAGCGGGTGGAGCAGATTTAAGCCTTTCTCTCTTTTATTCTTGCTGTCTCTATGTCTTTTTAGCAGCTGTTCCTCAGGTGAGCTACAAGCAACAGATGCTGCTAGGTGATAATCTGGCAATAATGTTTTGAAATCACTCTGACACTATTGATTTGTTTTTACTCTTTTGCACTTTTTGTAGGCTCTAAAGTGCTTATGAGCATAATAAAATAATAGCATGTCAATGACATCAAATTCACTGCATCAGTGGATTAGATTAGGGTTAATGAAGAAGATCTATAGGAGTCCTGCATAAGAGGCAAAGAGAAAGCTGAAGTTGATGTGACCAGTAATCCAATTTTAACAGATGGCCAAGGCACCTTATTAACCTAGAACCTGAAGAAAGTCAGTTACTTGGGCTGATTCAAAGGAATCAGTAACAAAATATAATCTTTTAATACATAGCACAGTAGATAAAGAGCACTTAATTTCAGACTGAAGTACAGAAATTGTATTTAGCATCTGTTCTAGAAAAGCCAGTCTGGTTTATGCAAAGATAATGATTGCTTATGTGTGTATGGTTGTGTATGCATGACATTCCCTGAATTAAAAAATCAGTTGAGAGGTCTCATAAATTCAGGGTGAACTTTTCAGAAAAAAAGTTTATGATAATTATGATTACAAAATGCATTTAAATGCTTTAATCACATTACAGAATTTAAGCCGTATATATACAGGGTTGGGGAGTAACGGAATACATGTAACAGGATTCCACTACAGTTACCATTTAAATAATAAATTATTTTGATTACTGAAGAGATTACTTTGCATTTTATTTTCATTTGTTTCATTTTATATTTAGTCCTTTCAGATGGAAAACATTTATGCATATAAATGATGAGATCCAAAGTGCATTTGAACAGCGGTGAAACACTTTCTTATAATGTGTTACATTCATACGAGCAGACAGAGAAGTACGTTTGAAGCAAGTTTGGAGCAGAAGAAATATTCCCAAAGTATTATTTACATTACTAACATTGAGTAATATCTATGTGGGTGGGGATGGTTACTGTTGAAATGTATTCCACTACAGATTACATGCTGTAAATTGTAATTTGTAACAAATTCTATTAGATTACTCAAGGTCAGTAATATATTCAAAATACTTTGGATGACTTCTTCAGCACTGGTAGATTTTTTTTACTTGTTTTGACTATAAAATCTCAAAATACACATGTTAAAAATACATTCTCTGAAAAAACTAAATATATCATGCAGTGTTGCTTATAAAACAAGATAAACCAAATTTATCTTGTGTAAGGAGTTGAAGGAGGACACGAAGACAATTTTTATGCCACTCTCCCCATGCTCTCTGAAATTAGAGACAGGTGTTAGACATAATTTATCTCAGGTGCAAGCGCCCTTACCGCTTTCTCCCCCGGACAGGCGCTTGACCACGCCCCCGCCGCCACAATTGTTTTAAGGATTTTTTTTTATATTTTTACAGTAAAACAATACAAAACTTATTATCAAGAATATGATTTTTGCGCTAATGTCAAAGGTCTTACTAGAAAAAAGAAATTATGATCCCATGTAAATTTTCTTGATAAAGAAATATGATCGTGTCTGGTAACACGTGCATGTAAAATGGCTAGAAATATAATTTTAGCTTAGCGTAAAGATGACAATTTACACAAGGTTTATTTCTATTTCTTCTGCTCCAAACTTGCTTCAAACCTGCTTCAAACGTACTTATTTGTCTGCTCGTATGAATGTAACACATCATAAAAAGTGTTTCATTGCAGTTCAAATGCACTTTGGATCGCATCATTTATATGTATACATTTTTCCATCTGAAAATAATAAATATTAAATGAAACAAATGACAATAAAATGCAAAGTAATCTCTTCTATTAAAGTAATCAAAATCATTTTTGAAAGGAACTGTATTCTAATTACAATGATTTAAAGGGTAACTGTAGTGGAATACAGTTACTTATATTTTGTATTTTAAATACTTAATCCCGTTACATGTATTTTGTTACTTTCCAACTCTGTATATATATATATATATATATATATATATATATATATATATATATATATATATATATATATATATATGTATATATATATATATATATATAGAGAGCTATATATATGTGTATGTAGGCTACACACACATGTACTGTATATATTTATATGTGTGTGTCATGGAATGCAGAGAGACAGGACCCAATCGCGGATAAAAACAGGGTTCAGAGTTCAAAAACAGGTATTTATTAAATACAACAAAAAGGAGCAAAACAAACTAAAATGTCTCGGTTGCGTACATAACTTTGGTTCCCTGAATGAGACATTGCACTGACTAACGCATATGGGAGTGTCTTCTGTTCTTACACAACTTAATTGAAACCTCTCTGCAATAACGCCAATATTCTAATATTGGCTATGGTGTTTGAGCCCTGCCTGTTATGGCGCGATGCTGTCCACTGTAAAAACAGGTGTGCAAACACCATTTCCTCAGAATTTCTGACTGAGAACAAGGAGTGCATCACTCGTACCACAAGAACAAGAAGTTTAGTAGTGCAGCTAGCGTTCACATTGTCTTGTTCCCTTCATCTCAGGGAACCAAGGTTACATACGTAACCGAGACATTCCCTTACGACAGTACACTTGACATTGTGTTGATAAACGTATATGGGGAACAGAATCCCATCATGCCACACTACACGACATAACCTCCCAGAAAGGAAACATTACGCCACAGTCTCGCGGGCAGCGACCAACATGAGTATGCTGCAGTGAGTGATCCTAGTGTTGGGCCAGGAGGGGAGCACTCAGAATGAATATATGAACTATAGTCATATAGTATGAATTAACTCCTTCAAGAACCCAGTCGAGAAGGGAGTTTATCTAGAATGTAATTGCTTGTGACTTATGGAAAATTACAATGCCTGCATGAAGGTGGTTGTGTAAAAAGATATAAATAATAAATAATAAGAGTTCGCCCTTAAAGGGAGGAGCATAAGTATATATTTGGCCAATTAAATAACAGTGCTCTAAACAGAGAGGACTTGTAAAGAGAGAGACGTTACGTCTAGGCAGGGACAGAGCCTAAGGAACTTTAAGGAACTTTATGATTAAATCATGCTTGCCTATAGTGGCACCGGCTTCATGTTCATGATAAGCAGATATAGTCGTCACATACACTTAAAGCATTGATGGAGTGAGTCCTGCATCTAATCGCTCTTGAAGAGAATTTCATGTATGGGGCAGCTTAGATCGATTTCTGCTTTGCCGAGTATTTCCCAAATCCTCAATACAGTTTGAGGAGGACGTCTCCATTCCCTCTGATTGTGCCAGTGACAGCCAATCGTCGAGGTAGTTCAAGATGCACACGCCACTCAGTTTTTTGAGGGCCGTGAACCGCATCAATGCACTTTGTAAAAGTGTGAGGAGCCAGAGACAGTCCGAAGGGCAGGACTTTGAATTGATACACTGTTCCCTCGAATGCAAATCTCAAAAAGATCCTATGATGTCGTACAATTTTGATATAAAAGTATGCATCCTTCAGATCTATCGACAAAAAACAATTGTATGGGTGTACATGCGATAAGATCCATTTCTGAGTAATCATTCTGAATGGGCGCTTTGTGATTGCGCAATTCAAATGTCTCAGATCCAGGATTGGCCAAAGCACCATGTCTTTCTTTGAGACAAGAAAATAATGGATGCAAAACCCATTTTGGGCTTGACTATTTGGCAAAACCTCTATTGCGCTTTTCACGAGGAGATTGTGTATTTCAGCTCGTAACACTGGCGCATCTTCGATGAAACCATGGAATACAGAACGGCGTTGAAACGGGGTGGCTGGCATGCAAATCGGATAGTATAACCATGTTCAATTGTTTTTGCACCCATTCTAAAAGACCTGTTAGGGCTCGCCCCACGTCCGCGTAATGGGACAGAGTGCAATTTGATTTGCTCACTGTATGATATAATGCGTCACTCACCTTAGGGAAGTGGTTGCGTATAATGTGTGGGCTTTGAAGAAGAAAGGGGCTCTTTATTAAGAATGTGTGAGCATCTTGTGCATTTGCAGTGAGTGCTGTATTCTTTTTTGCATTTATTACATTGCAATACACAGAAACAACATTTTGAACAATATTGTGAACAACAATATTCCTTTCCTGACAAACAGCAGTGGGGAGATGGGGAACAGTGCTTGTGTCTCCAATCAAGCCTTCTTTGGAGCAGACCAGGAGGGAACCACAGGCTCTGCTTTTCACTTTAAAGGGTTGTGCCTGTCAGGAGTGCTTTTGCTGTGTGGGGGGTTCTCCCATCAACACGGGGCATGTGCAGATATGGCTGCTTCCGTTTGGGCCATGGCTTGTGTGGCCTCACCGGTGGCTCGGCGGTGGCAGGTGGTGGCGCTGAGACAGCTGAGACAGCAGGTACGGGGCTTTTAGTCCAGCTTGACTGATCCAACTTTCCTGCCGCTGAGTAAGCCTTTCCAGCCAGTGCAGACATTTGTCAACATGGCTTGGAAGGATGTATGGGGCATGATTTCCATGGCATTGCTAGCTGGGCAGAGGTGTGCCGCTACCGCTTCCTCCACAGGGAGTAGTTGGGCATAATTGTTCTCTTCCCCATGATCCACATTAGAGAGGATGGTGTCACTGCGCAAGCATGCTGAGAAAGCGCACACCAGGACTTAGACAGTTATTAACTTAAGGAGGCAGTTTTGCGGAATGTGGAAGCTTGACAGTGTCCAGACCATTCATCGAGGTGAGACTGTTCAGGTTCTTCTGGGGGAGACCACTCGAGCTTGAGCTCTTCAACCACCCAGTTGCGCGTGCACGCTCCTCACCCTCACTGGGGAAGGGGCGGCAGCATCATCCGCATTCTCTTATGATCTCACTACAGCCCTGGAGGTAAGAGCCATTCAATCAGCCATTGGTGGCCCCCTGGCACTAGCTTTTACTACATTGCTTGGACAAGATCCCTTGGAACAAGTTGGGAGAGCTGTGAGCTGCAGCCAGGTCTTGGGCCTCAACTCTAAGCGCCAGGAAAGCACCCTCCTCCCTACCTCCTCCCTACCTTCCCCCCAGGGGACTTGTAGCCTGCTTCTACTGGGGTACACAAAGAGGAAACAACAAACACAAAGGCCCTGTTTATTCCTGCTGACCCCGATTCAGGCGCTTTGACGAAAGGAGACAAGCAACAGGCTGTTCAGCATTGGTCCAGGATCTGAGTGGAAGAGACAGTCACTAATCCAAGGACCACAGCTAGGTTTAATCCACCACACCTTGACTGCTCAAACCAGGGCCTTAACATAACCACAGTAGCCTCCCAATTGCAGACAGTCACTACTTTAGAATGCACAATGGCATTAAAAAGGCGAAAGTGTGAAATTGTGCTGGCAGTTTTGTTTATTGGTTGAGCAATGGAAATGCATGCAAAGTCTTTCCATGGCATACTATTGAATTTATAAAGAAATTTGAACTGAATATGCGGGGAATACAGGTAAAATGGGGAAGGGGCGGCAGCATCATCCGCTGACCACTTGCCCGATAAAGCGAAAGACATGGCATCGTCATTATCATCCCCAGCATCAGAACTGCCGAACGAGATGAGGCTGCGTGCCCTTTCAGAGGGCCAGAGCTCATCTCACACATATTGGCAAGGATGTGTCACAGGGCAACTGAGGGGCTCGCAGGGTGTGTGCCGGCACGAGGTCCACCTCAAATTCATCCTTCTCGACCTAGCAGCCCTGCCACTCCTCCTCGTGTGAATCTTTTGGTATCACAGATGAGGTGGGCGGGAGGGTGCATGATGCTGAAACTTCCCTCAGAATCATCCCTTCATGAGAGAAGAATGCTCATACGCTCGCAGTGAAGGCAGTCTGTCTCCATGAGAGCTGTCTCTACAGACAGTGAATCTAGCTCTCGTGCAGGTCTGATGGCGGAAAGTGCTCCCGCACAAGAAAAACTTATGGAACGCTATCTTTAAAAAGACACAAACACGTAAGTGACTCTTTCAGATATTTATATATGTATATATATATATATATATATATATATATATATATATATCCATCCATCCATCCATCGTCAACCGCTTATCCTGTGTTCAGGTTCAGGGTCACGGGGGGCTGGAGCCTATCCCAGCTATCCCAGGGACACCCTGGACAGGTCGCCAGTCCATCGCAGTATATATATATATATATATATATATATATATATATATATATATATATATATATATATATAACTTTCCAGAAGAACAACCATCTCTGCAGCACTCCACCAATCAGGCCTGTATTGTAGAGTGGCCACATGGAAGCCACTCCTCAGTAAAAGGCACATGACAGCCCGCCTGGAGTTTGCCAAAAGGCACCTAGAGGACTCACAGACCATGAAAAACAAAATTCTCTGGTCTGATGAAACAAAGATTGGCCTGAATGGCAAGCATCATGTCTGGAGAAAAACAGGCACCACTCATCACCTGGCCAATACCATCCCTACAGTGAAGCATAGTGGTGGCAGCATCATCCTGGGGATGTTTTTCTGTGGCTGGAAATAGGAGACTAGTCAGGATCAAGGGAAAGATGAATGCAGTAATGTGCAGAGACATCCTTGATGAAAACCTGCTCCAGAGTGCTCTGGACCTCAGACTGGGGTGAAGGTTCATCTTCGAACAGGACAATGACCATAAGCACACAACCAAGATAACAAAGGAGTGACTACGGGACAACTCTGTGAATGTCCTTGAGTGGCCCAGCCAGAGCCCAGACTTGAACCCGATTGAACATTTCTGGAGAGATCTGAAAATGGCTGTGCACCGACGCTCCCCATGCAACCTGATGGAGCTTTACAGGTCCTGTAAAGAAGAATGGGAGAAACTGTCCAAAAATAGTTGTGCCAAACTTGTAGCATCATATAAAAAGACTTGAGGCTGTAATTGGTGCCAAAGGTGCTTCAACAAAGAATTGAGCAAAGGCTGTGAATACAGTACATCTGATATTTTTAATTTTTAATTTTGTATAAATTTGCATAGATTTCAAACAAACTACTTTCACGTTGTTATTATGGGGTATTGTTTGTAGAATTTTGAGGAAAATAATGAATTTAATCCATTTTGGAATAAGGCTATAACATATATATATATATATATATATATATATATATATATATATATATATATATATATATATATATATATATATATATATATAAAACACACAATATACAATTGCTTGTAAGTATACACAACTCCTGCCGAAGGGCTGAGGAGAATCAGGATGCTGAGGCTCTTTCACCAGCGAAGCATCAAGTGGCGAGGCGGAGTGATGTTTGCCGGAGCACTGCAGGGGAGCAGAGCAGTCTTCTCGTTGCTGTGAAGATTCCGTCCGCTGACTCATGTATATTGATGGCAAAGGGTAGAGGGCTTCTAGACGAGATGAATCACTGTCTTGAAGGAAGAAATTCTGAGGAAATGGTGTTTGAGCACCTGTTTTTATAGCGGACAGCTTCGCGCCAAAACAGGCGGGGCTCAAACACCATAGCCAATATTAGAATATTGGCTTTATTGTAGAGAGGTTTCAACTAGGTTTTTAAAGAGGGCACTCCCATATGCACTAGTCAACACAATGTCAAGTGTACTGAGTCATAAGAGAACTCCCACAAGGGGGACAAAACAAACATAAACTACCATGAAGGGGAAAAACACAAAGTAAATAATCCAGGCAGGGGAAACGGGGAACAGGACTGACCGGACTGGGCTACGGGAACCAAGGTAGGAAGAAACAGACCGACTGATAGGACCGACATGAGAGGTACAAACAGACTGGAACAAGATGACCTGGACACTGGACAGCAAACACGAGGAGACTAAAATAGGGTGAGAAATCAACAGTTTAACAAGACAGGGTAGGTGTGACTGATAAACAAATAATGGGCAAACAATAAGGCAGGGTATGACATAAGACAGAGAGACACATGGCGATACAGAAACAAAACATGCCACGTGCTCTCACAAGACAACAAAACACCTGAATGGCATGAGCGCACATCGCCAAGACAATGAGGCAATATACGCCCATGCCAATTGACAAACGAAAAAGAAATGTTGAGCAATACTAAAGAGATGTGAGTATACCTTCAAGAAATGGATGAGGTACAGGTGGTGGAATGAGGTCCTGGGTCACTAAAGGGGGTTAATTAACTCTTCAAAACAATGCCATGTTTGTTCAATTGAACTCTTCATTCTTAAAATCGTTTAATTCCACATGTCCCATTCATTTCATTCTTTTCCCAAGTGGGCGAAGTGAATTTGGTCTCCTGTAGTGCATGTAGTAATCCAGCACAGGAATTCATAATTACTGGGCTAAGAAGCAATTAAAATGTTATGCATTCAAAAATAGCTACAGTACTTCTTCTCTTATGATCTCACTACACCCCTGGAGGTAAGAGCTATTCAATCAGCCTCAAAACCCCATTGGTGGCCCCCTGGCACTAGCTTTTACTACATTGCTTGGACAAGATCCCTTGGAACAAGTTGGGAGAGCTGTGAGCTGCAGCCAGGTCTAGGGCCTCAACTCTGAGCGCCAGGAAAGCACCCTCCTCCCTACCTTCCCCCCCAGGGGACTTGTAGCCTGCTTCTACTGGGGTACACAAAGAGGAAACAACAAACACAAAGGCCCTGTTTATTCCCGCTGACCCAGATTCAGGCGCTTTGACGAAAGGAGACAAGCAACAGGCTGTTCAGCATTGGTCCAGAATCTGAGTGGAAGAGACAGTCACTAATCAAAGAACCACAGCTAGGTTTAATCCACCACACCTTGACTGCTCAAAGCAGGGCCTTAACATAACCACAGTAGCCTCCCAATTGCAGACAGTCACCACTCTAGAATGCACACTGGCATTAAAAAGGTGAAAGTGTGAAATTGTGCTGGGAGTTTTGTTTATTGGTTGAGCAATGGAAATGTATGCAAAGTCTTTCCACGGCATACTATTTATTATTTCTTAAGCTCTGTTAAGATTGAACTGAATATGCGGGTATACAGGTAAAATGGGACACTGTCTGATAATTTGTCATTGTGGTCATTTAAAACATATATGAGCCAAATGGTAACATCAGTGTCATTCCATACTAGGTTAGGAGGAACTTATGCACATTTTTTTGTAATTGAATATTCATATAAAAAAAAACACACAATTAAGCTTGTCCCACTTTTCCTGTATTCACACTAAAAAAGTCTTCTGCTCATTTTAAATGAATGAGCGCCATATACATCCACAGGTCCGTGGGGACGATGCATTGTGCGCGTAGAGCGAGAATCGATCAATGATGGTGTGCTATCTGTGTGCATTGTGAGCTAATGAGCTATGAGATGAGCCACCTGTTTGGGGTGTGCAATGTTGGGAGGGGTAGCAGCTGCTTGTGTGTGTGTGCGTGTGTGTGCGTGTGCGTGTGTGTGTGTTTATGGGGTAGGCGGGTGTAAAGATCTGTAATTTGCAGACTCATTATGTTTGGTGGCATACTGACCCTATGCCCTCCCCCAGGATCACTAAAGTACCAGTCTGGAATGAACTGCAGCATCGTAAGCCACGGCCATTCTAAGGGAGGTCATCCCTCTTGAAATATAAAAAAAGGCTTTAAAACACAGATAAGCTCCATTTTTATATTGTCTTAAAATGCACCAATTTTCTTTTATGTATATACTCGACTACAGCTACAGGAGGAATGCAGTGTATGAAATTATATATATATATATATATATATATATATATATATATATATATATATATAAAACAACAACATTCAGATGCTTTTATCCAAAACAACTTACAGTGCATTCAAGGTATACATTTTTTAGTATCTGTCTGCCCTGATTATTAATTATAGTCTCTAGTATAAATGTAAATATATATATATATAAAAAAAACTTGTACTGTGTGCCTCTGTTTGTATAACTTACGTTTACTTGCTGGTCATGACTCAGCTCTGAAGCACAGGGGATGAGGAAGTAGCCCTGCTGGCCATCATGCGGGCGCCTTTACCACCTTGATTCATGCTTTGGAGAGAAGTTCAATCCCGTCAGCAACCAGTCGTGATGAGTTGTGACGATTCGTTACTGAGTTTAAACCAGCTCATCAGGCAAGAGAGACATTCAGCTATGTGTTACCACCATCTTGTGGATAGATTGAGAATTGCATAGATGGTTGATTGGCTCAATATACTGTTGATGGAGAAATAAATAATATGCGATTAACTAATCACACGTCTGTCTACTATACCGAGTAAAAAAAATAGAATCCACAAATTTTCAATCAGTTTTATAAATACAATTAAATCATTAATTTAAATGTCAAATATATTACATTACAATTAAATAATTATACAATTAAATTATAATACAAATGTAATTATTATAGTAAAAAATTATAATTAATCAACTGTATAAATTATATAATACCTTAAATTTTAATATTATTGAAAAAAGAATACTCTTTAAAATAGAGAAAAAGCCGTTTTTAAGGAGAGCTCTAAAGCATGCTTTGTCATCAATTAAATAATTAAATACATTATTAGAACAACCTCACTTTTTGGAACTTCGTATGTTTGCTTGTATTTTGACTATTTAACTATAAGAACAAAAATGCACAAAAATTCTTATGGCAACAAATTGCAGGTTTTCTCAAAATGCTTGCATATCCTTAAGGCAAATACTATCCAATGCATCTGTAGTGTTTAGTCATCCATGGCTGTTGATATTTAGGGTTGCTTACTTGACGCACTATCCACACAGATTTAAATCTTTTTGTTGTATCAACTTGCACATGGTTTGCACTGGAACATTTGAATTTGGTAGTACTGTGCCATGTAAAATTCTATTTATGCATGGAGAATGCTATTCTTGTATGCTTTTATCATCTTTGAGTGTGTTTATCATGTCAATACAAACCCTGCTTTCTAAGCTCAGCAGTGCTAATTGATTTTGGCATTAAGTGTGCCCTATTTTTCTGTTCATTTGCTTAATGGTGCTTTACAAATCTGACAACAGTCAACAGATGGCTACTTCCCTGCCCAAAGCCCCCCAGCTGATCTAAACTGGTGTCAGTGGTCAAACATCATCCATCAACTGAGTGAAGAGCATGTTATACATTTTTTCAGAAAGTCCCACCAACTTTGCAGAAAAAGCTATATTTTGACCGTATAGGGTCTTGGCTTGTGGGCATTTAAGGCCACTTAATTCTCATGAATTGAGGACATTGATATACTTATGATTTTTTTTTATTTATTTCCCCTTGTGCTAGAAGACATGAAGAATTACCATAACCCAAATAAGAAGTTTGTTATGGGGGAGTTACAGTTTAACATGTTTAATTTTATTTGGGATGTCATGGCAGATGAATTAATAAATAAGAGCAAACAACTTCTTATTATCCACTATTACTCAATTAAAATAGAACAGTTCATCTTTTAAGATCTTTTATTTTTAGAATATCATAAACATTTAGGTTATATAGTCGAATGACTCACTGTCAACTCCTGAAATTTAAAATGAATTTTATTCATTAACTTCATTAAATTAATCTATAATTTAATTTTATTATAGATTTCGTGGATGATAAACCAACATCCATATGGATGCAATACACCAAATCACCTCCAGGTGGCTGCATTAAGTTAAAATGATTTATGCACTCTGATCTACATTAATGGTATGAATTAGTTTATATGATCAGATGTTTTAGGGTTTTTTTTATATTACATGGCTAATATTTTCATTTTGCCTGCCTTGGTAATGACCATAGAGATTTCAGTATGCTGGTATGCTCTCAGCATATAACCCTGTATGTAACAGTTTGTAGATGTAAGCAATAATCCTGATTAATGGAATATTCCAGGTTTAATACATGTTCATCTCAATCAACAGCATTTATGGCATAACTTGTCCCTCCTTTTCTTTTAAAAAAAACCTAAAATCTGGTTTCCAGTGAGGCACTTAAAATGGAAGTCAAGGGGGCCAATCTGTACATATAAAAATACTCAGTTTCAAACAACTGTAAAAATTACAACATAAACAACTCAAATCATACATGAGTGTTAACAGCAGAATTAATGTGCTTTTATAAAATTTTGAGGCTTCACATTTCTGCCTTTAAATCCTCCAAAAATTGGCCCCTTCATTTCCATTTTATGTGTCTTAAAATAACCTCAATTTCTCAATACAAGGAAATGTATTTTGTGTTATTCAACATTATGCCACAAATTCGGTCAACTGAGCATTAAGGTCAAGCTAGTATTGAACCCAGAATATTCCAATAAAGAGATGAAAAAAAATTTACTATGGAAGTCAATCGTGCTCCAGAATTTTCTGGTTACAAACATTCTTCAAAATATCTTCCTTTGTGTTCAGCAGAACAAAGAAAAGTGTACAGGTTTGAAACAACTTGAGGGTGAGTAAGTGATGAAGAATTACCAGAAGCAGCAAACACAATAAATGATGACATAGAAAGAATTCTGATAATATTATGAATTTATTGTGAAATCAAATTCAGTATCCTTCTATGAAAGTGACAACAAAAAGAAAAAGAAACCAAGCACAATTATATTTTATCCATCTCTGCATGAATTACATTTGTAAAGTTTGAGAATTCTAAACATCACATGAAACCACACAACAGTGACAACCAGAATACAAACTGGTTTTAATGTATGTAAACTCCAGCACCTTAGTACTGAACATGTTTTCATCATGTATACAATATACCTAAGCTTTTTAAATGAGTTTTAATTCCACCATGATGTATATTTTAGTGCTTTCCTCGTTTTATCGGAGGTTTCCGTCCTTTCCCTTTGGGACCCTTTCCCTTTCCTCCAGCATTGCCTTTTCCTTTACCAGACATATTTCCTCTCCGTCCCTTCTTTCCAAAGGTTTTCTTACTCTTTTTAGCTGATTCCATATCTTCTTCTCTCATTTGCTTATTCGCAGCTTTGGTGATGTCAAGGCGAGGCTTTTTACTGTCCATTAATTTCAGTAAATCCAGTTGTTTTTGCTTCTCACTTCCAAAGTCACCAATAAGAGGCTGGAATTTTCTCTTTTTGCCAGTGTTTCTTGGTGTTTTCTCCTTGGGCAGATTCTCCTGAAATTTGCCAACAGAGGCAGTTGATCTCTTTGCAACACTGACAGCTTGTGCCAACTCTGCTTTTGATTGCTGAGGGGTGGGTGCCAACCCCATGCCTGGGACTTTGATCTTCTGTGATCTGGCAATGTTTTTGAGCCTGTTAAACTCATTCTTTGCCACCCTCTCTTTCTTGGCCTTGTTCCTTTTTGCAAACTGGTCTTCATTGGGATCTGCATTCTCTGGGACCTCAATCAACCACTCCTTGGTGTCATCATTGGCACGTTTGTATCCCCATCGTCTCTTCCATTCCTTGTGAACTTCATCCCACACCAAGTTGGTCTTCTTTTTCTTCTGAATTCCCTTCAGCTTGGCAAACTGTTCCCATTTTGTGGGAGGCTTTGGTTTAGGTGCAGGCTTTTCTCTGGGCAATGGAGTGGTTGGGTCTGGGAGTTTAGCGACGATTACCTCTTCAACTCTCTCTGTTGGAAGTTTCCATATCTCATTGATGAGAAGTTGTGTATTATCTCTTGCTAAAGAGCGTAGAAAGTCTTCACGTTTCTTTTCTTTAAAATCCAGAGTATCTATCCGGTTCTTATCAAACGCGAGCATATTACCCGGGTCAAACTCTAGATCCAACTCTTTTTTGACTGTAATACTTTTAATCTTTTCGGCCTCGTCTCTTTCAGCCTTAGCAAGCACATCTTCGATACTGCACGAAGCCATTTTGAGTGTAATGACACACAACGTGGTTTTCTCACATGTGTTACTCCAAGCCGGAAGTACTTCGTTTCAAAATAAAAGCCCCTAAATCTAATTTATAGCAGAGACATGTATTTATATGTCTATGGCAGGGACCAAATTTGAACGACCAACGGGTCAAGAAAGGAAGTCCCGCCTTACAGTTAAAAGAGCCAATCACCTTTTAGATATAGACACGGTCACAGTATTTTTTAATGTACATGTCTTGTTAAATGCTTATTTTTATTTATATTTTATAGTGTATATTGTTATTATATTTTTTATTTTTTTATTTACCTGGCACCTTATTTTAATTCAATTTTATTGTTATTTGTTACTGTTTTATTCTTATTATTTGTCTTGTCATTATCTGTTTTGTGTATTAATGCTTTGGCAATATTGTATGTAAACACAATCATGCTAATAAAGTAGGCTACTTTACATTGAAATTACAGACATCGTCCTGTTAATCAACTCGAGAACGGGCATTAGCTGAACCAGCCTGAAAAATATAGTTTCTTTTACGTGATCTAAGTTAAAGAAGCACAATTTATAATACCATCAGTGTTGCCAGATGTACGATAATTATCGTATTTGTACGATAATTTTGACCTCTGTACGATGTACGATCAATAATGAAAAAAATCCCATAATGTACGATAATTTCAGAGTTTTCAGTTGTTCGTCCAAACACACATCCTACCGCTTCTCTCTCAGACCCCGAATCATTCGCAGGCAAGCACGTATACACACACACACACACACACACACACACACACACACACACTAGGGTGACCACTTGTCCCGCTTTACGTTGTACTGTACAGCAATTTTACCCTTTGTCCCGCCTCACGCAAATTGAGCATCTGTCCCGCTTTTTCATTGGACCCTGCCTAAATACACGGATGCGTCCATAGGCGTACTGTTAACTTATGTCCAATAGTTCAGAGGAGAGCAAAAAATGCGGTAGTCGATAGGCTGAGTCGTCGTACGTCAATCAAACTGTTGACTGGTGCACGAACGCCTCCTCAACGTTGTCAACAATCTCAAATTGGAGGGTGCGCTGTTCGGTCGGTTAAGCAGCCATGGCCAGTGCGGCCACGAAAAAGAGAAAATGCACTTTTAATAGCGAATGGACCGCAAGATACTCTTGGTTAAGACCTGTAGATGGCGAAGCAGAGAGAGCTTTTTGTATTTATGCAAAAGCAGTTTTTCTGTGGGACATGTTGCATGTGAGTACCACAGAAAAAAAGCACATCATCAAGAAACATACAAATCAGTGCAATCGTTTTTCAATAAACCAAATGACCCACAGGCTGACAAAGTTTCGGCAGCAGAAGTGACAAGCGTTTATCATGCCGTACATCACACACATTCATATCGCTCTACCGACTGCAGTAACAAGTTAGCCCCAGTAATTTTTCCAGATTCTGAAATAGCTAAGAAAATGTCGTGTGGCCGCACCAAAGCAACATCTATTGTAACAGATGTCCTCGCTCCGGTCTCAGTGGAAAAATGAGTGTTTTGTCTTTTATAGGCCTAGGCCTATGCCTTAAGCTGTAGAAACTTTGGGTGATATTTTGGGTCAGGTAGTGTCTTAATCTTTTAGTTGGTGGGTTTAAAAAATGTTTCTGGGTAAATTAGATAGACAATATATCTTAAGTTTAAAGTTATTACGTCTGTCCCACATTGTCCCTCTTTACCATGCTACTTGTCCCACATTTTGTCTGACTGGAGGTGGTCACCCTAACACACACACACACAGCACAAGTGGATGTGGCATCCGATGATGACAGCGACTTAGAGATCGAATTTGAATCTTTTTTTGTGTTGTGCACTTTTTTCTTTTTTGTGCACTTTTTTTCGGCATATCTTTTGCACTTTGGAAAAAAAAAGTTATTCAGACTTCCTCCAGTTAATGTGAGCGTATTATACAGGTTGTTCAAATTAGCTGTAAAATTATTTGGAAAATAAAATTGTTGGAAAATAACTATATTTTATGCGTTTGGTTTGTGTACGATAATTTTTTTTAAAAAACGATAATTTTGAGGTTTTGGTACGATACTTCGACATTTCTAATCTGGCAACACTGAATACCATTGTTGTCAACAGGGTCGGGATGCTCATTGGGAGAACAAGGTCTGCCCCTATTCCCAGTCCGCCCCTGGTTGTCAGATTTTATTGCTGATTTTACATATGTATTTCGTAATATTTTGGAGAGTTTGGTCTTTCCCTATTGAAGTAGATAAGCTGTACTTTATTCCGTGATGTTTACATAGAAAATAACTGCCCAGCCAACACGGGAGCGTTCCAAATTTGGTGGCCGAGTGGACTGACTCGCATGGAAACGGAATTGCTAGTAATAAATCTATTGTGTGATTTTTACATATCGTGACATCTACTATTAAATATTGTAACAGAGAAAGTTCCTGTTGTGAGGAGTACCGACACTTCAACACAGCGTCTTATCGGCTCTGTGGCGCAATGGATAGCGCATTGGACTTCTAGATTGATGTGTGAGGTAATTCAAAGGTTGTGGGTTCGAGTCCCACCAGAGTCGAAGCTTTTAGTTCGGAATCGCTTTAATGGCCAAATGTCAAAGTTACTGGATTTGTCCTTATTCAGAAGATAAGACTCGATTAGAAATGATTCAAAGATTTGTTAAAAATGTGCGAATCTTACAAAAGTGAACCGAACACCGCAGGCAGGTGGCGTTACAGTGTGCATCTGTAATCAAATATATGATACCCAGTGAAAAGAAGTGTATCGTTTTGATTCCTGAGTTGTTCGGTTGTGTTTGACTAGAATTTTAAATCAAATATTTCTTATAACGTCTTTTACACCACACATTTCCAGCCAAACACCCGCATTTGCATTTTATTTGTGAATGTTCAGTTTAAGACCCTCTTGATATGCAGTTGTTGCGCCATTTCTGTCTTGAAACAGCAATACAACAGGATCGTGTTGTGTAACACGGCACAATTTATCGGTAATGTCATTTATCAGTTCAACGTGAACACGTTCGGATAACTGAGCTCTATCAGATTGGACGGTTACTGCGTACGTCATTTCCGCTCAATGAGTTTTCCCCGGGAAGGTACTTTGGCGCGGAATCTGTTGTTGTTCCGCGCTTCTGAGAAGAATACAATATTACCTTACACCAAGTCCTAATTAAACGTAATGGCTCCCGTCTCAAATAACGATAAGGACATGGATGGCGGAGATTTAGGTGAGCGTCTTTACAATGAATTTTGCATTGTGCATTATGAGCTGGCGGAAGACTATTTTTTGTATGGTTGGACTAACGTTGACAATATAGTATATACTGTCACAAAAATATTTATCTGGGCCAGAAACTAAAATTAGACGGATATATGAGATGTTTATGCAAATATAAAGTGCTTTTGTCGATTACGTTTACCGCTTCCCTCTTTGACTAGATCTAACTTCAACTTCTCAATCATGACATTGAAAGAAATGTGTCCGCCTCACTTTCTAAACGTTACTTTTCCCTACACGACACACTGAATAGTTTTTAATCCTCATTAAAATTATTTATGTAGTTGTATTCCTGTGTAACTATTTTAGACAATTATTCTATGATTGTTATAAAGGCATGGTTATAATTTTGTCATATATTTAAAACAAGCATTTATAAGCGTCATTCATGGCTTGTTATGTTTGTCCTGTAGATGCATCTGACACATGTGGCATCGCCACCTCACGATCCAGACGGGAGAAGAAAGAGAAAGTGGGCCGCAAGTCCGCCTTGGAGCAGCTTAAACGAGCCAAGAAGGGAGAGAAGGTTAAATATGAGGTGAATTGGGATATTCTCTATGCATACACCCACACACACACTATGTGCATCCTGTGCATTTGCTTTGATATTGTTTTGTGATCAGGTGGAGGAGTTCACCAGCGTATATGAGGAGGTGGATGAAGAGCAGTATTCCAAAATAGTGCGGGAGAGACAGGATGATGATTGGATCATTGATGATGGTCAGTCTGCTGAACCACTATTACATACATTTTTCATACCTATTAATGCTTAAATGGGCATAAAACCTGCTCCGATGCCAGAAATGTTTCTAGCTGAACGTGTCTGTTATCTTTTTCAGACGGTACAGGCTATGTGGAGGATGGGAGAGAAATCTTTGATGAAGAATTGGATGATGACGCACTGGAGAAAGGCCCTAAAGGTGAGTTTTAGTTTTCATGTTTGGTCAATTTGCTATGCTCTGAGTGTTTTACTCCAGTTAATTTTCCTCTCTCTCTCGCTCTCTCGCTCTTGGTCTCTCTCTGTGAACAGGTAAATCAGGTGGAAAGGGAGGAGACTCAAAGAAGAATGTGAAAAAAGTGGCTGTCAGTAAACCCAACAGCATTAAAAACATGTTTATGAACAGTAATGTGAAGAAGCCTGCTGAGGTAAAAACAAACATAAAAAAAGTTACATCACCGCTGTTATGTATAAAATACTATTTTGTGTATGTTCACAATATGGTCAGTTGTACTGCTGCATGTAATCTACTGTAGAACCATTTCAAGTCAAGGGTAAATCAATTAATCTATATAAATAGTGAAGCTTTTTTCTAGTTATCACTCTGACTGTTGGCACATAGTTCTGGCTTGTGTAGGTATAATTTTGTATCTGGGTTGAGCTGAATGTCTTTGACCATGTTTGCATTGTAGAAAGATGTGGATTTGTCCAAAGATGATCTGCTTGGAGATATTCTACAGGACCTACACTCTGAGGTGATTGTTTGCCTTTTTGTGTTGAGCAACCATAGACGTTGTCAGTCCACATTGTTTGCTTTTGCAAACTCAATTATCATTGCATGCTTAAAACCTACCAATCATTTTTAATGTTCCACAGAAAACAGTTGTGCTCACCCCACCACCAATCATTACTCTGAAGAAGAAGAAAACACTGGGATCGCCTATTAATCCATTTTCAGTCAAACCGCAGTTGCCAAAGGTAGTTAAAAGATGTTGAGTTGCAATAAATTCTGTATTAGCCATAATTGTTCATTAATATCTATATGTAGATTTACTTTACACATTAATTTTTGTTAGTGACAATTCTGAGATAGTGTACACCATGAATCATCAGTATGAGACCCTTTATCATCCATCTGTTAGCAGTCACCTGAAGTCCAGATGTCGAAGTCCAGACCTGTGGTGACACAGGTTCCTCCAGCGGACCCATCATCCAGGTCTGCTGCTCACATTCCCCTCAGTAAACCAACAACCACACACCATTTAAAGAAACCCAAGACAGAGGAGCCTGAAGGTATACTCGACTGACTCCTTCATTCCTGTAATCTTTTGTTTATAGTCTTTTAGTATAAACATTTCCATTAATGTTTATTTAAAATTTCTTATTAAAAGAAGAGATTGAGTTTGATGAGATGGATTTTGATGAGCCCATGGAGGCAGAGAACCTGGAGGAGGAGCCAGTGAAAGTAAAGGCGGAGCCTGAGACAAAACCCACCCCTAAAGTGGAGCCCAAGATTGACCGCAAGGATGAGATGTTAATGTATGTTTACAACACACAGGCTTTTGAAAAAATGTTTGAATGAATGTTCTAAATTTACACTTTAATGGCATGGAAATTCCACAGTGGTTTCCGCCTGCAGTGCATTTTCTGCTATAAATGTCATGCTTGTTTTATCTCCTCAGATCAGAACTGGTTGGTGGAATGGGCTGGGAGAAGATGGAGGAGGGGGAGCCCATTGAGTCTCCTGTGGAAGTGCAGGTGGACTCCAGCCAACTACCACTGGTGGAGGGACCTGATGGAGAAATGTTTTTCCGCTTCTACTGGCTGGATGCTTTTGAGGACCAATATAGCCAACCTGGTAATAATTTCTTCCACCCAGTTAATTTTACATAACACAGGTCGTTTATTCCCGATTAACACTTTGATTCAGACAAATGAAAATTGAAAAAAAAAAATACATATACACCCAATCAACTTTTATCCCTCATTATTACCTTTCCCCCTCCCAATCCCCAACCCCACCTTGACCCTCAACAAATATCCCTGTGGTCAAACTTGAGAATACACCAATTTTATATCATGAGGGGTGCCAGCGGCTTGCAATATCCCTTCAAGATCCATAAAAAAGCCCTGATCATCAACGTTAGGTGCATAAATATTAGCCAGACTTATTAATCCTAATTTATCTTTACTCTTTTTGAGACATTTGAATTGAACTTACTTATCAGCGTAAGGACTCCCCTGGTCTTTCTCGAGCCAGCACTATAAAAAACAATGCCCACCCAATATCTTTCCACATTTTTCAGCTTCCTGCGCAGATCCCTTCTCCCAATGTGGAATGCCCAATTCCCACTACTTAGTAGGTCCTCGTGGTGGCACGGTTAGTCACCTCAATCCGGGTGGCGGAGGACAAGTCTCAGTTGCCTCTGCTTATGAGACAGTCAATCCGTGCATCTTATCATGTGGCTCATTGTGCATGACACAGCAGAGACTCACAGCATGGGATGCGCATGCTACTCTCCGTGATCCACGCACAAATTACCACGCGCCCCATTGAGAACGAGAACCACTAATCGTGACTACGAGGAGGTTACCGTATGTGACTTTACCCTCCCTAGCAACCGGACCAATTTTGGTTGCTTAGGAAACCTGGCTGGAGTCTCTCAGCACACCCTGGGTTCGAACTCGTGACTCCAGGGGTAGTAGTCAGTAGGGATGCACCGATCCGATACCTGAATCGGTATCGGCTCTGATACTGAAGCTTTTAGACGGATCCAAATCCAATACTATGTATTAGTCATGTTCGTTACTGTCAAGCTCCAAAAATGACACAAAAAAACCAAAAACACCATTAAAGCAGTTAATATGACTCGTGCATTTTGTTCAAAGCCACTTGAAGATGTGCGATAGCTCTATGAATCCCAAAAGGCTGTGTTTTAATAAGTAAATATATAGTATGCGCAGCACCAGCGTGTTGGTGAATGGTGCTGCTCTGTTGACACAAACTCATGCGCAGGCTGGTGGTGCACTCGCAACTATTTTTAGCCTTCACAGCGGTGTGAAATATTTAACCGCTGCTCAAGAACAGAATCTCGAATGTTGATGCTCAATAGTTCAGTTCACTTATAGTATGTACTTAGAACGGCACCGGAGGTGCATTTGACCAGAATTTGATTAAGAAGCGAATTAAACTACGATGAACTTGCCTACAAACAGGCACATACAGGACTTCCTGGAGATTTTAGAATGTCAAAATAAAAGTGTGAGGGTTTAAAAAGTGCACAATTTAAATATATTACTGTATATATTAATATAATTAAAAGTCAATAATAATAATATTGACGATTTAGTATTATTATTATTATTATTATTATTATTGTCATCATTAGTATTTGTTTACAATTTACAACGATATTTAAGTTAAATGGGTTCCAAAAAATAACTGAATGAAAAGTGGACTGATGCATTGATTGCATCTGAACTAAATTGAACCAAAAAGAGATCTGAATCCTTTAAAGTCCAGATGCAAGTTGAAAAATTTTGGTGGGGGAAAAAAAGGAAAAAATAAAACAATGGTTTCTTTTCTACTGAAGACTTGAACACTGGAATGACTGTTAATTTTGCTGCTACATTATCCAGTATACTAGTTAATAATAAAGTGTTTCTTAATAAGCTATACATTTATATTGAAATAATGTGTAGTTAGAAGTTTGTGTTTCTTTAGATATTAAAGAGTACTCCCAATTAGTTCCACACACTAATGGGTAGATATTCAAAAAACAACGCTGGTATCAGCTTGGGATCGGTATTGGCCGATACTGAGATTTCTGATATCGGATCAGAAGAGAAAAAGTGGTTTCGGTGCATCCCTGTTAGTCAGCGTCGATACTTGCTGAGCTACCCAGGCCCCCACAGAAAGGTGCTTTCTTGAAGAAACACTATATCTTATTTCTTATGCTTAAGAAGAGAATATCCTTCCTTATTTTATGGGGTGCCCAAACCCATTCACATTCCACTCATTAACATTTGTAACTTTGACATATAAGAAAAAATTGATTGTGTGTCAAAATCAAGATTATAAAGACCACATTCCAACATTAGTGCAACCATCAAAACTCAAACATCCCCCAGAACAAAACAAACAGAAACAAGAAAAACGTGCACATTAACCCCGCGCACGACAGCGCCAACTGGTGTCCATCTCTCCAAACTCTGACAGTCCATGCACACCTATAGGGTCCCCGCAAAAACCTTGCCATCGGATTGCTCAAGTCCGGTGTTTTTATAGAAATTTTGTGAGACAGAATTACACAGCAAAAAATTATCTATAAAACGAACTCCAGCCAATAGGCGGAATAAACACACAGAGCGTTTAGATTCATCCATAAAACTGTCCTGAAGGTGTGTTACTTAACAAAATAAACTCCAACCGATAGGCGGACTAAGCACAAAGAGTGTGTAGATTCATCCATAAAACTGTCTTGAAGGTGTGTTACCCTACAAAATAAACTCCAGCCGATAGGCAGACTAAGCACAAAGACTAGCACAAAATAAGCGTGCAGATTCCTCAAACAATCAAGAGATTGTTCAGTGAGCTGGTCCACTCGGATACAATGTGAGTACAACAAGATGACTTACTCCATTTACTTTATAAAGGACATCGCTTGCTGTGGGCATTTGAATGTTTTACGACCATCCTTAGAATCTATTCTAATTTTGGCTGGGAATATCAGTGCAAAAGCAAACATCCATTGATGTAAATGTTTCTTGCATTCATTGAATCAATCACGTTTCTCTCTTGTCGAGTTCGCAAAGTCTTGGAACAAGAAAATGCTGTGTTCCCTCCAGACATTACCAAGAACTGGACGTCCCTCCAAAATGTATGAAAAGACGAGAAGAAAACTGGTCAGGGGGGCTTCCAAGAGGCCTACAGAAACATTAAAGGAACTGCGGGAATTTCTGGCAAGTACTGGCTGTGTGCTACATGTGACGACAATCTCCCGTATTCTTCATATGAATGGGCTATGGGGTAGGGTGGCAAGACGGATGCCTTTTCTTACAAAGAAAAACATCCAAGCCTGGCTGAAGTTTGCAAAAACAAACATCAAGTCTCCCAAAAGCACATAGGAAAATGTGTTATGGTCTGATGAAAGAGAGGTTGAACTTTTTGGCCATAATTCCAAAAGGTATGTTTGCCGCAAAAACAACACTGCACATCACCCAAAGAACACCATACCCACAGTGAAGCATGGTGGTGGCAGCATCATGCTTTGGGACTGTTCTTCTTCAGCTGGAACTGGGGCCTTAGTCAGGGTGGAGGGAATTATAAACAGTTCCAAATACCAGGCAATTTTGGCACAAAATCTTCAGGCGTCTGTTAGAAAGCTGAAGAGGAAGTTCACCTTTCAGTACGACAACGACCGCAAGCACACATCCAAATCCACAAAAGCATGGCTTCACCAGAAGAAGATTAACGTTTTGGACTGGCCCAGCCAGAGCCCAGACCTGAATCCAATTGAACATCTGTGGGGTGATCCTGAAGAGGGCTGTGCCTAGGAGATGTCCTCGCAATATGACAGATTTGGAGCGCTTTTGCAAAGAAGAGTGGGCAAATATTGCCACGTCAAGATGTGCCATGCAAATAGACTCCTACCCAAAAAGACTGAGTGCTGTAATACAATCAAAAGGTGCTTCAACAAAGTATTAGTTTAAGGGTGTGAACACTTATGCAACCAGGTTATTGCGAGTGTTTTTTTTTTTTTTTTTTCCCTCAAAGATTTCAGTTTGTTTTTCAATTGAATTGTTCACGTTATAGGTCACATTAAAGGTGGAAAAATTCTGACGTGATTTATCTTTGTCTTATTCTTTTACATCACAAGAACCTGGCATTTTAACAGGGGCGTGTAGACTTTTTATGTCCACTGTAAGTGTCTTTTAATGGCTCCAGAGCCCGAGGAGTTTGAATTATTTAACATATTGTCCTCCTAGAACAGATATGGAACAGTGTATCAAATCTCTGTATTAAAACTAGCGAAGTGCGCAGAGCTCGCCGTTCACTCGTCCGATCCTTGCATGGTATAACGTGACTCTTCACACATTGCTTTTATTTAAATTCACATACTTTCAGAATGAATTTGGATTTTTGTAATGCGCCCTTTGTGTAAACTGCAAATGTTTGATGCTTATTAAAAATGTATTGCAAAAATGCAAGTACCACAAAAGGTGGGGTTGACATTTAATTTACTGCCGCCAGTTTCATTGAAGTTAATACGAGAGCTGTTTTTAGGGCTGGGCGATATGACAAAATTAATACAGTCTCAAACTTAAGGACAATTCATGATTAGATTTTTCAACTTTTAAATGTACTCAACTAAAAGTTAACTCCAACATGATTCAAATATAATTTTCTTTCTGCTGGTTGGAGAAATAAAGTTATTTTTATTATAGGAAACATAGGTGTGCAAGAAAAATGCACAAAAAAACTGCATCACACAGGAAATTGTCAACAGTTTAAATGTAAAATAAATTAAAATCTAATAATCCCAGATGTTGAGAAATAACAGTATAACACCCGGCCCCAAGTTGTTGGTGAATTATGTTGTTTCAATGTGCAGGTGTGGTGTACCTTTTTGGAAAGGTCTGGATTGAATCAGCTGAAGCACATGTAAGCTGTTGTGTTGCTGTAAAGAACATCGAGAGGACCATGTATCTCCTGCCCAGAGAACACGTGAGACCATACTTTTTCAGTAGACATGCATATACTCCTGCAACAAAATAAACAAACCAAAAAAAAATTATTTGATTTGTTTTTGGTGGGATACAATAGAAAGTAAATCTGTCAACTGGTCAGAAGACAGAAAATCAGGTTGGAATGATGGATGTGTACCAGGAGTTCAACGGTCTCTCTGAGAAATTTAAAATCATGAAGTTTAAGTCCAAGGTAATTGCTGCCATCCTTTCTGCTCTACTGAAATAGCAAGTATGAATTGATTGCATTACCTTCATTTTAATATGTGATCTCCCTGTTCCAACAGCCGGTGACAAAGAACTATGCCTTTGAGATCCCAGACATTCCCTCACAGAGCGAGTACCTTGAAGTCAGATACTCTGTGAGTAGACGTCACTTGTCAGACCTTCATAGTCATTCTGTAATAATTCCCTTGAATGAGTGTATTAAACAGCCATTATTGTTAATGTGTATGTTGTGTGGTTTGTTTTGTAGGCTGAACTTCCCCCATTGCCAGCTGAGCTGAAGGGCTCAACATTTTCTCATGTGTTTGGCAACAATACCTCCAGCTTGGAACACTTCCTCCTTAACAGGAAGATCCGCGGACCTTGCTGGCTTGATGTCAAGACTCCTCGTACGTAACCTGCATATGCTAAACAAGCTAAAACGCTTTCTGAAAACCCAATCGTACGATTACTCTGTATTTTGCCTGTATGAATACACCATGTGACTTCCTCATTGACAATTTTCAAAATAATGTAATGGTTTAATATATTTGCTCTCATCATTACCTTCAGAGTTGAGCAGTCAGCCTTTGAGTTGGTGTAAGGTGGAGGCCATTGCACAGAAAAGTGACCTGATCTCAGTAGTTAAAGATCTGCCTCCACCTCCACTGGTCATCATGTCCATAAGCCTTAAGACCGTCCAGAACCCAAAGACTCACCAGAATGAGGTAAACCTGATTTACTCCTACTCAGCAGGGGTTAATATTTCAGTTATTAAAGTTTGTCACAGGGAAATTATACTTTGGCTTTTTTCTGGGCTTAGACCCCTCTTACCTGTCTGTATAAGTCTGATCAAATATTTGATATGAAGATTAACACATTTCTGCTTATATATAATTGTTTTGTGGATCATTGGATACCCAATGAAGCTCAGCTAAGCTGCAGTGGTGGTTTACTATTGAAACTTTTCTTTCTGTCTTTCCTTGGGTAGATTGTTTCCCTTGCTGCCCTCATCCATTATAAGTTTCCCCTGGACAAAGCTCCACCACGACCCCCTTACCAGACCCATTTTGGTGGTGAGTTTCTCCTTTCTACTTTAAATGTTATGCGGTTTGACCTGTGTGGCCATAATATCTTTGAAAGATATATTTTGCTATTTGAGTTTTGGGAGATTTAGTTTGAGACTAAACTATTTAGCAGTTTTATGAATAATTACTGCTTGTTTTAGCTCACACATCTGTGCATTTTCTGTTAAAGTGGTGAGCAAACCCAATGACTGTGTCTTCCCCTATGACTTCAAAGATGCGGTTAGGAAAAAGGTAATGGTTTTTATCTTGTATTAAGATAAACATTTCATATGTCCAATCAATAAATGTAATTTTATTTTACTTATTCAGAATGGGATAGTAGAGATTGCAGGTACTGAACGTGCACTATTAGGCTTCTTCTTGGCCAAGATGCACAAGATTGATCCTGATGTTTTAGTGGTGAGTTGAAATGTTAATACATATGCAATAAGCTGACCTGGTAGATTTATGTGGCTCATTTTGTTTAATATTTTTTTTTTTTCCACATTTGCCTTCCAATTACAATGTTTTAGGGTCACGACATCTTTGGTTTTGACCTCGAAGTGCTCTTGCAGAGGATCAATGTGTGCAAAGTACCGCACTGGTCCAAGATTGGCCGTTTAAGAAGAGCCATCATGCCCAAATTGGGGGTGAGAATACCTCTGATGCATGAGGTCATGAAAGAGAATTTTTTTCCTGCAAATAGTTTTTTAAACCTGTGAATATGGGCATCTCTTTTATCTCAGGGTCGCAGCGGCTTTGCGGAAAAGAGTGCCACTTGTGGACGGCTGGTGTGCGATGTTGAGATCTCTGCCAAAGAGCTTATCCGATGTAAAAGTTATCATCTGACTGAGTTGGCTGCCCAGATCCTGAAGACAGAGAGGGTGGTGGTGCCTCCGGAGAACATTAGGAACTTTTACAGGTTAGCTGCCACCTGAAAATGATTCTCTCCTGTTGATGTAACGTTCCAATTTTCTCTCTTTCCAACTCTTTCTATATTTTTTCCAATAGTGATTCCCCTCACTTGCTCTACCTCCTGGAGCTCACCTGGATCGATGCTAAGCTTATCCTGCAAATCATGTGTGAGCTAAATGTTCTACCACTGGCAATGCAGATCACTAACATTGCTGGTAATGTCATGGTAAGATGCCTCTGAATAATCCCATTGCTTATTTCATCCATAGTAACTACATTCTAGCTTGGCCTTTCATCTTGTATTGATAATGCAATATAAAGGTCTACTTTCTGGTTTTGTGCTGTGTGGTAACATTGACTTCTTTGGCTCAGTTGCAGATAAGTATTGCTTATTCATTTTTCTCAATTGCCATCTCTTGTTCTCCTACAGTCTCGCACGCTGATGGGTGGCCGATCAGAGAGGAATGAGTATTTGTTGCTCCACGCTTTTGATGAAAAGAACTTCATAGTTCCAGACAAGCAGTTCTTCAAGAAACCACAACAAGATGTGGTGCGAAGCCTTTTTTCATTATTACAGTCTTGAGACCATTTATGGCCTTAATTTATTATGTTATTTTTTTTCTTGTTCATTTCTACTCTCAGGATGAGGATGTTGAGGTAGGAAAAAGCAAGTCAAGCAAAGCAAGGAAGAAGGCCGCATATGCTGGAGGTCTGGTGTTGGACCCAAAAGTCGGTAAGTGTTCAGTCTTTATGTGTGTTTCATTGGTTGTGTATGTGTGCTTGCTAAATCATCTGTTCCGACTTCTGCCTGCAGGTTTCTATGATAAATTCATTCTGCTTTTGGACTTCAACAGTCTGTACCCCTCCATCATCCAGGAGTTTAACATCTGTTTTACTACTGTTGAGAGAGGAGCGACCAATTCGCGCAAGAAAACTGAGGTGTGTTAGGAGGTGCTCACAGGTATTTTTGCGAGAACTTATCTTACTGTTGTAAGATTTATTTAGTTTTAAGCATCTTGTCAAATTTTTCCATAATAATAATAGGAGGATGATGATGAGATTCCTGAGCTGCCAGATCAAAGTCTGGAGATGGGCATTCTTCCCAAAGAAATTCGAAAACTGGTGGAGCGCCGACGTCATGTCAAACAGCTAATGAAGCAACAGGACCTCAACCCTGACCTGTACCTGCAGGTAAGTGAAATCTCAGGGAAGACCCAAGAACATTTCTATATTGATAACTCATTATTTGTTTATATGAGCCCTTATTTTTCTACTTGATAACTAGATTAGATTGTAGCTCAGAGCTAGGAGTGTAAGGGGTTTTATGCATGCAATCCTTGACGACAAATCTCCTCCCATAGTATGATATCAGACAGAAGGCTCTGAAGCTGACAGCTAACAGCATGTATGGATGCCTGGGTTTTTCCTTCAGTCGCTTTTATGCCAAGCCTTTGGCTGCACTGGTCACTCATAAAGGAAGAGAGGTACGTAACATGCTACACTATGTTTAATGGCTAAATTGAGACACTGATCCCTAACTCTTGTGATATATACGCTACACTAAACAAAATCTTAGTTTGTATTGAAACTTGTTCTAGGGACCTCGGTCAAGTTAGATGCCATATTTATGATGCAAATCAGTGGGTCGTGCTATCTTAAAGTGATAATTGTTTTGTTGGCTGGTAATTGGCCGAATGATCAACACCAAGGTACATAACAGGAGATAGCCTATTGAACAGACTGAATACCTGTCCTTTGTTATTTGTCAAAATATTTTAGCATCCTACCCTGACTCCATAGGTCATTCTATATTATTAGCAGACAGCTATTCAGAATTGCATACTTGCCAAGAATTCTTGCATAAAGAAAAAGATCGAATAAATGCCTCTTGGAACATTTGGCTCCATCCTAAATTCTTGAATTCTACCACTAGAGGGCAGTCTAAACCTGGCCTTCTACTCAACTGCATGCAAGTGTGCTCCTTAGGCCTCTGGCTCTGATTTCACTCACCTCCTCATGAGCTTCTGTTCCCTTTTTTGCTTTACCAATTTGACTTGATCTCTTGTCCCTTTTATGCCACCTCCTTGGTATGATTGACGGCTACCTGCTCTTGACTTTAATGAGACTAGACTTTGAAAGCCCACTGGGCTGTAGCAATACAAATGGGATTCTTGGTCATGCCTCTCTCTTCTCCCACATTGCCACTGGGCGGTGTGGGGGGCATTGTTTGAAATGGTACCAATAATTACAATCTCTTTGAATTAGCCCCAGCATTCAACATGAATGTTTCCACTGCCTCCATGTGCCTCATTTGTTTCAAGAAGAGCTACAAAAAGGTTTTTACAATCGAATAAATCCAAAGCTTGCACCCAAACAAAGGAGAAAGTAAGGAATGCTGATTTGACTAGTTTTTAAGTAGGAAAACTAGGTGTAGATTTGATGTGGATTCTGCATATGAAGGTACAGCTACATGGTTCTAAACCACTACACTGGTGTCTGCAAATATTAATATACATTTATTTATGTCGGAGAGCCCTGCTTGACTTAACAGCCCAAATTTCTCAAATTAGTTTTATTGTGAGACATATTCTCCACTGTCAGCCAGCATGTACGCACACTGTACACCAAGTTGTTTCAGTGGCGATCAATAAAAAAATGTAAATGGAACAGCTCAAGCACTCACATCTTGCTGCCTTACTTTGACATTCATGGTGTAATTTGAATACATATGTATTTCGTAGCCATTTATATTTTTATAGAGTGTCTTCCCTTTTATGCACTAGTCCTGTTGAGAGCTGTGTTAGCGTTTGACTTTGGTGTTGCATATACCATTTTTTTCCATGCCGATTAAAGATGCTTGATCTGGCCCCCATGTGGATGCCCTCTGAAGCTTCTTGTCTTTCTACCGTGGCCTGACTGGCCCAGAGGGTGGATCTGGACAAGCCTTAGGTGATTCTCAACATGTTGAAATATGCAGGTTCCCAGAGCTGTGATGGGGATGAAGGCTGTTTGGCATCGGCTTCCGAAGGCCGAGGGATTCAGTAAACGATGTGCCATAGAACATTTCAAACTTTAAGAGGGCAAGAAGTCAAATAGGCAATTTTCTCTTCCTGCCTTCCATTGGAGCCAGAGACACAGAATGTTGATCGTAACCGTTGTCTAATTTGACAATCTTAAGTTTACAATCGTCAAACACTAAATCCTGTCAGTCAGACAGTGGGTTGGCTGTATCTTCTGATGGATGGCCGGCTGTCTGCACCAGCATTGTTTTGGGATAAGAATTACAGGCGCTCTGCTTTTAATAGAGTTAACTAATGCTTTCTGAGAAGCTAGCTTAGTGCTAACCTGGCCTAGGGGTGTAAATTCAGTCAACAGGTGCTGTAAAGTGGGTTAAAGTCTGGAGGTGCCGCAAGGGAGAAAGTTAAAATGAGGGTTATTTGCCGGTTGTTTAGAGTGAAGGAATATAGACTATTTCTTCAGGCATTGCCAGCTGAGCACCTTGTCACACTCGAGTTAGCAAAAACACTAATCTTGTTTTAGGTTATGCTTTTGTTACTCACGTTTCCTTTCTAAATACATTTTATGTTTTTATTGTGCATGTACTTTTGAAGCTCTGAAACTCCAGAACTTCTGTCATTGAATTGTGTAATTGGTGGGACTGCTTACAATCTAGATAAACCTAAAAGTCAAACTAAGGCCAGCACTAGTGGATGACAGACGTAAAAAGCATTTTAATCGATGATACAATATTTAGAGTATGCATGTTCTGATACACAAATTATATGATATGATGCAGAAGACTCACAATATGATACGATTATAAAAAAAGGAAATAAAAAAACAGCAGCCTAAGATTTTTTTTTTTTCGCTTAAATTTATACAAGGATTCAACATAAATGTATTATAAATCTTAAGTGACGCAACAGTGTCTGACATTGGCAACATAAAGCAGTGCTCTATAATAAAGTAACTTCAACAACAACACTGCATTTATCAGCAGATTGTAATGAGAACAGTCACATTTATGCATTTGGCAGACACTTTTATCCAAAGGGACTTAAAGTGCACTTATTACAGGGACAATTCCCCCTGAGCAACTTTGATTTAAGTGCTTGCTCAAGGACATGATGGTGGTGGCTGTGGGGATCGACCGGCGACCTTCTGCTTACCAGTTCTGTGCTTTAGCCCACTACACCACCACCACCACCACTCCACAGAACAATTAGTTTGCTACATTCAATTCATTTTAATTTGAATAGCACTTTTTACAATGCACAAAATTTCAAAGCAGCTTTGTAGAAAATAATGCCTTTAAGTTTTAAATCCCCCTGTTAGCAAGCTAAAGGTGACCGTGGCAAAGAAAAAGAAAATGCCTTTCAATTGTTAGGTGAGAAAAAAAACCTTGAGAGGTACGTGACCTCTTACTTTACAATTATGTACATAATACAATAATATTTATCAGTTTGAGCAAAAAACGACTGCCGCACAATTTATTTTCCCTCTTCCCCCAGTTTCACGTTGCATGTAAACTTTAGCTGTCTTATTGGCTTATCCAATGCACGCAAGTGTTGTTCATACATCAAAAGCAGAGGCTCATGTAATTACAGATTTCTTGCATAGTTTATTTTTTTTTTAATAATCTGGTTTTTGATACTTATGAGAATCTTGTTGTGCATGTGATCACGCTCCATGGCAGCTGGGAGAGGCTGGCTTTTAATTGCAACTTGCTGTTTCTGTCTTACAAATCCACCAATTTGCATGGTGATGACGGTGTAAATAAAACGGCATGTTTAATGCACTATAGCACTGGGACATGACACTGTTGTTTGGCAAATTCTACAAGCTGTAATGCTACAATCTATTTGCTGTTTGCTATTGGCCTTTGAGCTCTCAACTAGCCTATGTAAACTAGTTGCTCTGTTTTCCTGTGAGTTTAATCACACTTATGTATTTATTTGTGTATCATACGATATATACAGTGCATCCGGAAAGTATTCACAGCGCTTCACTTTTTCCACATTTTGTTGTCTTACAGCCTTATTTCAAAATTTATTAAATTCATTATTTTCCTCAAAATTCTACAAACAATACCCCATAATGACAATGTGAAAAGTTTGTTTTAAATCTTTGCAAATGTATAAAAAATGAAAGGAAATCACATGTACAGAAGTATTCACAGCCTTTGCTCAATACTTTGTTGAAGCACCTTTGGCACCAATTACAGCCTCCAGTCTTTTTGTATGATGCTACAAGCTTGGCACACCTATTTTTGGGCAGTTTCTCCCATTCTTCTTCGCAGGGCCTCTCAAGATCCATCAGGTTGTATGGGGAGCATCAGTGTACAGCCATTTTCAGATCTCTCCAGAGATGTTCAATCGGGTTCAAGTCTGGGCTCTGGCAGGGCCACTCAAGGACATTCACAGAGTTGTCCTGTAGCAAATCCTTTGTTATCTTGGCTGTGTGCTTAGGGTTGTTGTACTGTTGGAAGATGAACCTTCACCCCAGTCTGAGGTCCAGAGTGCTCTGGAGCAGGTTTTCATCAAGGATGTCTCTGTACATTGCTGCATTCATCTTTCCCTCGATCCTGACTAGCCTCCTAATTTCTGCCGCTGAAAAACATCCCCACAGCATGATGATGCCACCACTGCTTGTTGAGCGGTGCCTAGTTTCCTCCAGACATGACGCTTGCCATTCAGGCCAAGAGTTCTTTTATCAGACCAGAGAATTTTGTTTCTCATGGTCAGAGTCCTTCAGGTGCCTTTTGGCAAACTCCAGGCGGGCTTTCATGTGCCTTTTACTGAGGAGTGGCTTCCGCCTGGCCACTCTACCATACAGACCTGATTGGTGGAGTGCTGCAGAGATGGTTGTTCTTCTGGAACTTTCTCCCCTCTCCACAGAGAAATGCTGGAGCTCTGTCAGAGTGACCATCGGGTTCTTGTTCACCTCCCTGACTAAGGGCCTTCTCTCCCTGATCGCTCAGCTCTAGGAAGAGTCCCGGTGGTTCCAAACTTCCATTTACGGATGATGGAGGCCACTGTGCTCATTGGGACCTTCAATGCTGCAGAAATCTGTCTGTACCCTTCCCCAGATCTGTGCCTCAATACAATCCTTTCTCGGAGGTCTACAGACAATTCCTTGGACTTCATGGCTTGGTTTGTGCTCTGACATGCACTGTTGGACCTTATATAGACAGGTGTGTGTGCCTTTCCAAATCATGTCCAATCAACTGAATTTACCACAGGTGGACTCCAATCAAGTTGTAGAAACAGCTCAATGATTATCAGTTGAAACAGGATGCATCTGAGCTCAATTTTGAGTGTCATGGCTAAGGCTGTGAATACTTATGTTCATGTTTTTTTTTTTTGTAATACATTTGCAAAGATTTCAAACAAACTTCTTTCAAGTTGTCATTATGGGGTATTGTTTGTAGAATTTGAAATAATGCATATAATACTGTGGTGGTGGCGTAGTGGCTAAAGCACATATCCCTTAATCAGAATGTCGCTGGTTCAATCCCCACGGCCACCACCATTGTGTCCTTGAGCAAGGCACTTAACTCCAGGTTGCTCCGGGGGATTGTCCCTGTAATAATTGCACTGTACTGTAAGTCGCTTTGGATAAAAGCGTCTGCCAAATGCATAAATGTAAATGGCTGTAACATAACAAAATGTGGTAAAAGTGAAGCGCTGTGAATACTTTCCAGATTCACTGTATATATTGAATTGCGAGTGTCGTATCGTACAATATGATACAATATTTTTTTACACCCCATTAGTTTATGTGAAAGTGTATGATATCATGCCGATTTCTATAATACAATTTAATTATAGCCAATGAGAAGTAGGGGATGCATCGATCCAATACCTGGATCTGTGTCGGCTCCGTTACTGAAGCCAGGGCTTAAAGTATTCCGGCCGGGGGCCGGATTTCCGGCTTGAGGGCAGGTCCGGCCTCCGGCGCAGGCAAAATTTATTTATCAGGCTGCAAATTACAGTCAGAGGCACTTTCGGCGTGGACGCGCTTGGAAAGAACGAGCGCGTCGCTTCCATTATGAGCGCGCATACTGCGCGGCTACATTTGAAATAACGAACTTGAGCGTGCAAAAGACGCGATATGTGAACAGGCCCTAATCTGATTTGAATAAAACACCGGTCCCCTTCAACCTACCACCTTAATTCAAGAGTCAGCGTGCACAGCTGTCACAGCCAATGGGAGCATGATATTAGGTTGTCTTAGCCAATTGCTAGAGAGGAGGGCGGGTCTTGTGCAGGAAGTGAACCAGTTCGCAGTTAGCTTGTACACACGCTATGGAGAATGGAGTTTATCAACCCAGGAGAAAATACATCTGCTTTGGAGAAAAAAGTAAAAAACAAGTGGCGCTGGGCATGGCTTGAAGAAAGAGGACAAAACGGGAAGGCTTTAGGCACTTGGTGCAGTAAACTTCCGGAGCCTGGAGCTTGTTTTTGCATAGTTTGCCACAAAAAGCTTCACTATGCCACTAGCGGTAAAAAAACACTTGTCCGTCATGATGGAGATAAGACGCACAAGAGCTATCGTGCGCAGTCTACAGCATACGACCACGTTACCTGGAGCAGAAACTACGGCAACTCCTCTGACCTCTTTCACCTACCGTGTTTGTGAGCAAAAGTTAAGACTGTGTGCATTTATATCTCAACACGACTTATCGTTCACAATTTCACAACCGCTTGTGGATCTATGTAAAAAGTTGGCCGAGGACGAAACTGCTTTGTCTAAACTGTCACTGTCGAACCAGCAAGTAAGCTATTTAAATACACATGGCCTCGCTTTACATTTCAAAAAAGATCTTTCGGACAAACTCGAAAAAAACAATGTTTTCTCTGAACATTGAGTCGACAAACAACAATGTAGACCGAATATTAAATGTGTTGGTCAGATTTTTCGATGAGGATGCAATGTTGAGTGCACTTTATGCTGTTTGCACATTACAAAGAAACCAATGGTGAATGCACTTTATGTCATTAACATGTTTCAAAGTTAGCAATTCAATAAATATTGGCACAAACATTCATGTTATGTTATTTTCTTGACACAGTAAGCCTAGTACTGCAAAAGTTTCAATTATTTTGGCACAATAGTTGTTAATGCGTTGAAAATATGACTGTGCTGTTGCTCATAGAATTGGTTAATAGAAAAAACGGGCTTGGTAAAAGTCCTGGTTGAGCCACAGAAAGTTCAGGCTCAGGATTTTTTTTCACTTTAAGCCCTCTGAAGCTTTTAGACGGATCAGTCCGACAAGTCTGATACTCTGTTAGTCATTTTCTTTACTGTCAAGCTCAAAGAATTACATAAAAGAACCATAAAACACATTAAAGTAGATAATATGACTCGTGCATTTAATTCAAAGCCACTTGAAGACGTACAATGGCTCTGAATCACAAAAGGCTGTTTTATAAGTAAATCTATAAAATGCACAGGCAGCTCCAGCACGTCAGTGATTATTTGTTTGCAAATGATAATATTTAATTTGAACGGGTTAAAAAAATAACTGTGTGAATGAAAAGTGAGTTGATATCTTACAAATAATTTAACAAAAAAAGAGATCTGAATCCTGAAGTCCAGATACAAGTTGAAAAATGTTCCTTTTTCTACTGATGACTTGTACTGGAATTACTGTTAATTTTTCTGCTACATTATCCAGTATACTAGTTAATAAAGTTTCTTAATAAGCTATACATTTATATTGAAATAATGTGTAGTTAGAGGATTGCGTTTCTTTACATTTTAAAGAGTACTCCCAATTAGTTCCATACAACAATGTAAAGATATTATAAACTGATTATGCAAAAAACATCACTGGGATCGGGATCGGTATTGGCAAATACTGACCCCCAATTTCCACCAACTGCGGAACGGCTGCAGATCCGCTCCGGAACGGCGGCGGAGTCAATAGGTTTCCATTAAAGTCAATGTGTGTATTTTCACTGACTGCGGAACGTCTGCGTTCCGACTCCGTCCCAGCTCCGGCGACCGCAGCCCTCCGGAGCAGATGCGCATAGTTTCTATTTTTGCCGGATGCCGGAGAGCGCCGCAGGAAGTCGAGCACAGAAACAAAATAAAATATCCGGTAATTTTCAAAATAAAATACCCAGTGCTCACGGCGGATCGTATTTCCCTGCACTACACCTTGAAAACGTCATAATGGTCGGAGACAGGCATGAAGTCAAAAGGTCAGATTTTTTTCAGACAACAGACACCATGGATGAGGAGATGCTGATTCTGGAAGTACAAAATCACCAAATCATTTATGACCCGTCACATCCTTTTTATAAGGACAACCTTAAAAAGGAAATGGCGTGGAAAACAGTAGCAGGAGTAATGGGTGTGGATGGTAAAGTCACTAATTTTGTCCAATAAATGCAGATAGAAAGCAAATAGTTTATCCATGTACTTGTAAAGGCATTCTCTAGCTATACATGTTAAACCCATTAAAAACTTTGAATTAAGCAGACATTGCAGGGTTGTTTGATTTGCATGAATAACTTTATTTACAGGTATTAGGTTATGTAATGAAGTAAGTTGAATTTTAGTTAAACTATAAATATATAGTTTATATATATATATATATATATATATAAAACCATTTATTTAATATTGGGTTTGACATTTGCTTAAAGTGGAAAAAAATATTGTACTTGGTTGAATCACAATAATCTCCGCAAAAAAGGGAGATTAGCAAATCAGCACAGAGTTGTTTCCCCTCCACTCCTCTGGATGAAAACAAACTGTTGCTGGTTTTGTGGTTCTTTTTAAAAACTACATCCTGTTATATCGCGCGATCATACGTAAATTCGCAAGATATCGTGTGTCCACGTGACTTCAGCTGTCAGTCAGCCGTTCCGCGACAAATCCGGATCTGGTAGGTATTGAAGGACGGCGGAGCACGGATCCGACACGCAGCGGAGCGGATCCGCGGCTGTTCCGCAGTTGGTGGAAATTGGGGGTGAGATTTCCGATATCGGATCGGAATAGAAAACGTGGTATCGGTGCATCCCTAATAAGAAGTACACGAAATTGCTGATTTAAATGAACACATTTGACTCAATATTTACTTTAAAATTCACTACAAACTTTTAGATTCTATTAATCTGCCAATGGACCCTTTTTACAGACTGTGATGAGATATATATATATATATATATATATATATATATATATATATATATATATATATATTTAGTTATTTATTTAATGTATAATATTACTCTCTGTTATATTAACCTGGTAATAATGGGGATAAAACTAAGTCACCACTGCTGCAATAGCATACCACACAGTATTTGGATTGACAGTAAATTTGGCACCGCTATACCTCCTGACTGCCACCATTCTCCTTTTTTCTTTTCTTCCTTTTTTGGACAGTCGTGGAAACATACTAATGGATCTTTTTCTTTTGATGTTGGAGCAGAATATTGACCTATTACTCAGCCTTGTTGATATGTAGGTCTGTCACTTAGCACTAGACTTGCCACAATATCATAATTTTCTCACCGGTGTGGTGTTCACGTTCAAACCAACTAACACTGTTATTACTGCTGGTTGGATGCTAAGAGGTACTATGGGGTAATTTTCGTTAAGTAGTAGCCTACACAATAGAGCTAGACAGCTTGATTTCAAACTGAACTTTATTTTTTGGTTATTTTAACAAAAAATTCAAATGAAACTGAAAAAATAAAATTAAAATGTGTGTTGTTCAACTTTTTGAAAGATACCTTTTTAACAGTTGTGAAGGGCAACATCTCTTTGGCAACTAACCTATTTCAACCATGCATTCTCTTCATCATTGGCTACCAGTCGGGTATTTCATTGTCTGGGCAAATCCATCACTTATTGTGGGTTGTTGCAGGTTTATGTTTGCGTTTTATTATCTTTCATCCCAGGACCCAGTTTAGCTACTTTGGAAGGATAGTGACTTTGAATGTGTGTAAATAAAAAAATAAAAAATGGTTCCTCCTAGGACTGGGCGACATGCAAGAAATATGTTCACAATATTTTTATTAAAAAATAATAATCACAATATTCAATTATATTGTTACCCCCCCTACACAAATGAAGACATACAAACAATTATAAATGTAAAAATAATAATTATAATGATGATAATAATCACTGAAATATAAAACATGGTTCGAAGTGAACATGTTTTTATAATATTTTATACATTTTGTATTTTATATAGTTTGTATTATTTTACAGGCTGCTGAGTTGCATTCACAATAAACTGCTCTGTGGAAATAAAGTGAACAGAACTCAAAACACCTCCTGAACTGAGATGTCTGAGGTCATTTACAGCACTCATAAAAAATACAAATCGGAAGGCAGAAACAAAGCATGAGATCCTTAGATGCCCGTTACACGAGACTGCACGCCTTCGTATCAGCGCGTCATATATGCATATACGGCTTTTCTGTCATCTGTACTTAATAATACAATAAAGAGTGTTTCTTCAAACGCATGTCTTTGTGTCTACGGGCAAATTATTTGTAATATTTGATAATAATAATAGTCTAATAATAATAATAATTTAATACGTGGCAAAACGAGCCAAATATCGTCATGACATGGTCAAAGGCATCAGCTGTTGGTGATCACTCTGACCATCATTGATCTTGAGATCATCGTCTGTTTGCTCAACCTGAATGTGCATTTCTCTGTATAAATTAACACAATGTTCTGACAGTCTCTTGCTGTTTTTTCCGTCACATTCAGAATCATTACTGCTTTTCCCAGTGTCGCTGTGGCTCGCTTCATGCGTACGCTTGTAAAAAAATTATATTTGTAATGGTCATTATTATGGTTTAGTATTTCTCTAATGTACAACAGTGTATTATACAATATTAATTATAGCCCTGGAACTCAAATCATTTTCTGATACTAGTGTTTTTCCTTGATGCCTAACCACAGCCAATCACCAGCACTTTTAGATTTGGGCACATCTAGCATGTTACTTGCTTATCAATGACGTTGACGAGATTAACCCCTTAGGTATTGAAATTTGGTACCGAACGAGAAGACATTTTTAAGCAATTCGGTTGGTGCCTAAAATGTATCGAACTCTATACCCAGCCCTATCTACAAGACTGCACTGCTGTCATCTATTCTTTAAAATATAATAAGGTGTGTTTCTTCAGTCATGTGTTTGTGTCATTCCGAATCAGAGATGTCTTACAGTTACCCACCATGCACATTATATTCGCTACCTGCAATTAAACGTCTTCTGTCAGTGTGTGTACTTTGCTCCCTGTGTAATTTGATACGTTGATAAGAACACCTGGCTTTCAATGCGTTATTTAGGATAATTTATCATGGGTCGAAAACTGTTCTTTATTTAAGGATATTCTATTCGTTAAGCTATTGTATTGATATTGGAAGTTCCATTTTACCCGGTATAAATTTTCACTTCGGTGTTGTCCCTTGTACAGAGTAAAACCGGTAACCCAGCACACCGTAACAACCCTAATCAGCATAGTTCCATACCGGAAATGGTTAATATTTCAGTTTTAAAACTTGGCTGTGCAGACTGATTCCTTTTAAATGTGAGTGGATTTTAATGTCACTGATTTAAGCCCTTGTAATTTGGCTCATTTTGTTGTATGACGATTTAGGGAAATCCCCCTCTAGACTAGTTAGCAAGAGCTGTTTGCGTTTAGCCTTTACGAGCGCTTGTGAGGTGATGTTCTGTGGCCCTTGACCTTTCCAGGGAAACATTTGTTCTGGTGCGAACCCTGTTCTCCCCTGGTATGAGATGCATGCCATGGAGTAGGCGTTTAGGATTTCAGGCGGAGGGGTCTGTCCTGATTGATGTGCCTAAATTTTATTTTCAGCTCTTTGTGCGCCGGCCAGTTTAAAAAGCAGAGCTTCAGCTGTGGAGCTTGGGTGGGGGGTTGGGTCTAGGGTTAATCGAGTGATGTTTACAACTTCTGTTGCTACAGACTGCTGATGGCACTGGAATGCAAGTTAGTGTGACCTACCACCTTGTCTTGCCACAGGCTCTGGGCTCCTCTTTACCTAGTTTAGGGGAGTTTTTAAAGGTAAAGAAAGCCTATTATGCAGTCACAGGCCCCATCGTGTCCTTGTGCTATGAATCCATCAGATCTAGAACGGCTGTTGGTTAGATGAGATGGACTGTTGTGGTGATGGAGGGGTGGTTTGAGTTAGGTGTCATCTGAGTAAACATTGTTTCCTTTCTGCTCTCTCAGACGTCTCTTCCAGTTGTCAGAATTACAAAGGTCATTTTTAACCTTCCCAGAATAAGACATAAGTGCCCCCCTCCTCCAATGTAGGCATTGTTGCACGCACCGTTTGACCCTGTGGTCTTTGGGCTGGGATTTGCTCCTGATATCACTGGACTTAACAAATAGTCACATGGACCAAAGAATATTTTTGGATTTGAAGGCGAGATGCATTCAACCTTGCGTAGCTTCACGTTCCTCATGCAAGTTGCACCTTTTAATTTAGGCCTGCTTCTCGAGTCAGGTGTTATTGTTAATTTAATTCATTCTCGGCTTTGGTATAGACTCCTTTAATATTTGTCATGATTTAACGGCACACTTTTGTATTTGTTTTCTCAATTCGTATTTTTAAAACTGGGGACTTTGGCCACCACAAATTTTGTCCTAAACACTATTTTTGTGTTTTGATCTATAAACAAACAGGGAAAATTGCTTTGAACAATACTTGCATAATTTGCATATTAATTCTTGCTTTTACAGCTATACAATCATACAAGTGTTTTAAAAATGTAGTAGCCTAGATGTTATTGTTGTTATGCAAACAGAAGGAATAACAAGTACAATTATATTAGAAATCTAAACAGTAAGAAAAAAAAAATTTAATATATTTATTCCGAACAGGCTAATTTTAAATAGGTGGTTTCGATTTTCAGCCTGATGTTTTGAATTTTCGGCTTTGGACAAGAAGTTTAATTTCAGTACATCACTATTTGAAACGCCTACAAAGCTTCATTGCAACTCAACATTCCTCCAAGCATCATTGCTTGCTCAGAAAACAAAGTAACAGGGGACTGCATTGACCAAAGGGCTTATATCAGTTCAAGTGTCATTAATGAGGTCATCTTTCTCATAAATAGGTGGAAAGAATCACGTCACCCTGCAAGAGTTGAGGTGTCGCTCAATGTTCCGATGATTAGACCTGTAAACTGTACAATAAGGGTTGTGTTACACACTGCAGTTTCATTTGGGAATAATGCAGGACAACTTGCAGCTTGTATATGCTGATGTTGTTTAATTAAAGGATTATGAACTGGTTATTTGTACATTATGAAAATGGACCTGAGTCAATTACAGCGATCCATTGAGGATGTCATGTGCTGATATATGCAGCAACTTAACCCAGACCCATCAGTTGGGAACAAGAACATTATAACTTTTTTGGTGAACTATTGATTAGGGCTAAATAAGTTGGACAAAAAAATCTAATTGTGATTATTTTGAAAAATACTGCGATTTGATATGATTAAAAAATAATTTCGTAATTTTACTCACCCTCATGCCATCCCAGATGTGTATGACTTCAGCAGAACACGAATCAAGATTTTTAGAGGAATATCTCCACTCTGTAGGTCTTTACAATGCAAGTGAATGGTGATCAGACCTTTTTGTAGGTCCAAAAATCACATCAATGAAACCTAAAAGTAATCCGGGTTAAATCTATATCTTCAGAAAAGATGGTGGGTGAGAAATACATCCAAATTTAAGTACTTTTCTTTCTTTTTTTTTTTTTTCTTCACTTTCACTTTGCATCTGATCACATTCACTTGCATTGCATGGACCTACAGAGCTGGAATAATCTTCTAAAAATCTTTATTCTGCTGAAGAAAGTCATACACATCTGGGATGGCATTAGTGTGAGTGAATAATAAGAGAATTGTAATTTTTAGGTGAACTATCCCTTGAAGTCATTGGTAAATGTGCTTTACTGCTAGAAATACTGTTCAAGAAAGGGTTCCCACTTAAAAGATCCATATTAAATAAATACAAAATACAGTGTGTTAGGCCTCACGTGCTCAGATAGGAGACAAAGGCAGGCCTACCTACAGTCATAAAGCCTGCCTGAGGCCTGTAGGAACACTCAAAACCTGATAACACAGAATCAGCCGTCAAAATACCACAAAGTGAGTCCAAACAGACTACAGATACCATCAAGCCTTGCTCACTTTACACCTAGGTGTGATATTCAGAAGGATCGAACTCTCAACTCCTATTGGATGATACGCATGACAGAACGTGTCCCTCAACCGTGATTTCATCGAGAATATAAAACCCTGGAGATTTCTCCTAAGCTTGATTCCAGCAACAGTATATTCCATGTCTAGTTGCAGCCCTGCTGCCTCCAGGTTTAGCCTCATTGCACGAGGAATTAATGACGTACCTGAACTTTGACCATACAATCTTAAATCTCGCTGGACAAGCTGAGATTCTCCTTGTTCCACCGAGCATGCTAACGGATCTGAAGGAGACCGCAGAGCAATCTGCGTCTCACCCTTTTTGCCTGCAGAAGTGAAGAAAGAAGTTTTCTCTTCCTTCAACCAAATCAACTTCACTGATTTCTCTGCCAACCACAATCAGTTGCTGTATCGCCCACCTACAGAGTGAGGTAACGGCCTCCCGTCATGACCCGAGCTTCGAGGAAATGAGTCAAATGACAGATAAACACATTCTACCCACGTCCTCACTTGACTCAAGTAAGAGGTTTATGTCTGGGCAGAGATAGATTATTATAGTGTTATTTTTTTGTATCAATGTTACTGCTTGTACAGTTTACGGACCGCCGAGTCTGCACATTGCTGCTAATAATACTCAAAATATTATTGTAAATTAGTTTTACCACAAATGAGGTTTGCTGTGTTGTTGCCCAACCACGTTGGGCTATTTGTCAATTAAAGAACCAATGACGGTGGCGGACAGATTATGAGCCGTTCACCATGTCTCTGAATGATAAAACTAATGGGTGCTGTCTCTCCCACGATTGCTAAAACCGGTTTCGGAGCCATCACTCTGTTCTCTCTCATACTAACCTCACACACACACACACACAACCCCTCACAAACATACCAGCACACTCATTTGGCGAACAGATAACTTGCCGATAGAGCCCAGCTTTGTCCCCAACTTATCATACTGGCGGACGCCATTAACCAGTCGCTCTGCAAACATTTGCTGCCAAATTCTCTGGCCGGAAATCTCGTGACGCCCTCTCCACGTCCACCACTTTGTGCCCTCCTCTCCTCACACACACACACACACACACACACACACACACCTACCCTGCTCTCATGTATTATAGGCTTATCTGTTACCATATATAATAATGTTACTGTTTAGTTTGTAGTTGGAAGTCGGAAGTTCATCGACTTTGCAATGGCCAATTGAAATGAAATTTCATGGGCTTATTCAACTAAAAAAAATAAATGAATAAAAATCGGCCACCCAGGAGGCGCCATCACATTTTTTTGAGATTATTGAATAGTGTCTCACAGTGTTTAACAAATACACAAATAATTCATATAACTAGTAGGTCAGTGTTTCCCCTAGGTTTACATCTTTGTGGGGGTGGGGGGTTGGTTGGTTGGTTGGGGAAAATTGACAGACACAAACACTTAAAGGAGTCATGGTGTTCATTTGTTTCTTTTAATGGCAGCAGTGAATATATTAACAATTATTTGAACTGTACATTAAACTAAACATTGGAACATTTATTTTTATGTAATTTATCCACAAAGTGTTCAGCTTTTGTCACTGCAGTGTATCTTTCTGGGCTTCTGGAAGAACATTTCCAGAGCCTCTTGATATGGGAAGTCAGAAACGTCTGGCCCATTTATTGAGATCCGCATGCATGCTGCAAGATGGTCTCCTTGCAGCCTATTGCGGATGTTTGTCTTGACCTGCAAATGCATTAACTGTTAAATGTGATAGCTTAACATATAGCTAAAAGCAGCAAATCCTATTGTGAAAAGTTTGTATTACCCTGTTCATGGTTGAGAAGTCCCTTTCACAGTTTACACTACTGACTTGGGATTGTCAGAGCAATAGAAGCCAGCAGGCTGTTAGTCTGAGCAGACAGTCAGAACAAATATGTGTGTGATTGAGCATTAAGGCCTATATTATTTTATTTATTCGTTCTTTGAATTAGTTAATTATATTAATTTAAATCTTTTGATTGTTCATATCTTATTTTTTTTAAATATTTTTATTAATAGATCCGGCTCTTCTGATATGCGAGCCGGCTCCCAACGTTCACCTACAAGAGTCGGCTCTTAGAGAGTCGTTCGCGAACGACCCATCACTAGTGACTGGACTTTTGCTGCTTGTCAGGGAAAGGGCGTGCAGCACTTGGGCTCTTTTCTGTACTTGGACTCTGAGCAGTAGCGCTACTCCGGGTGCTACTTACAGGAGAGCGAGTGTTGCCATCTTCACCACCCTGGGAGCGTTTAAAAAACACAGATATTTTTGTCTTCTTTTCAGGTGATTGACGCAACATATTTCCGACGCACGCTTTCTGTCCGCTGGTGGGAGTGTGTGATGGGGAGTCGACTCCAAAGAGTCGATTCCTCGACTCTGAATAGCCCCAGACTCGGTGTCGACTCCATCACAGGAATCGACTCTTGGTGTCGACTCTGTTACTGTGACCGAAATCACTCACTTGTGAGTGTCTAATCCCTATAAAAATTATATTTTTGCAGTAAAGTCGAGTAGATTGTATATTTTTTTACATTTTGAGTGTATTACTATTTGTTATATGTTGAATTAATGTGACGTCATATCACGACCGTAGTCTCAAAGTCTAGTGTATCCGCGGCATTACACCATGCCAGAGACCTGTCGTAGAAACTTTGAATTTATCCTACACGTAGCTTGTAGCTTATCTCTTTAGAAATAGATAACAATCATAGTGACTCTAGTTTGTAATTATGCATACCTCCGTACCAGAAAACCTGGAATGGAACACCCCTATGCTCACCTGTGTGCGCGCGAACATGTCTGTGTATACAGGCGTGTGTGTGTGTGCGCATAGGGGCGGAACTCCGCCGTGCGCGATACAGAGAGCTGAGGAGAATAGTAAACGTGCGACCATGTAGAGACAGAAATGAAATGCCGTCATGTAAATAAGATAAATAACTTAAGGGCTATTTAGTTTGTTTAATAAAAGAACAAGGTATAGACCTGTTCTATTGGAAAGGTAACCTTAAATTACTTCTGTTGTGATCTGGCGCTATATAGAAAATATAATTAACTTTACCTTCAAGGGGGGGCGGAGGGTGCCGTTGGGGGGGCGGGGCGCCCCCCTAATATAATGGCAGGGGAAACACTGTAGGTCTCCTCACTCAACCATTGCTGCCAATCAAATCGTTGTTTTAGCATCTTCAATTATTTGAAAACATACTTTGCAAACTAGTCGTAGGTTTTTGTCCAATCAAAATAAAACCATTTCAGAAAGATTAGTTGGAGTCCTTTACATCAATAATTATCAAAAACATATTGAACTTTATTTTGCATGACCAATTAAATATTGTAGGTGGAGCTTAAAACAATTATAGGGCTATAACTACTGAACATAATGAGTAATCTCAACCAAACTTGAGAAAAATCTTTAGCGGATCAATGTGAGAACACAAGATACATTTTCTTGGGATTGGCCACTTGGCGGAGCTATAATAATTAACATTTTAGAAATGTCTTTAACCATGGAACTGTTGGTTCGAATTACTTGAAATTTTGCATGCTGTGTCTTTGACCAAGTTGCCAACAAGTTAGATGAGGATATCTGCATTTCTTGAAAATACATGGCTACCATTGACCAATCAGTTTTAGCAGCTTTTAAACAAGGTAAAAAAGGCACATTGGAACAAAACGTGTTGTGCTTATTTGTCTCATGGTCAAAGAGGTCTGTGCAAATGTAAATAAATAAAAAAAAATCTATCACGTTTTACATTAATGTAAATTGTTGAATATTTTGCGGTTTGTCACAAAGACAAACATTGTTCATATAATACATCTCTTTCTGAACAACTTTGCCTCTAGAACCACTGGTGTAAATGAAATAATTAAATATTTGAGTTAATTTGAAAAACCTACCTTTGCGAACTACTCCTAGGTTTTCCAACCAACAGCAGCTAAACCTGTACAGAAAGACAGCAAAAGGTACGTAGGGCACTCTTGAACAGAGTAAGATTTTATCAAATAAAAATTTGTACACGTATGTATAGGGTCACTCTGAGGTCACACCAAAAATAATTTGTGTCTCTGCCTCTTGGTGGCGTTATAATAATAAAGCATTTAAAATGTCTTTAACTATGGAACCGTTGGCCCAGTCGACTTGAAATTTTGCATGCAGTGGCTTTGTCCAAGTTGCCATTTAAGATCTATGAGGACAGTTGCATATCTTGAAAAACATGGCACCCATCGACCAATCAACTTTTAGCAGCTATTTGAACTAAGACTATTTCTTCTAATCGGAACCAAATCAGTGCAGAAAGGTCCCAATCTCAAAAATGATCCAAAAAGTTTGAACTTTCAATGCACTGTTGCAACAGTATGCCAAAACATATTAAGTGGGGCTGGCCACTTTTTCTTAACCCATTAAAACTCTTGAGTGGGATGAGATTTCATCAACAAATTTAAAACTTGTGTAGGAGGCCAATCTTAGGAGACATGTAAAAAATGGGTACATCTGCCTTTTGGTGGCGCTATAACAGTCAGAAATGTAAAAAATACCATGTCTCATCTCATCTGCTTGCAGCTGAATTATTAATTGTTGTTGTGGTAAAGCAGTACAGTTTTTATGTAATATTTTCTCAACCCACATGCAGCAAATGTCTATGTGGGCATTTATTTTGACGCTAACATTTTTTTTTAGGGGGTACACTGAAGGAAGACATTTGCAGAGAAATGCTCTCTTCCACTTCTGTCCACAAAAACCCAGTGTTATTTTAGATTTGGATGGTAACTTTTTAGTGGCCAAGCATATTTGGAATCACACAAATGCACAATTAGTGAATCTAGAGTGCATTATAAATGCTCCTCTCATAAGCCTTGCGTGTGCTTTGAGTATGTATACAGAGAACATAGCTGCGCATTTATAGCAAAAGGCGTGTGCAAACTAATTTATTTAATTAAATCATAGCATTCGCAGTTTGATAGTCTCAATGCTTCATATCGCGATTTCAATTTTATTTTACTTAATCTTTCAGCCTTATTACTGATCAGAGGTTTTATGTTGGGTTTTGGGAAGGGCATACGGTGCACTTTTGTGGGATATTTTTACCTTCAGTTCTAGATGCCAGGCTGCCCACTGAAGTGATTTCAGGCAGGCGTATTAAATCAGAGAGAGGATTTGCAGGGAAATTTTAACGCATAGTGCTCAGACTCCATGTGATGAACTCAGTGGAATCTTCTCCATTTACCTCCACATGATCTGTGTTGGCTGCGTGTACACCTGTTATTTAAATGTCTTAATAAATGACTGTCAATGAACTGTGGTTTGTGTGTATTGACTTTTGTTACTTCCTCAATATCATTATTTGTACATTGTCAGAGAGATGACTTTGTTATCTCCGCTCAGAGTATGCAGGCATCTATTTGTTTGCATGCTATGTGGGCATTTAATTTGCCTGTCCCACTACTGTTTTAATCTGCCCGTGTGTGTTTCAGATCCTCTGGGCAGAGGATAGAGAGATGACAGCAGATGTATATCACCCTGACAGTGCTGTGTGACTTTTGCTATTTCAGGCAGAGGACTGTCATCCTCAAAATGCTTTTCAACAGGACGCTTTTCAAAACAATCGTCACCAGATACTTTCTTTTACAAGGTTTCTTTGCCGCTCCAAGGCTTAAAATGCCCTCTATGATGTGCACCGAAGCCAAGAGAAGGCCAGATGCCCTCTGTGTGAGCAAATGGCACCATGGGGTAGAAGGTATGAACTGTTTACGAGAGCAGCAGTAGACTTAGATTTTGCTCCATAACCATTCCTTTAGCTGCCTGAAATGGTTGGGAAGAGATAAATGAACGTGTTAATGGCAGCCCTGTCAATTGGGGCAAAAAGATTGAGGACCGTATGGGTAGATGGGGATCAGTGCCAAACGTTCCTGCCGTTTATGTCAATCATGCTACGATCTGAGCCAGCTGCTTCATTGATGGTACTTTAAACACTGTTTTACTTTAGGATTTACCTCTTGGCATAATTCTCTGTTAGCCAGTGCTTATTGTTGAAAATTATACATTTGTTATCACAATGGAGAAAAAAATAATTTTTTTTTGGAGCCTTAAAGATTTGGTGCATTGGCATTATATTTATGACAGTTATGCACTTTCTATTCAAATCAGCACAATATACCAAGATATGCAAATACTTCAGAATTTTATTCAATTATTTATCAACAATTTGTAATTTTTATCCAAAGATCTTATTTGTCCTAAAATTGGCAATTATTTATTTAGATTTCCTTTGTGTGAAATATGACCCAGACATGTTCTTTACAAGTTTTGTGAGATATGCTAACAAAACTTGGGCACATTTCCAAATGCAACTGAAAATTAATCGGCATGAAATTATGCTGGACAGGATTCTGCCATCACGAGTGAGACCGGTACACTGAGTTTATCAATTAAAGAACCAATGACGGTGGCGGACAGATTATGAGCCGTTCACCATGTCTCTGAATGATAAAACTAATGGGTGCCGTCTCTCCCACTATCGCTAAAACCGGCTTCGGTGCCATCATTTTGTTCTCTCTCATACTAACCGCACACACACTCATTTGGTGAACAGATAACTTGCCGATAGAGTCCTTGATTTTATACATTGGGACTTGATTTGAGCATGAAAAGTAGGATGTGACATTATTGGTTAATGTTATTCTTCCCTGCCCATGTGGCCTTGGTTTCATCAGCAGAAAAGTAATTTCACAGGTGGAGCAAGTTATTATTTTTATTAAATTATGATAATTATACCAGGGACATTTATAGAGCAAGTAAATATGATAGAATTTGATTTCAAGTTGTCTTTGTCACACAATGCATCATAGTGCATTTGAATGGATAACTACTTTGGTTTTGTGAACCACTACAGTTCGTGAGAGACAATCAAGAAGCAACTAAGTGAAAATGTAAAGTGTGTTTACTGATGTGTCAAGAAAGAACAATTAATCAGTTGTCTTACGGGGGTTTGCTCTGATGTCGGTGTGTGACCGAGGCATTAGTGATTTGATTGGTAAGCGTTATAATGACTCTCTTGACACTTTTATCATGTCACACTGCGCATGTGACTGAGAGAGTCCAGTCCCCTTTCCCATCTTTCTCCCAGCAGCTTCTGCTCCAACACAGCTGCTAATACACTGAGCTTCGTAATTACAGTCCACTCTCTGTCACTTTGGCCTGACAAGGTGCTGGGAAAAGTTTAAACAGGGCATTGTTGGCCTGCTGGACGAAGGGATTGAAGGTTTAAAGCTTGTACAGAGCCGAACAGTTAGTGCTGTTATTTCATATACCCATCAGTCTGCTACATTTCACCGCTTACTCTGGCCAAGAACTGCCCTCTTAGACAAGAAGGGTCTGTCTAACCAACTTATAGCAACCAGCCATGTTATTTGTTTTGTACTTTTTTGGACCAAGTGCCAGTTATGGACCGGTTTATCAGAGATGGTTGATGCCAAATATACCCAGACTAATTGAAATTAAAAACTAAATCAAAGATTGATATTGTGATGTATTACGAATCGTGACATGTATCGTTAGGTGGTTGGTGATACTCCCTCCTTATTGTATACTTAATATCTTTAATGAGCTACAATCCCATGAAGTATTGCATATGACTTTATCGAACGATGGAAATATATAAAACTATTGTAAATATAGAAACAAAAAAAAATATATATATATATATATATATATATATATATATATATATATATATATATATATATATATATATATATATATATATATATATATATACACACTCACCTAAAGGATTATTAGGAACACCATACTAATACTGTGTTTGACCCCCTTTCGCCTTCAGAACTGCCTTAATTCTACGTGGCATTGATTCAACAAGATGCTGAAAGCATTCTTTAGAAATGTTGGCCCATATTGATAGGATAGCATGTTGCAGTTGATGGAGATTTGTGGGATGCACATCCAGGGCACGAAGCTCCCGTTCCACCACATCCCAAAGATGCTCTATTGGGTTGAGATCTGGTGACTGTGGTGGCCATTTTAGTACAGTGAACTCATTGTCATGTTCAAGAAACCAATTTGAAATGATTCGAGCTTTGTGACATGGTGCATTATCCTGCTGGAAGTAGCCATCAGAGGATGGGTACATGGTGGCCATAAAGGGATGGACATGGTCAGAAACAATGCTCAGGTAGGCCATGGCATTTAAACGATGCCCAATTGGCACTAAGGGGCCTAAAGTGTGCCAAGAAAACATCCCCCACACCATTACACCACCACCACCACCACCAGCCTGCACAGTGGTAACAAGGCATGATTGAACAGGTGTTCCTAATAATCCTTTAGGTGAGTGTATATACATATATATAACCAGCTGCGTTATTCACAGTGCATCATGGGAGTGGGTGCAGAGCTTGTTGACTGCGGTCTGATTGGTGGATCTTTCTTTTCAGGATTCACGGATAGTGTAGATCTTCAGCAGAAATCGCACTTAAAAAAATAAATTATTTTTATTTATTTATTTAATATATATATATATATGTATATATGTATGTATGTATGTATGTATGTATTTGTATGTATGTATGTGTATATATATATATGTATATATATATGTATATATACATATATATATACATACATACACACACATACACTCACCTAAAGGATTATTAGGAACACCTGTTCAATTTCTCATTAATGCAATTATCTAATCAACCAATCACATGGCAGTTGCTTCAATGCATTTAGGGGTGTGGTCCTGGTCAAGACAATCTCCTGAACTCCAAACTGAATGTCAGAATGGGAAAGAAAGGTGATTTAAGCAATTTTGAGCGTGGCATGGTTGTTGGTGCCAGATGGGCCGGTCTGAGTATTTCACAATCTGCTCAGTTACTGGGATTTTCACGCACAACCATTTCTAGGGTTTACAAAGAATGGTGTGAAAAGGGAAAAACATCCAGTATGCGGCAGTCCTGTGGGCAAAAATGCCTTGTTGATGCTAGAGGTCAGAGGAGAATGGGCCGACTGTTTCAAGCTGTTAGAAGAGCAACTTTGACTGAAATAACCACTTGTTACAACCGAGGTATGCAGCAAAGCATTTGTGAAGCCACAACACGCACAACCTTGAGGCGGATGGGCTACAACCGCAGAAGACCCCACCGGGTACCACTCATCTCCACTACAAATAGGAAAAAGAGGCTACAATTTGCAAGAGCTCACCAAAATTGGACAGTTGAAGACTGGAAAAATGTTGCCTGGTCTGATGAGTCTCGATTTCTGTTGAGACATTCAGATGGTAGAGTCAGAATTTGGCGTAAACAGAATGAGAACATGGATCCATCATGCCTTGTTACCACTGTGCAGGCTGGTGGTGGTGGTGGTGTAATGGTGTGGGGGATGTTTTCTTGGCACACTTTAGGCCCCTTAGTGCCAATTGGGCATCGATTAAATGCCATGGCCTACCTGAGCATTGTTTCTGACCATGTCCATCCCTTTATGGCCACCATGTACCCATCCTCTGATGGCTACTTCCAGCAGGATAATGCACCATGTCACAAAGCTCGAATCATTTCAAATTGGTTTCTTGAACATGACAATGAGTTCACTGTACTAAAATGGCCCCCACAGTCACCAGATCTCAACCCAATAGAGCATCTTTGGGATGTGGTGGAACGGGAGCTTCGTGCCCTGGATGTGCATCCCACAAATCTCCATCAACTGCAAGATGCTATCCTATCAATATGGGCCAACATTTCTAAAGAATGCTTTCAGCACCTTGTTGAATCAATGCCACGAATTAAGGCAGTTCTGAAGGCGAAAGGGTGTCAAACACAGTATTAGTATGGTGTTCCTAATAATCCTTTATGTGTGTGTGTGTGTATATGTGTGTGTATGTATGTATGTGTGTGTATGTATGTGTGTATGTGTATATATGTGTGTGTATGTGTATATATGTGTGTGTATGTGTATATATGTATGTGTATATATGTATGTGTATGTATATATATATGTGTATGTGTATGTATATATATATATATATATATGTATGTGTATGTATAGGTGCTGGTCATATAATTAGAATATCATCAAAAAGTTGATTTATTTCAGTAATTCCATTCAAAAAGTGAAACTTGGATATTATATTCATTCATTACACACAGACTGATATATTTCAAATGTTTATTTCATTTAATTTTGATGATTATAACTGACAACTAATGAAAACCCCAAAATCAGTATCTCAGAAAATTAGAATATTGTGAAAAGGTTCAATATTGAAGACACCTGGTGCCACACTCTAATCAGCTAATTAACTCAAAACACCTGCAAAGGCCTTTAAATGGTCTCTCAGTCTAGTTCTGTAGGCTACACAATCATGGGGAAGACTGCTGACTTGACAGCTATCCAAAAGACGACCATTGACATCTTGCACAAGGAGGGCAAGACACAAAAGGTCATTGCTAAAGAGTCTGGCTGTTCACAGAGCTCTGTGTCCAAGCACATTAATAGAGAGGCGAAGGGAAGAAAAAGATGTAGTAGAAAAAAGTGTACAAGCAATAGGGATAACCGCACCCTGGAGAGGATTGTGAAACAAAACCCATTCAAAAATGTGGGGGAGATTCACAAAGAGTGGACTGCAGTTGGAGTCAGTGCTTCAAGAACCACCACGCACAGACGTATGCAAGACATGGGTTTCAGCTGTCGCATTCCTTGTGTCAAGCCACTCTTGATCAAGACACAGCGTCAGAAGCGTCTCGCCTGGGCTAAAGACAAAAAGGACTGGACTGCTGCTGAGTGGTCCAAAGTTATGTTCTCTGATGAAAGTAAATTTTGCATTTCCTTTGGAAATCAAGGTCCCAGAGTCTGGAGGATGAGAGGAGAGGCACAGAATCCACGTTGCTTGTCCAGTGTAAAGTCCAGTGTAAAGTTTCCACAGTCAGTGATGGTTTGGGGTGCCATGTCATCTGCTGGTGTTGGTCCACTGTGTTTTCTGAGGTCCAAGGTCAACGCAACCGTCTAGCAGGAAGTTTTAGAGCACTTCATGCTTCCTGCTGCTGACCAATTTTATGGAGATGCAGATTTCATTTTCCAACAGGACTTGGCACCTGCACACAGTGCCAAAGCTACCAGTACCTGGTTTAAGGACCATGGTATCCCTGTTCTTAATTGGCCAGCAAACTCGTCTGACCTTAACCCTATAGAAAAATCTATGGGGTATTGTGAAGAGGAAGATGCGATTACACCAGACCCAACAATGCAGAAGAGCTGAAGGCCACTATCAGAGCAACCTGGGCTCTCATAACACCTGAGCAGTGCCACAGACTGATCGACTCCATGCCACGCTGCATTGCTGCAGTAATTCAGGCAAAAGGAGCCCAAACTAAGTATTGAGTGCTGTACATGCTCATACTTTTTATGTTCATACTTTTCAGTTGGCCAACATTTCTAAAAATCCTTTTTTTGTATTGGTCTTAAGTAATATTCTAATTTTCTGAGATACTGAATTTGGGATTTTCATTAGTTGTCAGCTTTAATCATCACAATTAAATGAAATAAACATTTGAAATATATCAGTCTGTGTGTAATGAATGAATATAATATCCAAGTTTCACTTTTTTAATGGAATTACTAAAATAAATCAACTTTTTGATGATATTCTAATTATATGACCAGCACCTGTGTATAGATATACCATTCTTTCTTAGCATTGGATCTCAAACCATTTTCTTATACTAGTGTTTTTCCTTGATGCTTAAACAGCCAATCACCAGATTTGGGCACATCTAGCATGCTACATGCTTATCACTGACATTGACGAGATTAACCCCTTAGGTATCGATATTTGGTACCGAACATAGTCATTTTTCGATACTTGATTGTTTAGAGGCGATACCCAGCCTTAATTAAACATCACATTTACAAAATTGTTTCACAATTTTACACGAGTAAAAGTAACTTATATTTTGACAAAATGTTATAGTTTCATATGAAATTATCTAAAGTTAGAATCTAATATCTAAATCTAATAGCATTTTATACCAACAGTGGCAGTTGTAGTTAAAGATTCAAGATGTTTCAGCTAGTATGTATTTAGTATGTATTGACAAATGCACCTATCATTAATAAGAGACTGCAAATCGACAGCAACGCAAAATTCTGCTCGATCTCCCTTCCACTCTGGCCGTCTTACTGATTTCTTAAGCGAGGACAGTACAGTAGTCACTGTACTTCTAACTCCTTAACGTAAATGGGTTGTGGTGGATGTGGAAAGTTGAAATATTGAATTGAATTGAGTTAAATAAATCCTCTGGAGTTGACGTGATCGCATGGGTTAATTTCAAATACTCCGTCATTCGTGGTCACTCAGATAAGAGGAAGACAAAATTCAGCCATGCAAATTATAAAATGATCAAGTAATGCTGAGCAATAAATCTAAATAAAATTTGAAATTGCTATATGGCTTGGTGATTATGCAAGTGCTGTGATTTCAATATTTTGAGGCGCCGCGTGTTCCAGAGTGAAGAGATCCAGAATTGTTCAGGCTCGTGTTCTGTACTCACACACGTGGTGTTTTTCAGTCTCAGAGTGGCTCATTTAACTGCTGCTGCTCAACACAAACTGTGTGAGTTTGTGCCACTTATAACGTTAACTTGACGCAAGATGCGCAAACATTTCCCCTGATTTGTAATGAGAATCGTTTATAAATCAGCGCTTATGAAAATTTACCAAGGTTTTACTGTACTGTGTTTTTTTTTTGTTTTGGCAGAATGAAGAAATTAAAGACAGACGTACAGTAAATATGAGTATTGTCCTAGTTTTGGTTAGATTATGACCAATGTTTCCTCTAAAATACTGCCTTAACATGGATAGCACAAAGGTGTGTGTGACTGAGTGCAGACTTGCTAACCTTTGGAAAATATTTAACATTAATAACAGGATGTGTGACTATATAGCTGATTTAGTTTTTAAACAAAATGTAAATCCTAAACTCAAACTTGGGTTTTACTCATATCTCATTGACAGTGTTTTACATCACAACGTAATTGTTTTGAATTATTATTATTAATTTTTGTAAATTAGGGATGTGTGAGACTAGTCGACTAAATTGTACAGCTGCTGCTAGTTGGCATTGGAAATAATAGTCGAGTAAATAATAGTAGTAAGGATGGCTCAGACACATCCAATCTGTAGAATCGCACAAAAGTGTGTGGCGTAGTCCAACTTGCCGCCACACAGATATCTTGAACAGAAACTCCCTTAAGAAGGGCCCACGAGTAGCCATACCCCTTGTGGAGTGGGCTCTCTGCTGTCCTCTCCACATACATATGAAGAGCTTGAACCGGACATAATGAGTTCATTCTCTGCTCCTCCAGAGAAGAGAACAGAGGGGGATGGAAAGCTGATAGGTCTGTAGTCCAGCACCTATAAGCGGAGTCCACCACTTTAGGTACAAAAGCAGGGATAGGGTGATAGGAAAACTTAGTGAGCCCTGGAGCAAATTGTAAACAAGATGTGCTAATAGATAAGGTGCTAGATAAGCACCTATTTAAGAGAGAGAAACTTCAACCCCATCCCCTCTAAAGGCTCAAAAGGGTGGTGAGAAATGGCCTCTAAAACCATAGACAAATCCAACAAAGGAACCAACTGCCTGGATACCGACTGCTTGCAGCGTGTTCCTTTCAAAAAGTGGCTTATTTAAGGATGTTGGCCTGCAGTCACTAAAACCTACATGACAGACAGAAATAGCCACCAAATACACCTTCATTGTGGAAAAAGCCTTCCCTTTATCGAGAAGATCCTGGAGAAAGCAGAATATGTCCCTCACCATATACTGAAAAGGGACAATATGGCTCAGCCCACACAATTTTTCAAAGATGAGTGGAGGCAGCTCTGGCATTCTGTATAGTGTATGACTGATGAAAGCAGACGTTCCGCACTTATTCCACCTCTCACGGGCAAGACCCAGAGAACTGTCCTGTTGGGTGGGGATGGTAAATTTACCCACCTGTGACAGAGGTCCCTCTGTAGAGGGAGGGGCCATGGATGGCCTGACAGCAGTTGAACTAACTACACTACCCAATGTTTGGATGACCAACATGGGGCTATAAGAATTGATGACAAGCCCTGCTCCCTCATCCTGGATAGAGTGGGGAAGACTAAGCTCAATGGAGGAAATGCATATAGAAGGACGTTTGCCACAGGTGGGTTAGAGCATCCACACCCAGTGGTGGATTTTCATCTGCTAGAGAGAAATACAGAGGACAGTGAGCGTTTTTCTGCGGGGAAAGAGATCTACGGCAGCCTGACCATACCATATCTGATCCACTACCTGCGGATGGAGTCTCCACTCTCTGACAGTGGATTTCCACTGGACAATAAATCTGCCCCCCATTCAAATTCCCCGGAACATGAGTTGCACTGAGGGATAAGAATCTTATGCTGCACCATATGATCAGTCCTTACGGCCAACTGATGCAGTTGAAGGGAGCGTGTGCCTCCCTGTCTGTTGATAAAAGCATTTATTTAGCATGAATTAGATGAGGTCACACACCGTTCACAGTCTTACTCATAAGAGTTGCTCCCCTTTAAGGATGTGTCTGTTGTTGTAGTAACACTTGATGACACCGACCCCAAGGGAATTCCAGTTCTGAGAGTCAATGGGCTTTTCCAATGTCGGTGCACTCTGAGGCACGCATGAGTTATTTTTACCGGCCACTTGATATTCCGCCGAGAGCACGCAACCCAGCGCTGAAAGTCCCTCATTTTGAGAAGTCCCAAATGTACTACTGAAATCACTGAATCCATTAGGCATTCGTAAGCATAACCTGTAAGGGACCACTCTCCCCGTTTTAAACAGGGCGAGACATTTTGTGAAAGATGTAATCCTCCATGACTGCATAACTCGATAAGAGCGAGTTTATGCTGAGACCCAGATAGTCTGTGTGTTGAGAGGGCTCCAATAGGCTCTTTTCCATGTTGAAAACAGATCGATTGTCTAACAGATCGATCGTCATGAACCAATCGTTCGGGCAGATCGATTGACAAAGTACTTTGTGTCAACATTCTGAATGAATACTTTCGTAGGTGCTTAACACATGAAGATCCAAAAAAGGGGGGAGAGTTGTGCTCTCTTGCTTTTGGAATCGCAAAGTAACTGGAAAAAACCCTGACGGCTCTCCTTCTCTGGCACTACTCTGATCGCCCGTTTGAATAACTAGGTTTCAATTTTGGCCTTGAGATGAGCCGACTCTCCCTCGGCCACTGAAACTACCCCACTTTTGAGTCTGTGTGGTTTCATGACGAATTGTAGCCTGTATCCCCTGTGAAAATGTAGTTATAACCCACAGATGAACTACGCATGTGAGCCAATTGTCTATGTGACCCCACTGGCCTCACTCTTGCTGCTACAAAGCCCTGCCGAGCTGGCTAAGAAGGTGGTTGTGGCGCGTGCTTAAGGCCTTGTCCTCCTGTTTCCTGAGGGTGCTGGTTTCCCTTATTTTCTCGAGACCATCCATGACTTCCAATTTCTGAGCGTCGCACAAGCGTGACCGGTTTAGCCATAACACTCTCTCACCTGACACGCCCAAGCCCATTACACGTCCACGTCCCTGAACTGCATCTCGGGAAGAGTGCAGAATTTAATCGTTCACCACACAAATTTAATCCCAGAGTACCGGGTTTGGCACTCTAGTGTCTAGTTGTCACCCCATCTCCTCCAAAATCTCTGCCTGGTATGCTGACAGTAAATTCACTGTGTTCAGCGAGCACACTGACTGCACTGTGTATTTAATACATCCTCTGCTAGATCGAAATGGTCAGCCATTCCATCTTACTTGGCAGCGAAATCTGAGAGGAAGCAAAAGTAGAGTGCCGGTTCGGGGGAAGACTCTACCGCTGGGGGGGTCCGGTCAACCACAGCTCTCCCATCCCCTGAATCTCCAACATAGAATATTCCTTGGCAGGGAACTTGCTCTTAAAGGGACAAGACCAATGCCAGGACAACTCCTTCATGCAAGCCGTCACGGCTGGCGTGAGTTGTCTCACGGTGGGTTGAGCAGGCGGCAAACTTTTCCAGTCGTAAAGGTCTCCCTCTGCTCCTTCAGCATCCTGGGCTGCAGGCCAAGCTAAGTCCAACTTCGCAGCAGCTTGTTTACACACCTCATGCATGCCACTGTCCACTGAGAGGCTAAGTAGGCCGTGCTAGGGGGTCTAGACTGTTGGGCAGGGAAGGGGGAATTGTCTTCCTCCTCCTCTTCCATGTCCAAATCAGGGGGGTCAGACTTAGCATCACCCTCTGCATCCTTGTCACCCAAACCTTCCTCCTCCTGTGTGTCCGGGGATGCAGCTTCCAAAAGTTTCCCTGGCATTGATGCACAGTGGACGCATGATTTGCGGGTCCGCAAGTGACGTTTGAGCATGCTTCGGGCCCATACACACGATACAGATATGGCGAGGGTCCCTGCCCAAGATGGTAGCTCCACGTGACGATGGACACGGGTGGGAAGCAACCTCTCTGCTCCTTTGGCAGGGGTAATGACTGTCGACATAAAGGCTGAAGAGTGAAGTTATAATCTCAAGATTCATCACAACACATCAGCCTGTTAGTGTTAAAAGCACGTCTTGACTCATAAATCCTGGAGTTGCCAAAATGTTCCTTCCTTCGTAATTTAATACACGGGGCTGAAGAGAATAGCTTGCCTTGACGTAGACACTATTCTATTAAATTTTAGCTGTGCGATTTATAAAAAAAAAAAAAAAAAAAAAAAGTAAAATAAAAAAAATCATCTTGTTAAACAATGTCACTCAACACAATCCATTCCAACCGACCTTGCGTTCGGTGTCAGTTTCCAATGGCAATCAATCCGTTGAACAATTAAGCAAAATCGGCAAAAAATCTGGATGTGCTGAGAGAGCTTGCTGTAGTCCCTCACGGGAAGAAAGCGCAATTGTCTTCTGTAGGGGTCGACCTAGGACATATAGGTGGGGCAGAGCCTGGTCACAGGTCGACCTGTCTGTCAATGAAAGATGATAGGATCTTCCGTAGTTGTCACGCCCATAGAGAAACACTGAGTGAAGTTAGAAAAAGAACCACACTGCTATTTTAATGCCATGATATATACATGAATGTAACAGGCACAGTTATGTACATATTAAGTAATGCACATTAAGACAACACCATAAGAAGACTTTCAAAAACAGAACGGGTTTATGTTTGCAGTACCTAGGGTTCATGAACTGCAACTGTTTATTTTTAAGTATGAAATTTTCAGCGGTAGTATCAGCTGCAGGTGTTTGCCAATTGAGTAGCCACCCCCCCCCCCCCCCCCCCCCCAAAACACACTGGATTGAGCAGCTGCATCGACTATAATCTCATATCTCATCGGTCAGTCAGTTTTCATCGCAGTCTGAAGAAAAAAATTCAGAACACTCGTTTCGTCAATTGTCGTACTCTGTATGAATCGCGGCATCAGAATCCATTGTTACTGTACAAAAGCTTGTTCGGAATGAACATTCCTACGGGTGTGTGTGGGTTTGGTGTGAAAAGGTCTTTAACATGAATTAAAGACTTTTATTTTCTATAATTTTCTTCCTTCAGCTTTAATGACAACATGCTCTGGAGCTGGCATGGACAAAGCCTGATGATTGTTATTCAGCACGATTTGAGAATGTTTCTAAAAAGCGTCTTAGTGCTTTAAATGAAAAAAAAGCAACCACCCAGAAAACACTTGTAACCGTATGGCATCTCGCTAGAAACCACTTGGAACACCCTAGCAATCGCCTGGCAACCACCCCAAACAACAGACTTTTGCTTGGGCAAGCACAACTTGCATTCTTAGAAAATCTGAAAATCTACATTGAATAAGGAGTCAACCCACATTAAGCCACATATGAGGTCTTTAATCCTGCGTAATTAGGTGTGTGTGTTTCGGGGTGACCTTGGCCGTGTTGGTTAATGCCGACAGCTATTCTGTTATTACTCAGATATGACCTCCTGCTTCTCTTGATGAAGCATGTTACACCCCATAAAGCATGCTTAAGTTCTGCTCCAGTTTCAAGGAGTGGAGCTTCCCATGCTCTAAAATAGCTTCGCCCTTGTCCCTCTGGGGGCTTGGGCTTGATTCTGATCTGTGTGTGCGCGCGCTCACTCGGGGCATGAATCCCAGAGTCTTACTCGATTGCTGTTGACAGGCTGCAGTGTGTCCCCATCTCTTTGAAGCCTCAGATTAGCGTCCCTTATTCCCCTGCCGCCCCTCCCCACCTGTCTGAGTCCCTCTCCCATAGAGGTCACCCTGCATGCCAACATTGCTGCAGTGGGTATATGCATAAGGCTAAACACCCTGAGTAAACTGTTACTGTTATCCTGACACTTCAAATATGTACTGTGTCTCTCTCTCTCTCTGATTGCCTGTCCCACAAACCAACTTGTGAGTAACCGCTAGCTTTTTGACATTTTATTGAGAAAAAAATTATTAGATGGAAATATGCAAATGGAACACAGTGGCCATGTTACATGCACCAGAATATTCTTCCTATATTAATCGGAATTTGGGCATAATCTGATTACTGGTATGAATGTGTCATGTAAACAATGCAGTAAGCCAAAATTCAGGTATCTAGAATTCAGATCAATACCGCTGGCACGTGCCTCTATTAAATGCAATTCTGTCATGTAAATACTTCATATTCAGAATATCTATTGTAACTTAATATATATTTACATCCATCCCAAAAGAAAGTTCATATGTTCAAACAAAAGTAATTGGTGAAAAGTCCAGAGATAAAAAAAAAACAAATTTTTGCAATGGGGAGGAGATGGATACTTTAGAAATATTAAAAGTAATGAACATGAATCAATATACAGTGAGGTAAAAGCATCATTATTATCTTGTGGCCTACAGTTTGCTATTTATTGTGTTCTTGTGACCTGTCAATTATATGAATGAGAATTACTAAATTTATTAAATGAATGTGCAGAATTATTTCAAATGCATGAATATAACTATGAATATAGCTAAGAAGAGAAAAGTGGGAAATGAGTGTGCCTGTTGTAGGAAAATGCTGATTACCAGAATATATCCATATCTGTTGAGCATGTAAACATAGTTTTTATAATACAGGCTTAAACAGAATATGGACCTTAATCGGAAAATTATGTACATGATGCACAACATTGTCAGTGTGAACCGAATTCGAACCCATATCCCCATGTGACTACCACAACTGGTACCCTCTAAACTAGGGGTGTCCATGGTTAACCGATTAACCGTTAAAAATTGCGTAACTGAGTGAAACATTTTGCTCGGTTAAGTGGCGTCAATGGCGTGCATTGAATTTAGTTGTAATACATTTTTGCACCACCAGAGACTGCCAGAGCGCTCCCAGACATTTGTAATGTCCACAAGAAGTAGTCTTGACCAGTTTTCTAATATGAAGCGGGCAAAGAAAAGCACAGCGTGGGAGCACTTTAAAATCGAGAATGAAGGGGCAAAATGCAAGTATTGCAATGCAGCATTAAATTCTAGGGCCTTGTTCACAGGCCACAAACGCAAAAGTCAGTGACCTACTTTAACTGCTCTGTCCTTACCACTGCGTTTTATTTCTATAAATTAATTTCGTTTCAAATGTGGACCAACCAGTTATTAAAGGTGTTAAAAATGAACTACCCCTTTCTCGTGTGTCTGTATCTCGGGGTTGCGGCGCGCACACCAGGGATGGAAATTAGCACCCGCCACCAGCCAAATGCGGGTGATTTTGTGTTGTGGCGGGTAAACTCGCTTCACCTACCGGCCACCGTGGCGGGTAAATAAAAATAGCATCATGCGACGTTCGTCTGTTAAAGGACAAATTAGTTTGAATAAACGAGGAGACACTGATTAGCAAGACAACTCAGTGAATGTGCTTTCCATTAAATGAATCACACACACAGTAAACAAATCCTTAACAAAAAAACAGGGCTATTCTGGTGGGTGCGGTGACGCGCTCATGTAAGGGTGGCGGCGTGGCGCTGCCAATAAAGCTCCTAAAATCTGTCACAAAGAACCGGCAAAAGTAATGATTATGAATATGTAAAATATAGAAAGGAGATATTTTAATTATTTATTAATAAACAAGTCTTTTCTTTGTCCGTGTCATTTGCAAAGATGAAGTTGACGATGCTGACTCGCGGTCTTCGCAGTAACGCACCAGAGAGAAATGCACATTTCTTACGGATTACATAAGCAGAGAGCAGTCTGTGTCTGTTTTCTTTAGTTTTGAATTATTCTGTTTAAGTAGACATGTCTGTGAGGCAAGGCTACCTTATACACTGAGTTTCGGTTCATTTATGAGACGAGCTCCAGTTCACGCGCCGGCGCCTCCGCTTTGTGATTATATCGTCTGCTATATTTAATTCTTATTTAATAAATCCAGGCAATTGGTTGATGAAACATTGATTAAAATTAAGACAAAATTAATACAAAACGAAATTCACTTTAAAGAAAGGTTTTGTGCTTTCTGTTTGATGTCTCTGTGGAAGTTTTAAAGCATCTTTCAGTGCCGCTTTCAGAGCGCTCGCGTCCGTAACATTGTGTTTTCCTCGTATGCGAACTGAAATGAATATCAGTTCATGGATTGTGTGTGTAGGCTATAAGAGAGAAAGAGAAAATGCCAGTATTTCATTGAGACTTGAGATTAAATAAACGGCTTAAGTATTGTAGATCTTGTAGTATTAATTTTCACACGCAGTTACACATTGTCGGTTAAAAACAAGAAAGTGGCTGGTAAAAACATTGAGTGGCTGTTAGATTTTGAAATCCACAGTGGCCGGTGGACAAAAAAGTTAATTTCCATCCCTGGCGCACACTATGGTTAACCGAGTATTAAACGTTAAGGGCCTCGGTTAACGGTTAATGAAAACCTTGAAAACATGCAGCCCTACTCTAAACCATGGCTCACCTTTTTTTTCCCTTTATTGGCCTCTTTTTATTTTACTTCTTTTGTGTAATCCCTTTTCCTTAAACTACACTTCTACCTCCCTCTGTTTGCCCTTCATCTTTTCCTTTTGTCAGTCTCTTTATTTTTCTCTGACAGCTGTGGTTTACGTGGGTTTCTTTCTGCAGCTGGACAGCCCTCCCTTCTCTCTCTCTCTCTCTCTCTCTTTCTCTCTTTCTCTCTTTCTCTCTCTCTCTCTCTCTCTCTCTCTCTCTCTCTCTCTCTCTCTCTCCAGTCCAGTGGTGATTAAGACTATTAGGCATTATAGTGACTCCGTTGGTGTGTGGGTTTGGAGCCCCATTTCAGTGCTGCTAATAGACCTCTTAGCCAATTATCCTCCATTTAGAAGCAAATCACAGAGGCTTTTTCTCTCCCCCCTTTGATAAATGTTGAATTAAGTTCTTTGTGTTTTGCACATGTCAGGACTGTTTGTGTTTTGGACTTTGTGTATGCGCTGTTTTGTCCAAAGTATTTTTTGCTTATAGATGGATATTCACCATTATGAGTGTGTTTGTTTAACATAGTTGTTTGAGTGATTTGAAATTGATCTTGTTTTCCATGTAGATGTTGTTCTGTTTTAGTGTTTATTATGTTCTGCCGTTACATGCATTATTTTGTCTCCTGCAGATTTTGATGCACACCAAAGAAATGGTGCAAAGGGTGAGTCATGATTAGTGTACGTTACAGTAATAATTAAGCGGCACTTGACGTGTTTGTTATTTGTAAGCCGTATGAGGGCTTGACAGTTTAGAGTTCTTCTGCAGATGAATCTGGAGGTCATATATGGGGATACTGACTCTATCATGATCAACACCAACAGCACCAACCTGGAGGAGGTCTTCAAACTGGGAAATAAGGTAAGGTTGGGGAGTAATGGGGGTTTGGACATGTCTTGCAGAAAAATGCAATGTTGGTTCTTTGTGATGAGCTAATGCATGTATGACTGTGACACTAATGATAGGGACATAGCTGACAATCAGGAAGAGAGAGAATTAAACCAGCTATTCTGTTAATGCAGTGTTGAACCAAATTTCACTGTAACCAGCACCAATGAAATAAATGTGTGTATGTGTTTGTTTGTCTAGGTGAAAAGCGAGGTGAATAAACTCTATAAGCTCTTGGAGATTGACATCGACGGCGTGTTTAAGTCCCTTTTGCTTCTGAAAAAGAAGAAATACGCAGCGCTAATGGTTGAGCCACAGGGAGATGGCAAATACACAACCAAACAAGAGCTAAAAGGCCTGGACATTGTGCGCAGGGATTGGTGTGGCTTGGCCAAGGAGTGCGGCAAGTCAGTGCACTAGAGTTCAGATCATAATTTGCATTATGTCCTTAAAGGAAAAGATCACCCAACAATGAAAATTCAATCAATTCATTCTATACTCATGTGACTTTTTTATGTGGAACACAAAAGGAGATGTGTTGATGAATATCCTGGTCCTTTTCAATAAAAAAAGCAGTTGATAGCGACTCGCTTTAAAGTTAAAAGGACCCAAACTATCATAATAAATGTTCATGTGACTTGAGCATCATAGTCCATGTCTTCTGAAGGTGTATGATAGGTTTTTGTGAGAACAACTCTGTTCTCTCCAACAGGTTCTCTCATGCACTCATGAATGTGCTACAGACGTGAAAATTTTCACTGAAAAATTATTTGTGTTGACACATTTCAGGTTGTTTCTCACCAAAACCTTGTGTTCCTTCAAAAGACTTTGATTCATGAGTCTCATGGACTACTTTTGTGATACTTTTGGGCCCTTTTTAAGCTCCAAAGTGAGTCACTATTAACTGCCTTTGTAAAGACGGACTGAAATAATTATTTAAATTTCTCCTTTTGTGTTTCACATAAGGAAAAAAGTCATATGGGTTTGGAACAACATGAGAGTAAGCAAACTTTTTGGGCGAACCGTTCCTTTAAAAAAACGCAGACAGTATTGTCCACAAGAACTGTGGCTGAATGTGTAATTCACTGCTTCTCAGTACAAGTCTTTTGTTTTAGGGTTGTGATTTAAATGATCATTTACCCTTCTGTGTAGTTACGTGATTGGTCAGATTTTATCGGACCAGAATCGTGACACCATCGTAGAGAACATTCAAAAACATCTAATCGAAGTTGGAGAGAAGGTGGCCAATGGCAGTATCCCACTCAATATGTTTGAGATACACAAGGTAAAGGACTTACTTTTTTGTGTAAAGGGTTATTTTTAGGTATGTTGGTGTTTAAGGGTGTAAGACACCTGCATTATTATTATGTTGTTTTTCCCTTTAGGCACTTACAAAAGACCCTCAGGACTATCCTGACAAGAAGAGTCTCCCCCACGTCCATGTTGCTCTCTGGATCAACTCCCAGGGTGGAAAGAAGGTTAAAGCGGGTGACACAGTGTCTTATGTCATCTGTCAGGTAAGCAACCAATGCATTTGTTCCTCTGATTTCAGATGTATTAGTGTCTCACAGCAATCCCATACTAATCCTGTCCTTTTCTTCTGTAAGGACGGTTCAAACCTGGCAGCCGGTCAGAGGGCGTATGCTCTGGAGCAGCTGCAGAAACAGCCAGGAATCAGTCTTGACACACAGTACTACCTGTCACAGCAGGTACACCCTGTGGTGGGTAGGATCTGTGATCCCATCGAGGGCATTGATGCAGTTCTCATTGCCACATGGCTAGGTGAGGCTTCCTGTCTGGGTCATTACATTTCTTCAAATAAGTTGTGAGTTAGGACAATTTTTGCTGTTCCTTTTTAGCTTGTCATGAAAAGCAGCATATACTAAGAAACTTTTATTTAGTTTTGCCACTTAGGGTGCTTTCACACTTGGTGAGATTGCTTGGACCGAACCAGAGTTGCTTTCCTTCCCCCTGCCCTTGCGGCTCTCTGTTCATATCATATTATTTGTGTCTGAACCGTGGTCCAATTGCGTCATCAACATGAGCACAGGTAGCAGCTATTTACTACTGTAACAAGGCAACAACGCAAGAAGCTTCGCTATGTTATTAATGTATTCATCTCTTTGGATATACCATCAAAACTTAACATTCTGGGAAAATGGACCAAAAATATTGACGAATGGTTTGTACACAGGGACGTATTCGTTTTTTTAAATTATTTTTTTGGTCTTATAAAATGCTCTCTAAAATGAGAACGTCCCCTTTCCCCTAATATCACCTCAAACTGACATTTTAATAAAGGACAAGCCTTTAGAAACGTCCTATTTCAGTTTGAAATAAGACAACACAGGTAAGAAAATCACACTCATCAAACAATATATGAAGACTGATATTTCAAGTGATGGTTTGGCAATTATTGATGCATCAATGAGTTTCTGGAAATTAATCTTATGGTTTGTGAATTTTGAGCATAAAAATATCAAGAATAAAGACAGTTTGCAGTTTACCTTTGCATTGAAGCTGAGATTCCATTTATCCCCCTGTTGGAAAATCAGTTGCTCTTAAAAAAAAAAAAGTATTAAACCTACCACTCTGTCTCCATGACAACATGCCCCTGGCTGTTGTTTGGTATCCTGCAGTCTGGTCCTAAACTGGGGCTCTAATTCAATCTACTCGCCATGCTACCAGAACGGAGTGTAGACTTCCCTAATTACTTTAAAGATTAACAGAACACGTTTACACCGCATTTGCTTCTGCTACATCCAGGTCAACTGCTTCATATGTATTGATGTTAAATAGTCTCTCTGTACACAAATCAACATTGTGTGTCCCTACAACTGTCTTGCACCACACTGTTCCCCTGGCCTCAGATTTAGCTTGTCTCCAGCATGACGTCACATTTTTGCCTGTAGATGGCAGCAGCACTCAGGCGTCTGCGAGCTTGGATCATAAGAGACTGCGTTTAATCCCTGAAGTCTCATAGTCAACACTTACTTATGTGCTCATTTATTCACTTAGCCAAATTACCCAGGGGGACATAGGCTGTTTTTCCGTGCTCTAGTAGTGTTAGGTGTCACCTGGGGGGATTAAATGGAGATTCAGCTGCTGTCTCTTAATGATTTGATGATCTCAGCTGCCTGGGAAAAATCAGATCGCTGTGCTTTATCTACCCCTCCTCTTTCCCCTTATAATGTTTCCAGTTTATTCTTATCGTTTGCTAGTCTCCCTCTTCTTGCCTCCTGCAGCCATGCCATCTTCTCTTTATTCCTGTCCCTCTCACCTCTTTCAACTTTTCCTTTTACCCGTCTCCATCTTTCTATCACTGTATATCCACTCTCCATAAATACAACCGTGTGTAAGTCTGTGCCTGCAAGCCTTCATCACCAACATAGGAACTGCATTTATCTCGAATTTCTCAAAGCGTCAGTAAGAGATATATTTTTCTTATGGAGTAAACATCATTAATGGGTGACCCAAAAATATCAATATTAGCCATGTTTCATCAGGGTGTGTAGATATTTATTAGTTATGGGTTGTGATAAACTACTGGTTGATTAGTGAGGTTTTGACTTTTTAAAAAAATATATATATTTTTTTTAAATTTAGCATTCTGACAGTGTGCTGTGCTATGTATTAGACAGTTTAAACAGGGGTCTTCAACTATTTCTTGCGTGGTCCAGATTATCCAGATAAAAACTTGGCGGGGGCCAAAATTTGTTTTGCATTCATCTTAGCTTGCACTTAATGGTTAGTAATACTTTTTACTTAATACTTTGCATTTATTTATATTAAAATTGACACAGGGTATACTGTATTGAGTTGTCATGTTTTAAGGTCTGTCCATAGATTCCTTCATAAGAACTGGCTCTTAACTAACAAATAATTTATCAACTTAAAAAAAAAATTACGTTTTTGCATTTTTACAAATTATGAAAACTGAGTAAAATTTAGATCTGCTATAGCCCTCTCACAATATCAACCCACATGAAAACAATGGCTATATAGAAATGTCATGTTTACTTAAGAAACATTTCAAATAAATTTTCTTTTTGGAAAAACAAAATAAAGCTAAAATATTCTTCCATTTTCTCTATAAAGTATCATCCTATTCAGTGAGGGGAAAATTAGTTCTGCATGTAATCATAGGGAAAAGAACAACAAACAGAGTGGATGCAAATTCACAGCTGTATGTAGAAACAAATATAATCCGGATATTTGCTAATTCAATTCCACATTATCACTTTTTGACGAGACCCTGCACAGATGAGACATGCCCATTTAACACTTCAAGAATATTGAATAAAAGCAAAATATTCAGCGCATTTTCTTTTAATGTTCTGTTTTCATGATTGATTTATCTTTTGTTGACTGAGATGTGTATATGTGCTGACAACTTATCTGTAATGACTGCGGTGATTATTTTTTACATCAGTAGATTTGACTGCACTTTACACAATTAAGCAATTTATATAAATATATTTGACTGAAAAAAGATGCTCATCTAAACGGTGCTGTCCATGTTTAGCAAAGCAGTGTAACTAAACTATTGCCAGTAAAGTTATACACAGGTTCCAGTCTGGACAATTGATGATGCTGAATTCTATTGCACGTGCCATTGAGCATTGTTAAATTCACTGCTGAGGCTCGCACCTGTGAACTATGCATAATAGGGCTGATTCATCAACATCATCGATTACAGAAATACGTCGATTTGCATAACATGCGTCGGTGCGTTGCATTGGAATAATTAAAATGGCAGCACCCAGTTTAGGCATGGATTCCTCGAAGAACAAACTGCAGCTATAAAAACTTGCCCATGGTGATCTTAAGTGTGCGAGTATTTTAGCCAGAGAACCAATGATGTGGTGCTGTGTAAGATATGCAAAATGGAAATGGCTTATCACAACCTTCATGTACGAACACTTGAAGCGAAAGCATCCCGGAGCGCTCGTTAAGACGGCAGCACCGTAAGTCCTGTTTACTTTTTGTCCCCACCCAAACATGATTTAGTATTACAACACGTGTTTCTGTTAGTATTAGTCACTTAAAATAGATTTTCTAAATGTTTCCTCGTCACCCCCATGTTAAAAGTAATTTCTGCACCGCTGCTAATGTAACTTTACACCATGCGTCATCTAATTTTGTTATTTGGCCGTTTTATATTTTTTTACTTTAACGCCAATGTATGAGTGAGAAAATGGCGTAAATTGTGTTACAGTCTGTAAATAGTTTTATTTATTCCTGTTAGAATAAGTTAACTTGCTCGAATTGCACTAATGTTACTGTAAGATGAGGGGGAGGGAGAGAGGAGGGGAGGGAAAGGAGGGGGAGAGAGAGATTGTGTGAATGTGGTAAATTGTCTGTGTATTACTGAGAGTTGATTAAGAATGCACAAGTTTTAGTTATTCCTGTTAGAAAAAGTTAACTTGCTCGAATTGCACTAATGTTACTGTAAGATGAGTGGGAGGGATAGAGGAGGAGAGGTGGAGGGAGGGGAGGGAAAGGAGGGGGGAGAGAGAGAGATTGTGTGAATGTGGTAAATTGTCTGTGTGTATTAATGAGAGTTGATTAAGAATGCACAAGTTTTAGTTATTTCTGTTAGAAAAACATTTGTGTTACTCAAATTGCACTAATTTTACTGTAAAATAATTTTATGTTGCACTGCTAAAATCGAGGTTGCACAATGTTTAGATATTCCTCCTGAAAGTGACTTGAATTTTAATTTATTTTGCTATTGGATTGCTAAATGTAGATTGCACTACACAAGTTGTTACTTAAAATCACTGCAAAATAAAATTAATCTACATTTAGCAATTCAACAACAAAATAAATGAAACAAATGTAAAATTTAACATTGTGCAACCTCAAGTTTAGCAGTCCAACATATAATCTCTCCAAAATAAAATTAATGTTGGACTGTAAAATGGAGATTACCAGTTAAAATGGGGCTATTTTTGTTGCAGAATAATACCCCGCAGTGCACACTTTTTCTTGTAAATTTATTTGCGTTTAAGAGAAGATAATATATTAAAATATTGAAATAATAATGAGATGTTTTTTATATTTATTTTGGTTTAATTAATTGTTATATTAATCAAGAAATAATAATAAAAAATCTTTAGAAAAATTGGCAAATTAGTCGTTAGATTAATCGACAAAAAAATAATCGTTAGGTGCAGCCCTAATGCATAGTATTTCAGACTGCAATGCAGTTTTATAAAAAAAAAAATCAGTTGGCGGGCCAAAAAAAGATGTTCGGCAGGCCGGATTTCGGCGGGCCACCAGCTGACTAGCCCTGGTTTATACAATAAAAATATTTTTGTCTTTAATGTTGTGTTCTGGTCATTTTGACATGGACAACTTTTTTTCTTTTGTACTTAATCCAATTGAAATAATAAAATCCATTGACTTTATGCACTTATGGAATCTGAATCTTTTTTTTTTTTTTACCATTTCTTTAAATTTTCTTGTTTTGTTTTTTTCACTTTGTTAAACCTGCTGTGTTCTTGGTACAAAAATGAATGGCCATTTTTAAAAATAGTCCAACTTTTAATAACAAATCTTGAGACCTCAGCATTTTTTTCCATTCCATCTGGCTTATTTTTAAATTCAAATATGTAAATGTCCCATTAGAAATATTTATGACTGGGGTCTGGTGAACCAGCCTAATTATACAGGACTTCCTTTAGACTGTTTATTTGATTACTCGTTCAGGCAATCCACCTATTTATTGATTTTGAAAACTTGTAGCCAATTTCATTTCCTATTTAATGCAAAATATGAAGCCTTTGGTTACAGTGCCTAAAAAAATTGGTTTTATATTTGAAGTTAGTGTTTTAAGGAGTTCACAGCATGGGCTTTAGCTTCTTTGCCTGTTACGTTTGTACAGGACTTGACCCAAGTCACTTCCGAGCCCAACAGCAGCAGCAACGTGAGGACGAAGGGGATAATTTCCTGGGAGCACCAGCCCAGCTCACCGATGAGGAGCGCTACCGTGACTGCGAGAAATTTATCTTCTCCTGCCCTGCCTGCGGCACAGAAAACATCTATGACAACGTGTTTGAAGGAGCAGTGAGTTCACTCATATCTATCTCTCTCTCTCTCTCTCTCTCTCTCTCTCTCTCTCTGTCTATCTCTTCCATTTAACAGGCTGATCTAATCAGTCAGTAAAATGCCAACCAGGACAACCCAATATGTGCATTTCTCACCATTCAAATATGTCCTACCTCAACTTCCTGCTAAATATTGTGCAGTGACAAGTAACAATACATTTCAGCAGCACAGGTTTTTACTTCCTCTGCACCAGGCTTTTACTGGCCTATTAATTTCAGAGCCACACACTTTATTTATAGAGGCTTGGCAGAAATGACCAAAGGGTTGGCGATGGAGTAGGGGGTGGGGTGTTGAGGAGTTTTTGCTGGGGTGTATTCCTGGAGCTCCATTGTACACAGGAGGTCCGTCATTCTCCATGCTGGGGTCAGCAGGGGCCAGAGGAGCCTGTGTAATCTGCCTCTAATTAAGGGTCCACAGAGACACACACATGCTCATGCACAGCTATCAGTCTAAGACTCATAAAAAATGACATTGACCCCCTCCGCTGCTCTGATCTCATCATTTAGAGAACTTGTACTCCCTAGGCCAGTGAAGGCTTGGAATTCTGGGAAAAACTGGTTGGCATTTACACATCCTACAACTTCGATGTGCATTTAGAGCCACTAATTACAAATATCCACATTGTAAACCGCCAACCACATGGTTTTCTAGGTTGCGTTATGTTGACAAATTAAACGGGTCGCTTGCATATGCTCTCTGGCTCTTACATATACTCCCGTATTCACCTGATAAGGTATCTAATAATTAGGAGTACAGGGATATAACGGAGATCATGGAATAGGGAGAGGGTTGATGAAAGAATGACTTGAAAGAACAGCCTAGACTTAAAAACATGGCAAATTGTTTTCTTATCAGAGCCAGCTGCGGAGAGAGGGAGGTGGACAACAGGAATGTAAACAGACACTCTCGGTATAGATGCTAGAGACACTGCGACCTGGTATTTACATAGGCACACAGTTCCCCCTCAAAGTGTCGTTCAATGATAGATGTAAAGATCATAAAAACGCTAATGGTTCACATAGACTACTGGAGGGCTAATTGAACACCGCTCTTCACCGCTGCCCCACTGTAAATCTGAGAATGATGCAAGTGTTTGTGAGAGACAGTGAACTTGAATGAATGTGCTGATGCATTAGCCATACAAACACGCAAATTATTTGAGGCATAATGAACACGATAAACAGCTCTGACAGTGAGGTCAGATTGAAGGACTATCAGGCTACAATAGTTTTATTCACTGTTTAACTAAAATTATAGCCAGTGTTTCTCAATGGGAGGTCTGAGGCCTTTGAGACATAGAAAAGATGGCGAAGCCTGCAAATCAACCATGCAGTATGGTATTTGTTACTTGCTGTTACCCGGATGAACAGCTGAAATCTTAATGCAGTGCCATTTTTTTCTCCTGTGTATTTCTTTTCCTACATGGACTCCCTAGAGCATTGGTCCTTTGGGTAACATCATTATATTTTAGTATGTTTGAATGTTTAATAGGTCAGGTCTAATAGCCTTTAGAAGCTTCATTGGACATTGCCAGTGAACAGAATAAATGCCTTGATTTTTCAAGTAAGTTTGTGTGTGCTGTGGAAATGCTGTGTTTAAAAGTTAATTTGTGATTCACAGGGAAGCACCTTGCAGCCTAGTCTGAAGAGTTGTTGCCACATCCCCTGTGGGGGCAGCCCGTTGGACCATGCCATCCTAATAAGCAACAAACTGCAATTGGACATTCGAAGCCACATTAGGAGATACCACAGTGTGAGTATTAAACATGAACCCCCTACTATGTTCCAGATTGCTCCTGATGTTATTAATATATGGTGTTTTATAATTAATATGAATCGGTGTGTGCTTTTTATTTCAGAAATTGTGCATCCTTGTTTCCTTTCCTTGCTTCCTGTCCTCATTTCCTTGCTCCTCCCTCTTAGGTAACAAGGAAAGGAAGCGAAGACCGAGGAATTGAATCTAAGTTTTCTTCTTGGCTTCCTTAAGCAATCTTGGGAAGCTTCCTTCATCCTCTATTTTAGCCTCCTTGTGGTGCATTTAGAGAATTGATATGTCCTTCATGATGGCAGACTTTTATCTGTTTCTGGGTCATGGGCTGGAGGATGAAGTGAGGAAACAAGGATGCACAAATTAAGAAATGAAAAGCATTCATAGATTAAGGTGTTCACACTGGAAGGGTTTTAAATCGATGGCAAACATCTTTGACAAAAATTTGCACTAAGTTTGTATATCTGGTCCCAGTGACTCAACAGCTTAATTTTACCATTTGCACAGGTACTGGGCAGTACATGTACATTGGAATTCTTGTGCGAATCTCTGTCAACTTTGTAAGAATAAATTAAAAAGAAAAGAAACACGCTATATATACAAATTAAGTTTAATAATAAAGAAATTGTAAAATAAAAATTATTGCACAATAGACCTTTTTGAGGTGTTAAGTGACCATGATGTGAGTGAGGTGGAGGGTGTGGTATCTCCCTCCAGCCTTAAGGGGGTTGCACACCGGACGCGTCTTGCAGATGACATGGCATGCTCTAAAATTAAAAACAGCTGTTTTCTATGAAGATTTGTACACCGCTGCCGCCACTTTGCATCTCTCTGCAGTGCCCAGCTATGACTCCGGAATCTCCTGAAATTTCTGCCACGGAGCGCAACTCACATATTTTCCATTAAATTCGACCCAAATCATTGTCAAAGACATAGATTATTTACTCTAGCATCGTTCATTGTTGAAGAAGGGTAAAAATCTTGGCAACTTTTTAGTGTGCTGTCTCACACATGAGCTGCATCATCGTGCCCTGTGTTTGATACCTGTGCCATGTCCTAGCCGCGGCGTGGTGCTTCTTGTCCAGTGTCCAACAGCCTTTAGTGTCCTTTGCAATCAATCTGACCATGTCTGGAAAAACTTGTAGAAGTGTGCCTTGTGAGAGGTGATGCTCTCTGGCCTGTGGCGTCTCAGGTTGTATCCTAAGTTCTTCCATCTGAACAGAGAATGAGCTGGGTGATGTCTATCACTGAGGATGTTCTGTGCTTTTTTTTCCTGCAGCGTTGCGTGTATACTAGAGTGTGTCCATGGAGGGGAGGTTAAAGCCGATGATTCTCTCTGCAGATTTGATGACTTGTTGAAGGGATTTCCTCTCAGCCTGGGTGGTGTTGCCAAACCACACAGTAATGCAGCTGATGAGAATGCTCTCAAAGTCCTCTGTAGGCCTGGGTGAGGGGCTGGCGGCTGAGTCAGGCATTCTTCAGCAACCTGATAAAGTAAAGCTGCTGCTGTGATTTATTTACTGTAGCCATGGTGTTTTCAGCCTAGTTCAGTTTTTCTGTCAGATGAAGGCCTAGAAACAGGTGACCATCAGCCCACTCCACTTCAATCTCTTTGATCGTGAGATGCTTCGGTGGGGGGGGCTTTCCTCCTGAAGTCTATAAGGATGTTTGTGTCATCTGCACATTTAATTATGAGATTGTTGGCCTGTGTGAAAACAGTCGTAAGTGTACAGGGCGTAGTGTTTGTGGCTGAGGCAGCAGTCCTGGGGGTGAATGTGAGCTCGGCAGAGACCTTATTCTCCCCATCCTTACCACCTGTTATCTGTCTGTAAGGAAATCCAAAATCTGTTACAGGTGGGTGTTGGCACTCCAAGGTCTGCCAGCTACCAATTCAGCCTCATTGGTCAGATGGTGTTAAAGGCAGAGCTGTAATCCAGAAAAAGCATACATGCATATGTTCTGTTAGTGTTCTAGTGTTCCAGTGTAGAGTTAAGCGCCAGGGCCACCGCGCTGTCCACTGATCTGTTTATGCGGTAGGCAAACTGTAGGGAACTGTCTGGAACTATGGAGTTTATGGATTGGAGAACCAGCTTTCCTAAACACTTCATGGCGACCAGAGTAAGTGCCACCGGCCTAAAGTCATTCATTGTAGATGTGTTTGGTCTTTTAGGGACCGGTACTATAATTGAGGACTTGAAGAACCATGGAGGTATAAATATCTGCATACACACATACCAGCTGTTCATTACAGGCCTTCAGGACTTTGGTGATACCCATAAGGTCCTGCTTTTTAAATGATTTTGCATAACACTAGTATCTCCCTTATATTTGAAGGCCACTTTGCATATACTGGATGCCACTGTAGCATTTGTGTCATCTTTATCAAAGTACATTTGAGCCACTTCGCTCTTAATGTGCAGAGCCATCGGCCTTCACACTTTTTAAATTGAAAGTTTCCTCTGTGTTTGATTCTCTGCTAAGAGGTCAGTTTGTGACTTTTAGATCTTTGGTCATGTTTTCATTTACAGGGCTCCAGACTGCAACTAAAATGGTTGCAATTGCAAATGGTTGCAACAATAATTTAAAATCTAGTCACCTTGGTGACAGTCGGGTTGTATGCGTTCATGTGCGGTTTAGTCAGATTTCATCTTGAGGTAAATACATCTTCAAAGCGTAGTGTCTTGTGCCACTTGTCACCCATTCTGTTTCTGAAGATCTCGCTGCACCGCACCCTACGTGACAGAGTCATGAACAAATTAACTGGGTCTTTTTCATGAATCACCTGAAAAGAACTGAACTCATAAACTCAGGTTAGCAGTTTGAATCAGTCACTTTCTCAGCGAATCAGCTGTAAGTGGGCTCACAACTGGGAGCACAGAAATGTCATGTGAAAGTCCCATGTGAATTTCAGGCTTCTTTATAATTAAAAGTCCCACCAATTTTTTCTTCTGGTAATTATTTATTGGGATTGGAGTAGCACAAACTGCATCTGGGATTTGTATAAATTATGAAAGGAGTGTGAACATTTATGAAACCAAAAGGAATACTGTTCATTAAACCTCCTATTAATGGGTTGTCAGCTGTCTTCCTTTTCTTCAGTTTTCTATCTGGTCTCTGAATAGCAATCTAATTTGGACAATTCTGTGATTTGGTGACTAAAAACAACCATTTGGCTCCTTAATGTTTCAGTTTAGGAGCCAGTGGCTCCCAAGTAATTTTTTTTTAGTCAGGAGCACTGATTTGGCAAATTTGTAGGGCATAGTTCACCAAACATTTCACATGCCTGCTTATCTGATCTCCTGCATTTGTATGTGTATGAAAGGGAGTGAATAGATTGCAAAGTCTAGTGTGACTGTCCCTTCAAGTACAAAAATGTATTCTATATCAGTGCTGAGTTTCTGATTTGTATTTTTTTGTCCAAGATTGTATTCTCTACCTTTTGTAGGTGTTGCATGGACCTATAGAATCTAAATTAGGTAGTCAACACTTTCAGCATGAAGTCAACTTGTCACTTTCCACATGATCTACTTAAACTGCTGTTAAGTTTTATTACCTTTATCTGCATTTATATCTAGATATAACTCCCCAGATATCGTATCGGCATCAGCCATTGAAAAACCCATATTGATCGACCACCAGTTAGGTTTAGGGTTGGGTTATAGTTTCTCTGACCAATCAGGTAGGTCTTTTCTGATGAATATTACTTACTTCCAATGAGTTATTGTTTGACTCATGAATACAAATGACTCTTCCCCTGCCATCCTATGTTTTGGAAACTTGTCAGGGAGCGTGAAGGCCGATGGCTCTGCACTTTAAGAGCGAAGTGGCTCAAATGTACTTTGATAAAGATGACAGATGCTACAGTAGCATCCAGTATATGCAAAGTGGCCTTCAAATATAAGGGAGATACTAGTGCTATGCAAAATCATTTAAAAAGGCACAAGTTTTTTTTTTTTCAAGATCAGCACAGTCTTGTGTTTTGGGAGTTGGGTCATCTGACCAGGTTTCTTTTCACTCCTTTTCGGGATTTGGTGACAGTTAGAAAAGCGCTTAAAGTTGGAGTACGATGACCTTATGGAATGCATCCACGTCCTGCACACTAGAACCCATTTCCACCCGTAATCATCTGTACAAGTGGCTGTAATAGGACGAGTAACCATCTCTAGGATGATGTCAAGACTAGTTGAATTTGACCTGACTAATGGGTTCGACTATTAAAAATCAGTAGTCATGTAACCCCTACTACCTTGTGCAGGTCTGTGGCTGATTAAAACTACCAAACACCAATCTTTAAACTTGATGTGATAGTAATAATCTTTAGATGTGCTTAATTCACATTTGTACTGTTTATTTTGTGTTTTTTTACATTTCAGCGCATGGCTCTTAGCACCAACCACACACTCTTTCCTCGTCCACTCTGCGAGCACCTAACCTGGGTTTATTTGGGCTCATCATCTTCATGCAGTTTGTTTATTTCATGTCTTTATTGAATTTCAGATGCGGCCTTTCACCTTTGAGCGGTTTCCAAACAGCTACCGCCCCATGCTGTGTCACAAATGGGTTTAATTTTGTTCACTCACACAGTGTGTTCACGCCAATGCAGAAATACAGGTCCTGGTGATGTGACAAGTATGCAGATATTAGGCCTGCGTTAAGAGCTTGAATATGTGTGTATCTAATTTCCCAGCTAACGGTTTTGATTGACAGGCATAATCAGTTACTGTGTAGAGCACACCAGGTCCAATCATTGCCAGGTTCTGGAACTCCAGTTAGGGAGTACTTCACTGCTGGGAAGTTCTGGAATGCCAGGAGTATTCTGGAACACTAAGCATCTCAGGAAACTCATTGTATTTAAAAGGGATGTGGAATACTACATATTTTATTACATAGTTTTCTGAGATGCTGAACATTCCAGAATTCCACTAATCGGTCTAAAGGAAGCCTTTTATTATTAAGCTGGTTTTAGGTTGACCTGAACCAAGTCAGCTGCTTTTCCTAGGTTGCCTTTACCTAAGACGCGTTCTTGCATCAAGAACAGGTAGACAGTGCAATGGAATGAAAGCGCTTTGTTTCACTAACTTTGAAACATTCAAATATACTCTGATGCGTTCAATGCATGCACACTGCGACTGCTTTGATACAATGGTGGGCTGTATGCATACAGTATGAGAACTAGGGATTTAAGAAAATAACAAATTTGGATAACTGGATGACCAACGTGGCCCATCCTTACTATTTAGAGTGTTCTGAGATGCATGTATCCAACTTGTGGGGCAAAGAAAGTTGTGGGGTATATTCTCCCACAGTGCTGTGCAGAAATCAATTAGTGGCCTGAATGTAACCACCTCCCTCGCTGGGACGGTGCCTGTAGGCTCTTTTGTCAGTATGTGTGAAACAGCTGCTGGTAGTGAATGTGCCCCCCTCCTCGCCCAGACCCAGCTTCAGTGGACACAGCTCAGCAATCCCCTCCCACACTAGGTGCAATGAAGAGGCTGATATTGTGTAATTAAGGATTCCTTTCAGCTGAGGGGAGAGCTCAAATAGAGCTGTTTGTTCACAGAGATAGAGGGAGAAAGCCTGCCTGCATGAGGGAGGACTCGTGGCTTACATGGTTACAGATTGGAAGTCAGCGGTGTTTGTTGAGTTTCCTACGGAACACCAGCGAGGCATTAATCATGAAAGAAATCACTGCCACCTCCACCTTCAGCCCACCACCATTACCAATAAAACCACCCTTTAGAGACAAAGCAAATATGCTTTCATCTTCTCTTCTCCCTCCCTTCCCCCTTTTTTCTCCCCCTACCCTTCCTTCTTCCTTGTCATTTGTTCTGACTCCTGGCGTCTTCAGCAAAATGAGAGTGTGGTACAAAGTGGCACCCCCCGTATTTACCCTATTCTAATGTGGGTTGCCATGGCGTTTAACAAATTATCGCAATTATGTTTGTCATGTGGTTCACCCTTAGTAACTGGCTTGGGGATGTAGTGGTGGGGGAGGGGTGGGGGTAAAGACAGAAATAAATAAATAAAAAAGGTGATAATCCTGTTTTGAACAAAAGGTCAGATTGCTCAATAGAAAAGGCTTGATTAAAGCAGAGATGTACAAAGTGGACGCATTTGCGTCCATTCAGCCTCTCTCGGGCTCCGAAGCCACAGAGCGACTATACAGCTGTTGATTACTAAGGCACAAAGCCTGTGAGAGGCTGTTGTCTTGGGGCTTTTTTGCACCAAGCCGCCTGTAATCACAGCTTTTTTTCTCTGCTAAAAGGGGGCAGCTCTAGATTAAGGGCATCAGAGAGGGGCTGTGTGTGCGCAAGTTGGGGATTGGATTTCTGAGGATATTTGGTTTGCAAAAATCCTTCATTAATGGTGCTTGCTAAGGCATCAGTATTACTTTTGGTTATAGCTTTAGTTTGTGGTTTTCCAAAAGCACTCACACTAAAGGCCGAAGCATATTCTATGTAAATACGTGAACGCAGACAATTCTAGATACGCAAGCTCCATCTTGTGCATAGCTGCATTCGAAAATGTGTCCACAATTCATTACACAATGCAACCATCAGGCCAAACTTTTTCTCATTGTGAAACGGTGCCGTTCTGTGCTGTTCCAGGCTAGTTTGCTCGGTTGTGGTTTCTTTTTTTCTCTTTGATGCTTGAAAGTACATTACAAATATGTCAGTTGGCGACAGCGCGATTTGGTAAACATTGATTGTAATTACAAATGAAGGATAATTGCATATTCCAGTTTTAGGAATGCTTTTTCCCCTGGTTTTACTCTGCTTAAGCACAGGAAAGTCCCATGTCACAAAAAGGAAAGCAAAGAGAAGACTAGAGGTTTACCATTATTTGCCGAGGAGTTGTGCATGCCACCGGACTCGAACACACAAAAATAAAAGTTCCCAGACTAGCTAAAAAGGATGTTTATTGACAAAATATTATACGAGTAATATTATTATATTATGTGTTTAATGTGCTAGTTAGTGTTTTCTACCTCCCTGATGAAAAGGCGTTTAGAAAAATATGTACTATAGACCTGTTAAACGATCATAAAATCATGAAAATAAACCAAGCATACAATTTTTTTTTTTTATTATTATTATTTATAAATTTTATTAACCTCACCATAGTGAACTTTGCCAGCTACATAGAAACAAATGAGTTACCTTGGCAAATTGAGAATCGTGAGTCGCCACATATTAAAGCTATTCCACTAGAGAAATTCGTGTTGAGAACGGTTTGTAATAAAACCGTGCTAAACCATGCTCAAGTGGAAATGCTACTGGAAACGTTCCAGCAAAATTTGGATTGTAGCAAAATGTATATGAACTGTTCGCTTCTATGGTGAGTTTTCTCAAAAGTCAACTACTGTCATAGCTGAGCAACAGTTTGAAGAGAATATTGCTCAGCAAATATGTCAATATATTTATAGTAACTTACCAGGCTAATAACCAGTGCCATAAGTCAACAAATTTTTTTTATTGCAGTTATTTGCATAATATTTTGTAGTTAATTGCGATTAATCGCTGATTTTTAAAGTGCTGAAATTTGACTAAATAATAATTTTCCTGTCAAAATGCATTTATTTCCTTTTTAACAAAACAAAACAATATGTAACCATATCAAGCGTTATTAACATTTATGCACTTCTGCAGTATGAAGATAGCAATGCACTAAAATAGCTCTAATTTAAGTAACATTAAACACTTCCCAAAGTCTAAGTGGGAGGTTGACTAATTAAAAGAATGAATCCCCATAGGTTGAGTATTCATTGCAAATAGGCATGAAATCTCCTAAACACTCATCCTCCACAATATTAATCAGCTGGCAGACTGTGGATATCCGCTTTGCTACAGCAATCTTGGAACCTTGTTCACGACTCTCACTACACTTCTTTAAATTCCATATGAAAAAGTGTAAAAGTGACAAAAATGTCTCCTGTGTTTAGTTAAGACTATCACATATTAAAATTGCGCCTTGCATTGACTAAAAAATACTTTAATACAAATATTAAGAGCTCCTTTCGCCATCATTTTGTCACTGACGTGGAATCACTGTTGTTTGTCTGTCAGTGTAATGACTCCGGGCGGACACATCGCAAAAGTTCTGCCCCTCCAACCAGTGTTTATGCTGTTAAGTAATGCTTTATTAAAGGTAAACGCATTAATCGCGATTAAGAAAAAATAACGTGTTAATCTTTTTTTTATTAATTGCATGCCTTAATGCATTAATTTTGTCAGCTGAACTAATAATGCATTCAGTTTAATGGCACAGACGTTTGAAGGTATGCGTGTTGGCCAAGTATGTAAAAATATGTACGTTAAAATATGAAAACCACTCAGAACACTTTAGCAGCTGCATAGCAACACCCTGTTTACCACCCCACAACACATCTAAAGATAAGACAAGACTAGTTGTGAGTTTTACTGCATCAGGTGGTACATATTTCTGAAGGTTCATTTCACTTTTAAAGAGGTAAGTAACCACGCATATCCTTGCAAACCTTACATGGATATCAAATTGATACGTTTTAATTGAAGTCAGAGGTGATATTTAAATACTAGAAGTTGGGTTGGAGTCCACCTTTGTCAAGTCCAAGTCTTTAAACAATTGAGTCCGAGTCCATAACGGGTCCAAAAATTCAACATCAATATTTTAATCTTATTTTAAACTTCACAACTAAGAAGAAAAAAAAAGGAAGAAAAACATTTTATGATTGGTATCCTGCTGAACAAATTTCAAAGTGGTTTCAGAATGAAAGCATTTGCTTTAGGTGTATGAAGACAAAACTGTCCTTCAACACACTTCTTATTGCATTCTGTTGACTTTCAATTATTTGTTGATTTTTCCGCTACACTCAAAGATAGACTAAAAAAAGTGAAAGCTGTTTTAGTCATTGCAACCAGAGTTATTGTTTCAATAATATAAATTATTATTTTAATTTAGTTTTTTTTTTCTCTACTTTTTAACTGTCAAGAGTATATCATTATGAAGACAAAGCCAATTCCCTGACATTTAGATTCAATTTTGAAATCCCGGCCGGCCGCTTTATTCAGGTCTGAAAAAGGAGAACATGACAGGGGAATGGAGAATGTATTGGCACCCTATATTACGTTATTTGTTTGTTTGCTTGCTTGTTTGTCATTGCATCAAAAATGCCATAGACTAGGCTGGACTCAACTCGAGTACCCCAACTCTACTAGAAGTACTAAATAAAATTTAGACACAGCTGCTGTGGAAAAAAGAACTGCAGGTATAGATGCAACAACGAAACTGTGAAATGAGAAAGTGAGATACGAGAGCAAGAGCGTTTTTCCGGTAGCTTGCACTGATCTGTAGGCCCCAGTCTTTGCCCAGTGTTTGGTTAAATTATGTGGAACTCATTTGACGGCTGCAGAAGTGGCTGTATTCGCAGTGTCAGGTATCGACTGGTATAATTACGCAATTATGAAGCTTTATTCTGCCTCTCTCTCTTGCAGAGTGAGCTCTTAGTATTTCAATTAGATATTTTTTTTCTCTCTTTTGCTCTGTGATTTTTTTTATCTTTTTTTCCCCCTTCCTCCTTGGTTACAATGAGGATGCGAAAGCAGTCTGCCTATAAAATAAGCACTGTCACGTTGTATGTTTGTTGAAGTATTTTGTCAGGGCGTGTAGTTTGCCATGTCTAGGTTAGATTCTATTGTTTGGAATAGGAATGTGCCCTCTAATAAGTGAAATTGTGAAGATTTGAAGGCCCAAAACAGACACTACACAGGTATGTGAATGCAAACCTTTCAAGCAACGCAAGCTCGTCTTTTACATGCCATTGCAATCCAAAAGTGTCTGAACGCAATTCTGAACGCCATGGAATACATTGCGTTTTCAGCATTACCACAGTCTACATCTATAGTCAGTTTTATAGTCAGGTCAACTTCTGTCATGGCAGAAGAACAGTTTGAACTGCAAGTAGCAGTAACACAAGAGCACACAGTAAGTATATTTGATGGAATGGCTCGCTAATAATATGTTGGCCAAGGATTCACATTTGCGTTTGTGTTTGACCTAATTCTAGTCTAATTGGTATGACTTGCATTGACACGGATAACATAGTCCTTCATTTAAAAGTATTGGTAATTTTAGTAATCTGTCCTTTTTGGTATGAACAATTGAGAATTTTTTTTAAATTTTTTATCCAACCCTTTCCCGTCAAATCAGACCACTGTAATGAGGAAAAAATCTCCAGTGACTGTCTCCACTGTAGATGTGTTTTTGAATTGGGCTGTGTGTGTTCCTCAAGGCACAGTCTTCTACTGAGCCCATGGGAACCGTACTGTTGGTTTAGTCTTGGACCTCCAGAAACACAGAAGGTCCGTTAAGGCAAACAGAGGGTAACACCGGTGCTCCCTACAAAATGAACACCAAATAGCTCACATATGTTCGAATTCAATTACACACACTGGGTTCCCCTCAGCCCCAGGGCTTACTGCTAATTACCCAAATAACATTGTCCCCTACGCACAAAACGCCACCCATATGAGATTAATTGTGAAATTAAAAATAGCCGTTGATTTTGATAATGTTGTGAAGTCTGAACAATAACCAGGTAGGTGACATGATTGCCAGCACTAGTAAAACCATAAGAATCATCCAAAGATGCTTGTAATTCAGCCAATTTAATCAGTTGACCGTGAATTAATTATTTCCTTTCTCTTGTCTGTTATCCTTCTCTTGGTGTCTAGTTCCTTTAGTGCTCTCATTCTTTAATAGTCCTCTCATTCTCTTTGTTTACTCTTTGAAGCATAAATTAAGTTGATATTCTTTGTTTTATTATTATTTAGTCTCTTAAAAATGTAAATCAACATGAACTGCATGCACAACATATTTTACTTCAATTTATGTGACGTAGGCCTATTTTGGAGTGAAAAATTATATTTTAGGAGAAAAGAAATTAAGGTAAAACTCAGGTCTGCTCTGGGAAAAAAAATATATTGTGGTGAGGTAAATATAGCAGAAAAGATTAAATACTTTCTACATTTGAATAAGTTGGTTTAAGCATAAACTTAAAAATATATTGTAAATTCTACATTTGTTGTTAAATTCCAACATGCGTCATCATGTATCAATCTTAAAGTAGAAATTAAATAAATTAAACTTTAGTTTTCGAAGCTGTTGGTCCCTGCAAGCACGAGGCTTGAATAATTGAGCTTGCATGGTTTTTCATTTTGCAAGCTTATCTACGTCTTTTTATTGTTGATTTTGTTTTATGTTAGGTAACTTATTTTGTGGTGCCTCAAGTTTATTTCCTACTCAGTTATCTGATCATGATTTAAAAAAATTACTTTTTCATTGTTACCGTCATTGTGTTTTGCACACCAAGTGTTGAGGTTTGCGTGTACAGCCTAATAGACTTTATCTAAAAGACTACATAGCATGTATTTAGCATCCCTCTGTAAGGCTTCCGTGCCATGTGGTACATGAATAAACATCTGATAATGAGGAAAGTTAGTAAAATTTGCAATTTACAAAATGTTCATCAGATTTGGAAGTTAAAGTTATTGTATTGCTGAAATACATATTTTAATCAATAATGTCACAAAGTTAAGTAGATTTTACTTAATTTTATGCAATAAAATTTACTAAGAAAAACTGTGCAAACACAATATTTAAATACAAATTTAGTTAGTAAAACAACTTTTGTTAAAAGGGCAGAAAAAAACTTGGATGGATGTTAAGATTTTGACAACTTCTATAAATACTTTATTTGACTTTATATGAATTTTAAGTGTTATCTAATTTATGCAACAGAAAAAATATCTAGTACAATTAACCACACTTGTGACAATTTTCCATTGTTTCACCCCTCTTTTACTAGACCCTACTCCCCATCTCTGTATCTGTGTCCCTCTTTCTCTGTCTTTTTCAGTCTCTCTCTCTCTCTCTATCTCTCTCTCTCTCTCTCTCTCTCTCTCTGTATGTATGTAGCAGGGTAGGTGGTGGTAATGCTTCAGGGACAGGTGCTTTTCTGATACTAGGGGTTTATTTAGTGCACCGTCATTAGCAGGGCATTACCCATATTATCCCCTGGCCCCCGCTGTAATAACAGGGGCAGGAAAGGCATTGTCGGCGGGGGGCAGCTGCATCTGCTCCAGGCTAAGGCCTCATGCAGCCCTGAACACCAGTCACACATCTCCTGGGAGCCACAGCCATGTAGGGGCATGTGCATCACTGCCGATCAGTTTTGAAGGAGGATAATTTGACCCTCGATCAATGAATTATACAGTCTCTAGGTTGCATGTTTGATCTTCATCTTTCTCTCTGTGCACAGGGTTGGCTGCTTTGTGAGGACCTGGCTTGTCGGAATCGAACTCGTCGGCTGCCAATTGCATTCTCAAGAGCCGGACCGATCTGTCCAGCCTGTCTCAGATCCACACTGAGGCCTGAGGTACTGCACTCACTTTACAAGTGTTACTCAATACTGCAAGACCCCAGCTGCACATTTTGGATGTTTGTCTTATTTTACACACTCCAAGAGACCCAAGACCTGTGCGGTGTTGGGGTCCTCCATGACCAGGCTTGAGGAACACTGCTCCTCTCTATATAGAAACGCTTATTTGTTTGTCCAGGTGATGGTGCTGTAGAGCCTGTGTTCTGAAGTTCTTTCTGCTATGCCCAAACCTTGTATTCCCTGTCCGCAGTCTTTTTACTTCTCCCCGTTTCATCCCTCGCCCATTTCTACCTGATATATATTACTGGTTTTGCATGACCCGGCCGACATGATGTCGGTTTAATTCCTGATTAACAAGCTGCTGTGATTGGAGGAACCAGCCTCCAGTATGACTTGGCCTAGGCCAGAACAGGCCCACTGCTGGAGGGTGTGTGTGTTGTTTCAAGTTGTGTCCTTCTCCCACTCTCACTTCATCTTGTGATAACTTGCGAAAAATGCATACTTTTGCCCAGTACAATGCCTAAAAAGCTATATCACAATCACTTTTGACCAAAAAACAAAGTCACCGTTTAGATTTAAATAAGCAGAGACTTAATTGGATAATTATTGCAGTGGTTAATATGTTTAAGTATTTTTATTTTAACCCTATCTGATGCAGTGTGTAGCTTCTCATTTCTTTAACAACCATGTCTGAAGACATATTCCGTGGTCGTGGAAAAGATGTTACTTTGTTTCAGAAGGGGAAAATTATTGGCCTTTATCAAGCAAAGAAAACAACTAAGGAGATTGCTGAAATCACTGGAATTGGGGTAAGAACTGTCCAACGCATTATTAAAAGCTGGAAGGATAGTGGTGAATCCGTCAGCTTCACAGAGGAAATGTGGTTGAAATAAATCTTGAATGATCGTGATTGGAGATCACTAAATGCTTTGTGACATCGTAAAAATTTGACAGAAGAACTCACGGCTATGTTTAATAGTTAAAGTAAGAGCATTTCCGCATGCACAATGTGACGAGAACTTACAGGACTAAATAGCTGTGTGGCCACAAGAAAGCCACTTGTTAGTGAGGCTAATCAGAAAAAGATTAGACTGTGGAGCAATTAAAAAAAGTTAATGTGGTCTGATGAGTCCAGATTTACCCTATTTCAAAGGATGGGCACGTCAGGGTGAGAAAGGAAGCGCATGAAGCGATGCACCCGGAATGCATAGTGCCCACTGTACAAGCCTCTGGAGGCAGTGTTGCGATTAGCACATCACTGGTCAGATCTAGGCTCAGCAATTTTGTGCAGCAATAAAATTAAGTCAGCTGACTTGCCTGAATGTACTGAATGACCAGGTTATCCCATCAATGGATTTTTTTCTTCCCTGACGCACCGGCATATTCCAGGATGGCAATGCCAAGATTCATCGGGCTCAAATTGTAAAACAGTGGTTCAGAGAGTATGAGAAATCATTTTGACACATGAATTGGCCACCACAGAGTCCTGACCTTAACCCCATTTAAAGGCTTTGGGCTAAGGCCTCATGCGGCCCTGAGCACCAGTCACACGTCTCCTGGGGGCCACAGCCCTTCAATATAAGGTCTCGGCCAAAACTTATGCAGCTCTGGACGGAAATAAATGTTGTGACGTTGCACAAGGTTGTCTAAATAATTTCCTAGTCCCCCTTTTTCTCCCTGTCAATTCCTTTCATCTTGCTATTGTCGCTATAAATAAAATGACAATGTCAATACAACATTTGTAAAGAAGAAAAACAAACATCTTTAAAAACCAGTGGACTTTTTAAAAGGATGAAATTATGTATTTATTTTATAGATCTAATCTACACAACATTGTTACTGTAATATTATATGTATGTTTATCACAAAATATAAGCAATTGTGGCAGCTATTTGGGATTACTTGAAAATGCATACCTGATTTCAATCTCACACTCTTTTCCCTGGACAGAGATGGAGATGTCCATTCATAAAAAAAAAAAAAAAAGTGTCCCCTCTATCCCTTGTTCTTCATTTTATTGTCCCCCCCCATTCTTTCTTCCTACCTCACTCTTCTTTCTCTCTCTCTCTCTCTCTCTCTCTCTCTCTCTCTCTCTCCCTCTCTCCGTCTGCTTTATTTCTGCGTCTAGATCTGTGGCGACAGGTTGAAACTCAAAAGGACAATTTCTCTTGTCACCATAGCCACTTAGCAGTCCTCTGCTCTGCCTGGTGAGATGGCAGTTTAAACTGCCGGCTGAATAAAACATTAACTTCCTCACCCCTCTGTCGTTCTGGGCTTTACAGCTTGGCTGACAGCAATGCATCTCCTCTGGTGTCTCCACGGACACAGAGACATTGACTTCCATTGTATCCAGATTAAATGGAAGCGTAATAGGCACCCTCGGCTGATTGACCGGTAATTTGAAGGAGTTGTACACAGGTGCAATTTGTAATATTTTCACTAAATTAAATTTTTTTTCCCTTTCCTCTCTCTCTCTCTCTCGCTCGCTCGCGCGCACGCTCTCTCTCTCTCTCTCTCTCTCTCTCTCTCTCTCGCTCTCTCTCTCTCTCTCTCGCTCGCTCGCTCGCTCGCTCGCTCGCTCTCTTTCCTTTAACACTGGCTGTCCCCCTCTGCCTGTTTTTCTTTTTCAGCTGCTTTCCCTCTCTCATAGATCTCTCCAACCACCAGACACCCCCCCCGTCATCCCTCTCTCTCTCTCTCTCTCCATTTTATTGATGTACGTTCAGGCACCCATTAGGGCTTTTTTTCCCTCTAGTGGAAATATCAGCATGTTAATTTTCACACAAATTACAGCAATAGCAGGTATCTCTATTTTATACATTATAACAGGAGCAATCAGGGATAATTGAGTGCCTTTCAGATGGTAACCGGCGCATTCACTTCAATTCAAAGCCAGTCCATTTATCGTCTAATCGCTCTTTAAACACTGAAATTCTGGGAACAAAAATTCTTGTCATAATTTTGCTTAAGTGTATTTGGAAATCACAGTCCTTTGAGCAAGGATAATTGAAATCAAATCCCTTTCAAGGGAGCTGACATTTCTACATTTCCCCCCAATTGAAATTAATTTCAAAAATTGAGCATGAATATCTTCAAATAGCAGGCAATTATACCTTTCAATGGGGAGAAATTATGTGCACAAAAAGTGGAGACATCAACTGGCGCTTCAGTTAAATGTCTTTGTTTCGCACTGTGTTTGCCTTGTAAAGATTTACATATATTGACTCGTTATGAAACCTTGTGATGCCGATCCCCTTCCTTTTTCAGTGCAGGCCGTTAAAATTAAGTGTGTGTGTGTGTGTGTTGTTAAAACTGTTTGGAGATTTATTTTTTATTTTTTCCATCGTCTCCTTTTATGCAGCTGCACAGATCTGTATGAATTGAAAGAGTAACCATTTTCTTTGCTACCCAGGCTCAAAAGACATATTATACATCCTTTACATATAAGTACCATGGCCATATGGAGATAAATAATTTCTTGGGTCTTTAGATGATCCACATCATATGTTTGAGTCTTTTATTTACACTGTATGAAGGTAGAGTAGCCATTTTCTCTGCTACCGGTGTTCAAAAAGGATATTATACTAAATTCTTTACATATAAGCATCATGGCCATGTGGAGATAAATAATTTCAAACCTGCTTTCAGATGATCCACATCATGATTTTGAATAATTTATTTACAGATTATATGGTCTCCAATATAAATTATAGACTAAAACTTGTCAGGTGTGCATTTATGAATTTCTCATCATTTTTTTTTTTTTTTTATGTCTTTGCATGTCTACTTACTCTTTCCACCCCCTTGGTCATGATGTATAGCCTCACAATGATATGAATTGACACTTTCCCCCCTTTATTTTCTCTTTAATCTCCCCATCCACTGCTCTTCCGACAGGTTGCGTTTGGGCTGTAACAAAGGTTCAGGGGTATGGCTGTGGGAAGTGTTCCCTGGCAGCCATGTCTCTATCAGAGGGCTGCAAAGGGATGGGCACTTGTAGGGTGGAGGGAGGATGAGGTGGGGGTCTCAGGAGAGAGGCAATTTCATAGCTGATTTGCTCCTCAGTCACTCAGGCCGAAAATGCTGCAGATTTGTGAAGAAAATTGAAATGGTGTCAGCACAGGAACAAAGCATTGAGCCGAGCAAAGCTGCATAAAGGAGGGGCCTCTGTTTTCTGTGGGGGGGGGTAAATTGAATAACGTTTGACGATGCCTTAGTCACGCCCCCTTTGACACCTGTCAGCACAGCTGTGAAGCTTGTCCAGGTCTTGCCTTACATGTCCTTCCAATTCTTTCTTTTGCTCGCAATGCATTTTAGTCTACTTTTAAGTATACAATACTCAGTATCTTTGGGCAGATTACTGTATGCATGCACGCATGGATTCGGTGGAGAGCATGTTTGCGTGCCCGTGACAGCCTGGCCCTGCATTTGGCATGGATTATAAAAGCTGCTTTATGGCCGCATTGCTGAATCGACAGGCACGGCTGTTGACCAGCCAGTGCATTATGGGTCAACAGCTGCTGGGCTCATCGGAAGCTGTAGAGGGCAATTAAAAACTGGTCTGCTGAGGAGAGAGCACTTGCTAAACTCCTCCAGCACACACATCACTCTCATTCTATGGTGACACGGAGAGACTGTGACCCAATAACAGCAATTAACATAAAAGTATAATAGCTAATCAAATTGACAGCAACAGTTGTTCATCAGATCCACACACAGTGCCTTATCAAAACAAACTATTATGAAGGAGGTAATTTCAGAGTTGAACATCTCTCTCTCTCTCTCTCTCTCTCTCTCTCCCTCCCCCCCCCCCCCCCCCCCTCCATTCTTTTTTTATTCTCTCTCTCAACCTGCCACTGGCAGTTAGACACATGGCTAATGGTAATTGCAGCCAAATTTAAACAAACAATGTTTCCTGCTTTTGTCTGGAGAGAAGATTGGGTATACACTGGCTGTTTTGGCCAATCAGACAGTTTCTCAGGTTCTGTGACTTCAAACTTGGGCTCTGACTGAGCTTGTGTGTGTTTGTTTCTCTCTGTGACAGTGGAGAATATATGACAAACACTACCTGTTTCCACAGCTGTAATTAACACAGGTGATTTCCCTGTTTCCTTGATTGAGTCACACCAATCTCATTACGCTTCAGCCTTTCATTTCCCCAGGACAATAACACACTACTAAACTGCAGCAGTATGATTTTAGTTAATTGTTTTTTTTTTTTGTTTTTTTTTTCCTTCCTTGTTATATTGAAAAATAAATGGAATAATCAGCAACCGCAGTGTCACTAAAGAATTTGTAAAGAGCTTGAATTTTGAAACAGTTTTTTTTTCCTCATACCAATTGATATAGTAACATTTTGTTTCAAATTTTACATAGATAATGAAAGAACAATTTTTTTGTGTCATTTGCAGATAGACGTGTCAATAGCGCTAGAGTGTCACTATATGAAATGTATAAAAACAATTTTGGAAAAAATGTAAAATAAAACTACTTAAATTATTGGTTGAATCCACATTGTAAAAAAAAAAAACAAAAAAAAAAACCTCAAAACATAGGACATTCTTGGATTTTCCTTTTTTAGGCTGTAATCACCTATAACAGATTTAAATGAAAAGCCAAATTAGGTAATTTGTCTGTGTCGTTATTTAAACTAATAAACAAAGTGTGTGTTAAAAGCAGAAAATGATAACTTGCTTTTACCACAAATTGACTAGGCTACATGATTCGCTTGTAACTCGGTGAAAAAAAATCAGTCGGTGCATCTTTTGAGAGAGTTGTCTGGGAGGGTACACTAATTTTTTTTCATGGTCACACAGTAATATTGTCGTGGCATATTCTAACCATGGCTGGTTTGACCGCAGTGTCCACAATTGGAAGGCTAAATTTAGTCGCTAATTCAGATACTATAGAAAAAATGTGTTGTTACATTTTGAATTATTGTAGTATACATTTGGCTCCTGGTGACATCTGTGATCAGTGTATTAGAATTTGTTCTCTTTGTAAATTGCAAGAATACAGTCAAGAATCAGAAGTCATGGCTGAATAAAAGCAAAGTTAATTGTTAAATTTACAGCTTGTATGTTATCCCCTGTTGCTCCTGGAGTGTCCACAGGTGATGATACATATGGTTTTGCCAAGCAGTGTTTTTTGGAAGCACTGTTTTGTGCAATATTTAGTCACGTACCTTCAACGCCTTTGAACAATGTTAACATCTCTTAACCTTTTGCTGTTTAAACTGCGATTTACTCTATATGACATTACCCTGTTTGTTTTGATGTCTGCAGGACTTGTTTAAACTGTGTTTTCTTTTCTCATTTTAGTTTTCAGAGAAAGCCCTGTACAACCAGCTGAGCTTCTACAGATACATCTTTGACTGGGAATACGCCGTCAATAAGGTCCTGCCAGCTGAGGATAAATGTAAGAGCACGCATTCACATCAACTTGGGCCATTACTAATTAGCACCTATATTTGCTCAAACATCAAATGTAAATGCTCGTCTAGCATGCATTTCCAACTCGCACACATTTATACACACACACATACACCTCACAGTAGCTGGAGGCAGCCACGAGGTTGGGTTAACAATCCTTAGCTCCTCGAGTCGACAGCCGTAATTCAGGCGACGGATTCAATCACAGAACAGCGCGGTGCAGAATGCAAAGCGGCCAGTCAGTTGGAAGGAAGAGGGGAGAGAGAGCGCGAGCCTCCTCATCCCGTAGGCCCTCAGTAATAGCGCTGGCTATGTTGATTGAAAACAGTTTTTAGATTTTGGAAAATGATAGGTTGAGTAATTGGAGAGAAGACTAAAGGATAGCCCTTCATAAATAATGGGACATGGAGCATATGTTTTCAGCAGGCTGTTGGAGGATTCAGACTGATCACGGCTGCTGCTAGCAGAACAGTGGCTACTTACCCACAATCCTTTTTGATTTATGTCACTTGATTAAAAAGGACCTCTTAAAATAGACTTGAAATTTTTTTTTTATATGTGCCGATGAGGTGCCGAGCGCGAGAGCCGTAGATAAATATAATGTGTAATCAATAGATGACCACTCAGACTGTGGAGCAGGCCGAGGGGAGAGTGTATGGGGGGGCGGGGTCCTAACATGATTATAGACTTGGCTTCTCTGTGGAATTTTATTTCTTTTTCCCTGACTGTTACTTCTGCGAGTAATTGTGGCCAATCTGTGGCATTTCTGTCAGATACACTGCCCATCACGGCAGTGATTTTAACACTCTAGCCCTGATTTTCACCAGACCAAATAAGAGGTGACGTTCACACTCCGCCTGTCCTCCCCCATTTTTTTCATGGACAATTGTTTTCAGAAACCATTTGTTTATTTGATTATTATTAAAAACAATATTTATATGTAGTGCAAGGCTGCACCTTGACATAAGTCATAGCTGTTGATTATTGTTCATGAGATTGTAATCGCAATTATTTATTTTCAATAAAAATGTACAGTTGCGTGACATCTAGCGAATTAGGGCTGGGCGATATCTAAAAAATATTTTAGCGATAATTGCCTTTTTATTATTGCCTTTTAAATATTGCGATTACATAGTCAAACCCCCCATGCCGAGGGTCAGTGAATTTTTTACTTTATTGATTTTGTACAACTAAACAAGTGGATAAGTACATCAGAGTCTCTAGTTTGGAAATAGACACCTCATGTCCTCAGCTGAAAGCTTCATTGAATTCCCACTCAACACCAGTTTCATGTACAGTAAAGAGAAGACTCAGGGGTGCAGGCCTTATGTTAAGAATTGCAAAGAAAAAGCCACTTTTGAAACAGAAAAGCAAAAAGAATAGGTTAGAGTGGGCAAAGAAACACAGACATTGGACAACAGATAATTGGAAAAAGGTGTTATGGATCTTAACCCCATTGAGCATTTGTGGGATCAGCTAGACTGTAAGGTGCGTGAGAAGTGACACACGTATGACAAGTGCTACAGGAAGCGTGGTGTGAAATGTCACCTGAATATCTGGACAAACTGACTGCTAGAATGCCAAGGATCTGCAAAGATGTCATTGCAGCACGTGGAGGGTTTTTTGATGAGAACTCTTTGAAGTAGTTTAAAAAGTTCTGAACATTTTTTTATTTAAAATTTTAATAGTAATTTTTCACATTATTAATGTCCTGACTATATTTTGATCAGTTGTATGCCACTTTTGTGAATAAAAGTACCATTTTCTTTCCATAAGAGCAAAATCTGTACATTGGACGCCAGTGTACATATTATTGAACCTGCAGAGTTGCATTCACAATGCATGCTAACTGCATGGTAATAAAGTGAACTAAACTTGCATCACCTCCCGCGTTTTCAGACGAAAAAGTGAAAGCTCTTTATATGCACTTGTTCCAAATGACAGGCTTGTGCTGCATGCCTCTGAACAAACAGCGAATCAGGTGAATTCTTTGCTTTTGATTTTTATTCATTTGTTGAAAAAGATTAAATATATTTCTAAATTCAAATTGCATTTTAAACTAAACTAAAAAAGCTATAAAATAATGAAGTGATCAAACAGTCCTATTAACCTGTTGATACGCACCCCGTTTTTGAGCACAAACCATGAAAATGAAATACCTGAACTTAAATGGTTGTATTTACTGGACCCTTTGGAATATGGACAATTTGGGCTTTATTTCAAATTGTTAGTTAGAGAAGAGAAGTTAGAGAAGCTGAAGTTTATAGTAATTGAAATATTTTGTGCTGAGCATGTTTTTATAATCTAGAAAATAATAAAACAAATGTAAAACAGAAATACAATGTTCTCAAAGCCACAAGTCTATAGAAGTTATGATTCAAATCTGAAGATGATCTAACAAAAAATTTGGTTCCTGCAAGCTTTTTTCTCTATAAAATTTCTGGAAGCATACAGAGTAAAATTAAGGCTCCGCCTTACAAGACGACACAAAATCTGACTTCAATGCATGGCTATTATGAATGAAAATATGCCACGTTTTTAAAAATAGACTTTGGAGACACACTCGTTTTGTTTATGAGACTCTAATATATAATAAAATATACAGTTTTACAACATGAATGCTGCTCAGATTGCATAGTTTGTTGAAGAACAATGACGAAGGGTAAATCTTTCAGGCGAGAACTCAATATTATATCAATATTTCTCAGATTTATCATTTTTATGGACAAAGTGCTATTGTCGCTTGTCATGGACAATTGACCCAAGTGTGTCGAACTGGATTCATCTGGCAATTGCATTTTCATAACAAAGGTATGATGTCCCATTTTGATATTGCATGTTTTCTTTTGTAATCCTGGCACAAATAACTAAATTGCTGTTTCTGGAGCTTTGCTTTTGCTCAGATTGGATATCAATGTTGAACACTTAGACCTTTGAAAAGATGTTTAATTTGTTAACATTAATTACATTTATAGACGGTAAATTATATATTAAATGTAAGCAGAGTGATGTCACAACTGTTGTGGGGGATTGCGTATCAACAGGTTAAACCTCCCCAAATCCAAACACTTACCATGTCCAGCGGCTCGATTTGCGTTACATAGGAATCTGCTATGCATGCCAACCACAAGGAAATAAAGCTCATTAAACTCACAGCACCTCCCGATATGATCTGAGATCAATAGCTGCATTCTCGTGGATGACATTATTCATGCAAACAGTTTTCAGACAAATGAAGCGGAGAGAAAAAAAAGAGTGAAAACTCTTTACATGCCCTTGTTCCATGAGACAGGCTTGTGCTGCATGCCTCTGAACAAACAGTGAATCAGACACAAGCATTGACGGTTTTCATTTGTCTGTTCTTAAAAATAAAAGTCTGTTGTGGGTAGATGAGCAAAATTACCTGCACATGAAAAACGTTTGGACGAAGAGCTTGCAAACTTGATTCAGCCTTGTATTTTGTGGGTGGCGGGTGATAGTTTCACACCCTGGCCACTGTTTAATATATTTGGCAACTTCCCAGATCCATGGTTTTGCCATTTCCTGATATTGTCTATCATCATCTGTTAGCAGTCAACATCGGAATCTTTGTTAGACATCATCGATATCCAATTACATTGTCATATCACCCAGCCCTATAGCGAATCCAAAACCATTCCAAAAAAGTAAGCTTTAGTTTAAAGCCTCTTTTGGAGTGTCACGTGGTGTTTCTTCAGCTGTTCGTGAACAGAATTGAAGCATAAAATAGTGGGTCGGAATGCTTAAAACTTGCACGTTAGGCCCTGTTGTCATTACTGATAAGACCTAAAGTTTAAATGCCTCTGATTAGCCAATGGATGCAACGGAAGTAGGAATAAATGGAATGCTGTAATTTACACTTTTCACAATTAATTAATTGTGGCAGCTGTAATCGCAATATAAATTATTTTCCGATTCATTGCTCTACCCTAATTTCACATTTGATGCCAGATTAAGGTATTTGCAACTACACAAGAGATTACCATGCTGTTTTCTTGCATTTTTTTTTAACCTGCTGTATATACATGCAGCTCTGCCATACGCGTGTGTGCATGCACATGTATATTGTGGGATTAGAGGAGGACATCCCACACACAGCTTTGAAGTATAGCCTTGAGACGGTTATCTCCCCCCTCTCTATAATACTACACATTACTGTATTATAGACTGCTGTGTTTATAGGGATCTAGGTGTGAAATTACAGGGCTGGATGACTTGTACTTTCTTTACCTGGTCCAGTTTATTTTTTAGACCCTGGGATATAACTTCGATTCTAGGGGTTCTGTATATACTTGCTCACTGGACATCTGTGCCTTTACTGGATATGGGAATTCACATGCTGTATCTTTAGCTATAGCTACAGCATGTTGCTTCATGGCTGGTATTTGATCAAGTTCTGCAGTCATGGAAATGTCTATAGTGAATATTAATCTTTCTAGTTATACATATCTCTACTATATTTTAATAGATGGGCATTTATTTTTGCAAGGACAGTTTCTATAGAACAAGTTTTAAAAATCCTTGTCCGTAACAAATAAATGGAAAAGTTATATAAATTAATTTGTCAAAAGGTATGGGAACCCTAAATGTTAGCCTTGAAAGGCTAACCTGCTAGCCAAAAGGCCAAAGGTAAGACAGAAATTGTTTACTTTCATTGCAATTGTCCTTTTTAAAAAATAAAAATATATAAAATAGGCATTTGACTTTAGCCAGTTTTAACAACTTTTACTGCTTAAAGTCTTGTGTTTTCACCTAAACCAATTAGTGAGAAGCTGAAAAGCAGGCTGGTTGCATTGGTCAAGCCAGAGGTGTATCATGCCATTCAATGGTCAAATGGAAAAATGTGAAGAAACAAAACATTAATAATAAAGTCAAGTCAAGTCAATTTTATTTGTATAGCACCTTTCACAACACACATCGTTTCAAAGCAGCTTTACAGAAGTTCAGCATTAACAGACGATAAAAATGTAATGTCTATAAAGTCGATAAATCATCATCATTGTGCAGGGCTCCAAACTGCGACTAAAAATGGTCGCATTTGCGACCAAATAAATTTATTTGCGAGTGTAATTTCTGTCAAGGTCGCCATTGCCGACAGTAAAAATTTACTCCCTTTGATTTTAAAATTTGCATTACATTTCCCGAAATACATTACAAAAGTTTATATCAAAGAAATAGCGGGGAAAATGGAGTTCATTGCAGGAACTAACCATTTCAAAAAAGAGACTGATAATAAACCACAAGAACTTATGAAAGGTTGTGTTTGTAGATCTTTCTAGAAACCTGTAATACTATACTGCCATATAGTAAAACTATACTGAATTCTCTTCAATGTATTTTTTAATTATTACCAGTTTGTTGCAAACAAAAGCAGAGGGTTGAGCACTGTGCTGCTGTAGATGGCTATGGGAAACGCTTGGGAGCAATAGTGGAATAAAGTACAGTTCAGAAAACTTTTAGCTGCCCTCTTCACACACACACACACACTCTCACACATATAAGCGCCTTATTGTAATTTACCAACCACCTCCCCCTCACCATGAGACATTTAGTGTCGTATCTGCCAGATTTTCTGTCTGTCTCTGATGACGGAGGAATTGCTTTTAAAGTGGGCATTATGCCAGACCAGCAGCACAATAGAAAAACCAATCTTCCCCCTATTCTGACTGCTCTGCCGTTATTGTGAAGCTTCAGATAACTGGAGATGTATGTTGCTGGTAGATTGAGCAAGAGAGAGACGTTACTGCTGGACACCGGGTCTGGAGGTTAGAAGCCTCCAACTAACTTCAGTCGCTGGAAGCGGTTTGAAAAACGAGAGCGGTTGAATGAACCTTTTGGCTGGTCTGGCAAGTTAAGCCAGAATAGGCGTTAATATTACTCGATTGTTTGAAGTTTGTTTGAAGGTGGTTGCAGTGTGTCTTCTTGGCCAGAGGTGGTGCTGTGGTCTGGTTCATCTGGGATGTATTGCAGGGCTGTGATGAAGGAGGGCCATGGTGAATTCAACCCTCTGTTGCTTGATGGTGAAATTGCTGGTCAGCGCTTTATCCATTTGCACTCTTTTCCTCACTAGATTACCTGATTCCTTCAGAGAGGAAAGACTGATAGAAATTGGCCTTCCAATACCCCACCCCCTCTGCACAACACACACACACACACACCAAGAGCAAGGTAAAGGAAAGAAAATGCTTTTGCCAGAGAATGCCCATTTCTCTCCCCGTAACCTGTTCCCTCTCAATAACCGTACGTGTCACTGTAGTTTCACACCACTAGATGCAATTTTACCCTGATCTGATTGTTGTCTGCTTCTCATAAGAAACTCAAGCTTTCCTATTACCTTAATAATGTTTCAAATAGGGCTGTCGTTAGATTAAAATAATTGCCATTAATCTCATGATTTTTATTTGTAATTGAGGCATCTACAATTTTTAATTGGCTGAAATTCCATAAAATTAATTTTATTATTCTTTCGAGAAGTAGTGCGTTCTATTTTATACATTCAGTTCCTCCTGATGAAAGAACAAAATTATATATATTAAAATTGTTTTAATGATGCAGCAGAAGTCTTCTGCTGGCTTTCTTGGTAATGTTTTTTTTTATTTTATAAAATAAATGCAATGCTGTATTTCACTTGTAAATATTATTTCACACTTGCTGAGCTTTGATGATAATTATTTTGTCATACAAATTACTTTTGTTAAGCATCCCATCCTGATTTAATTTATCAAAAACTTTGACCTTAAGAAGACCTTTCTCCATCATTAACTAATAAACAAGATTGATTGACACCTAGGGTACATGCCTGGCAATAGCAAGTGAATTGACAGAATTAACAGCCATACATTTCTTTCTGTCCTTAACTATGCATTATAGCAATGTATTTGCCTTATTTTTATTGAAAGTATAGATTATAATGATGTGTGTGTATATGTGTTTATATGTGTATATATATTAGGGCTGTCAGTCGATTTTAATAGTGTTTTTTTTTTTTTTTTTTTTTTAAACTGTCAACTTGCTAGTTTTTGTGGTGTGTTCACAGCATGTCAGATTTACCATAATTACGAGATTCCAACTAGTTAAATGAATTCACGTCTTCATAGAACTCTGAATTACAAGTTAGAAACTCGGAATTCTGTTCGAATGCTCCGACTTGACAGTTGCAATGTCATGTAAAAAGAACCAATATGGCAGTGGCCTCAATGTAGTGAACACATATTTCTGTTTGTGCATTTTTCAAATGCCATTTATGCCTGGAGCATTTTTTGTTCTAAAATATTTTTCAAGAACATAAAGAGGTGAATTAATTAATGTATTGGTATACATTTTGCTGTTATCAACATGTTATTAACAAGAAATTAAATGCCATTTTGGCATTAAATCTGTTGCCATAGAAACTAATCATTTACGAGGTCTGAGGACGTGAACATCTTCGAGTAGAATCTTCGAGTTGCCATCTCGTAATTACAGTAATTCCGACATGTAAACGCACCATTACTCGCCAAAGCCAATTGCTGATTTTGACACCTGTGCTACTGATCTTATTCCGACTAGACTTTAGAAATCACGGAGCACATAATTAATTGTTGTAATGTTAAATTCGTTAAAATCAGAGTCTGCTTTATTGCCAAGTATGCTTACACATATGGAATTTCTCTTGGTGACAAGATTCCAGTGCACAAACAATATAACAACAAGACCGAGATGATGATGATGATGATGATGATGATGATGATGATAATAAAAAATACAATAAATGGTGAATCCTGAATCGTTAAAAAATGTCACAGTATTAAAGTATTAATCTCGAGGTAACACTATCACTTACGGTATCTATATTTAACCTGTTTTTCATGGATGCTAGCGTGGCTTTAAACCACAAACAAATAAACATAACACATTAACTTTAGCAGACACAGTTTGAAATTGTATTCCCTGTTTGCCCAATTCTAATGAGTGTATAGTGCAATGAACATCCACTCATGCACATATTTGGGTAATTCTACTCTTACATAGGTCTCAGAACTCCTAACAGTAAAAAACACTATTTGCTGCCAAGCACCCGTTTAACTCCCATCCTCCTGTCCAACTACCTTCATCAGTGTTCACCGTGGCTCTGAAAGCAGAGCACACATACATTGTGTCTGCACACAGAATGCGTGGGGTGCGTTTTATTTGTGTATATCTGCGTGCGAATGTGTGAGAAATGAGAGACATTTAGATGCAGACTCGGAGTCTGATCTACATGTAATCCACAGTCCTCCGCCTGATTGCAGCTACTGAGTTAAATGTGGAGGCAATTTCATACACGGCAGGAGTCCTTCCATAATAAAACAGTTTTTTTTTCTCCAGTTTTGAAAATTAGATAACCCATATCAATGACTTCTAAATCATGTTGAACTCTGATTTAATTCTGATTTCATCGTTTTAGGCAAGCCCTTTGCTGCCTTTTTTACATTTCTCTCTCTCTCTCTCTCTCTCTTTCTCGCTCTGCCTTTCCTTTCCACATCTGTAGCTCTTGCCATCGCGCTCTGTCTCTTTTTTTTTTTTTTTTTTCTAATTCACTCTCCCTCTCTGCCTTGTCTCCTTAAGTGTGGGCAGTGTGATTATGTTCAGGCAGTAATGTAATTTCACTGCATTGATAAAATAGAAATTGTCCTTTATCTGTGTGCTGATAGTGCTCAATTTGCTGGCGAGCTCCTCGGCAACCTCTTCAGGGCACGATGCGCGTGCCCTCACCCACCCCTCCTCCCACACACTCTGCCTGGCTTGAGCTGCTGGAAATCCACGGGTGCGATTGTCAAATCAATTATTCATTCTGTGCAATTACACTCGCACAAAGAACTTTTCTCTGCTCGGAATGATGATTAAATTAAAAGCTATTCCAGCTGCCTGATAACATCTAATAGAATATTCATAAGCAGCCCAAATGGAATGTATGATCCCCATTAACTTCATCATGCTCACTTAATTACATGCTTGTTATTGTATTTACACCTTGTTAGAGCGCATAGAAGCTGATACACTCACTCTCTTTCTGAACTAGCTTAGCCGTACTCTGTCACAAGGCTTTCGTACCCATCATCTATTTTATCCTTTTTCTTTTGCTGTCTGCTATTTTTTTTTTTCTTCCATCTCTTTCTCTCACAATCTCTTCACACCTTTTCTCCTTAAAAATGCTATTTATTTTAAATGCGACCCCTGCTGGGCCAGGAGGGAACGTAAGGTCTCTGACAACCTCTGTGGCGTTTAGGTTTCTTTTATATATTCCGCACACAGTGATTGAGGGAAAAGAATGAAGAGGAGAAAGAGGGAAAGAGAAAAAAAATTATTTTCTCCCACCTTTCAAAAATGATGACATGATTGCTTTCCCTTGATCATGCATCATCATCTTTCTTCAGCCCCCATTTTTTTTCTTTCCTCAGGTAAATAGCCCCCCTCTCTCTTTTCCATGTGCCAGTATTCTGTTTTCTTTCACCGTCTCTTTCTTCTTCTGTAGGTAAAATGTGTGTGATAATGGTAGCCAGTGCTGCAGATGGTGTGTTTGAAATACTATGCCTCATTTTTGATGTTGGGATTCAGCCATTTATGTGTTTGACCTTTCTTCCACATGGGTCGAGTCTCTGACTCTGTTTCTACTACACCTGCTAATGGAGACAGACTGTGATTGAATCCCAGACCACCAACTGGGTGCTCAACAACAAATTCAGTCATCTTTCATGCTTGAGTGTCTTTTGCTGTGCTTCAGTCTTTTGGATAAGGGACTGAGATGATCTACCAATATTAGCGGGAAAACATTTCAAACAAATAAACAGTGCAGGAACATATCAGGTTATTATTTTCAACTTTGCATAAAAACGAATTCTTACCTTTCCATTTATGTTCTATTGAAATATTTTTCTTGTGTCGAAGTTAATCTCCTCTCTTCTAGAAGCAGGTCCCTTTGCAAAGAGTTGCTTTTAACAAAAGTCTTTGGTTAAAGGCCTTTGATTTAGCCTGTAATTCTCATTCAGTCCTGCTAGCCTGCCAGTGACTCCTATATCGTCTCTATGGTATTGAAGGCCCTCCTGATGCGATAAATGACCTTGGATATCGACCAGATTGCATGACCCCGTGGCCCCCTTGCAGAAGACTCTATTTAGCTTCTGCAGACACTTAGTCCTTTTCGCCACTGCTCTACCCTCAAACTGTCTGGATTGCTGGTTCCTTATCGATTCTCAAAGACTTTCATTTGAAATGATACTTGATAGACCTCTCCAAGCACATGCCCGTGAGCACAGTTCGATATTATGACTTATATTTTTCTTTCGTATCAGTTTTGCCTCATTATGTATCCACTCCAGACATGCTCATTGCCAACTCGTATTTTTGCATTTGCATGAAGGTGACAATGAATAAACGTTTGATTAAAAGGAATATTCCAGGTTCCATTTTGACTTTACTTTTTTTATACACTGATCTGGGTGACAGTGAAACACTTCAATGGAAGTGAATTGGGCCAGTCTGAAATGTTAAAATACTCACCGTTTCAAAAGTAGTCACATATTGTTTGTTTACCGTCTTAAACAGTACGTGTTAACATACATTTTAGTGTGATAAAATAGCTTAAAAACCTTTTCTGTGTAATGTTATGTCAAATTTTACAACTTTTACCCTGACAATTCTGTACACAACATTAAAATGTTTTAACAAGTACTAATGTGAATGCTTTTATCAAATTATAATCTTCACATTTCTGTCTTTAATCCCTCCAAAAATTGGCCTCTTTCACTTCCATTTGCCTCACTGTAACCTCGAATTGTGCTTTTTTTTTAAAAGAGGGGCGAGTCGAAATACATTTTTGTGGAAATCAACATTATGCTACAAATGCTATCAAATGATATGCTTAACTAGTATTTAACCCAGAATATTCCTTTAAAATGTATTTGCAACCAAATTGGGAAAGGTTACCGTTTTATAATGTTATATTTTTGGTTATTTGTGTGGCACAGTCCTGGTGACGTTAACGCATGACCCCGTTCTTTTCTCAGTGAAATTCAAGAATGGCTGGAAAGGAGAAAAGGAAGTGTATAAAATGCTGAAGGATGTAATAGACAACGTCCTCGCCACCAGTGGATACTCTGAGGTTGACCTCGCCAAACTTTTCCAGGCCTTTACATCACTGAAGTAATGACCAACTGTCCCACAGCAATCCTTGATGATCAGGTGTGGCATAATATTTATGTCACTGCTAAGCTGCTTTTTCCTTCTAGGTTTGGCCTGTCCACCACAGAAACCATACAATATTGCGCAGCTCACTTTTTGTCTCTCGCATATTTCCATCATTTAAATCCAGTCTGATGTAAATACATGTGTGATTTTGTTATCTATGCTTTTTTTTCCTGGTGCTTTTTCTTTAAAATTGTAACCTGTGATACTGTGTTTGTGTCTGACAGATTGGGCATGAATTAAGGTCAAGAGGTGATGAGCTAACAGTCAATCTGCATGTAATCACATAACCTTTCTATGTTAGAACACCTGTCTCACTCTAATCTTTGTTCTTGTGTCCCATCCTATTTAGCCTTTGTCCAGGTCTAATCGATTATGAATCTGTGGTAAAATGGCCATTATAAGCAGCTAAAGACACCCTCAACACAACGCAGCCCCCACTCCCCCAGTAACACACAGGGCTTTAGAGATAACAATCAGGGGTAATGACAGGCAAGTTCATAGGGGTCTTGTAGCATTTTGAAGGGGTCTTAGTTCAGTAATGACTTCACTCTACTACCCCCTTCATCTTTAACATGGCAATTAGCCAATGATACAGAGGTAGCCAATGATTTGTGGAGTTTTGAACGATTGAACTCTTGTTTGAACTCCTTTCAGATGATATGTTGTGTATTTTTAAGATGGATCACATTTTTGTGTCTGAGCCTAACAGCTTGTGTTTCATGGTTTTTCCAATAACATCTTGCAAATATTTTCACTTAAGTCTGATTTCTTGTTTCATCTTCTCACTAATGTTTATTGTTCAATGTTCATTAATTGCTTTTTGATACTGAAACTTCAATAAAAGTATTTCATAAGACTTTTCACTTTTCCCATTTTTTTTTTCTTTGATTCTATTATTTTGCATGCTGAAGGGAGAGATGACATTTACACATTTGAAGAGGGTGAGTTAACTTAACAAATGCAAGGCTCCATTTTCAGAATGGAAAGCTGAGTGTGTGAAAGAGGGGAGATTAGTCCACTTAAATTGAGTCTGTTTTAAGAATGTGGTCCTCCAATCGCTCATTCCATGTGTTTATAATGACAGTTAGATGATGTCTTAAACCATTTCATCAGATGTCATTTTCCATAAATGCCATGCTTGAAAAAAAATCGCCTCAAACGGCATTGACTAATGGCACCGACCTTGTAGAGTGCAGCAACACTTAAGAGGTACTTTCTGTCCACAGCCTGACAGACAGTATTTTGAGCTTTGTAGGCCTATGCTGCCACTGTATTAAAATGTATAGGCCTATATATAATTTTCATATCTACTTTGAGCTAGGTATGATACTTAGCTGATGCAAGTAGTTTCTGAATGTTATATTAATGCACTTTTGCGAGATTAAGTCATCGCATAAGATGTGTCGCTTTCAACACCAAATTCCTTTAAATGTGAATGCACATTATTGTTGTGGCAGAGCTGTTTTCAAACTGGGCCACTCAATGCCGATGAGGCTTTGCATTAATTTACCCCACTAAGCTAATAAGAATGATTCATTTTTGTTATGCTAAGCTTTATTGCCTCTCGTTTTGACCAGAATGGTGGTGTTGAGCAAGCGGTGGACAAGGTTCTATTTGATGAGGGAATTAGTGCCCTATTCTTTCTCTATTATTCATGGCATCGCGGAATATGTAAGTACCCGTGGGTGTCAAAAGGAAAGCCGGCCCTATTACAAAGTGCTCCTCTTGTTTCTGTGAATAGCAGGCTATGAGATGATAAACCGCTTAATACACTGGACTAATTGGATGAGGGTAAAAGAGATGGAGGAATTAAAGCACACCAAAAGGGGACAGGGTTCCAGTGGCCCGCCATTCAGTCCTTTTCATCGTGATTTCTTACTATACTGCTCCAACGGGAGACGAGAGGCTCATCAAAGCGCCTTTAGTGCTTTCGCCTACTCCCGGTGTCTTGAGTCGCGATGGAAAAGCGTGATTATTCGGTCATAGTTGAAGCGCAGATCTAAAATCACAGGTAGTATACCTCATTCATAGTAGCGCCACATTTACGTTAATAAACCGAGACTATGAGGGATAATTATCTTCAATGCACTTTACAAAGGTCAAAGAGCACATATATTTTTCACAACTCTAGTTTTTCAACGATCAAAACCAATTTAAATGGATATTCCGAGTTTATTATGTTGATTACAACAAAAATAATTTCCACTTTCGGCCCTCCTTTTCTTTAAAAAAATAAATAAAAAAAGCACAAATCTGTGACGGCGCACTTCAATGGAAGTGAATGGAGCCAACCCATTAAAGTTATATTATGTTTCAAAAGTTTTGCCACAATACGTGATAAAATGTTTAGTGGTATAAAATAATTTGCTAAACTTTTCTGTGTACAATTATATTTAAGTTTCCTAAATATGACACCATAAAACCTTAACCGTAAAAACTAATATTTAAAAAATGTCACGGGTTTTAACAGAATAATTGAGTTTTTTATAAAACATTATAAGCTTCACATTTCTGCCATTGAAACCCTTCTAAAATTGGCCCCATTTACTTCCATTGTAAGTGCCTCACTGTAACCTTGACTTCTGCTTTTTTTTTTTTTTTTAAGAAAAGGAGGGACTAGTCGAAATTATTGTTTGCTTAACTTGTATTGAACCTGGAATATTACTTTAAACAGCAGTACAACATTAAATAGATAGTTGGCTAAGTCTATCCCTCAAAACTTAAATAGGTCTATGGTACTACTTTATGTACTTCTGAATATTATCCATGTATGTACATTTTTACATTGTAAAGTTAATTTGTTTCATATATGTCTTTAATTCATGTTTTTGCCACTCTTTGGGTTACCTAGTGGTCAGAACATTGGCTATGAATCAACTCTACATTCAACAAACTGAGATGCAAATTTAGTCCCCACAAAGCCCGTTTCTTCATTCATTAATTGTAAGAAAAGAGTTAAAGAGGAAGTCACCCTATAAGCACTTCAGCTCAGTGCTTCTACAATTGTGGCGAGCATTCCCCATACGTGCAAATTCGTTTGAGATTCATTAATAATGTTCACAATACGATTAAGACATTCCAAAAGATCTCATAAAAATCAAAACCGAAGTGGGCTGTACGCTCGAGTGGTCCCTCTACAAATAGATGGGGAGGGGGGAGTCTATGCATCTTTCTTGGAGGTATGGCACTGTGAGAAAATTGGTTTTCTTTGCTTAACACTCCTTTGAAAATGTTCTGCGCCTGACATGCATGGCATGCCAACGTGTTTAATATGGACTTGCTGCAAGAGGTGGGGGGGGGGCCTTAAAGCACGATATTGAGGAGAAGAATTTGCTTGGCATCATAGATCCCCTTCCATCACCTCCTCCCTACCCGTCTTCATTTCGTTCTATTTCCATCTTCACTGATCTCACTTGTTTGTGGCGTCATATTGAAACGGATTAGCGCGGGTAAAACAAGGAAAAAATAAATCTTTTCAACGGAGAGCGCGATAAAGAAGAAAATTAATCCTAAAGGTAATTTCACGCGATTTGGTTCGACACCATGGACGGGTCAAATGGGGGAAAATTACTTGGTTTGAATGGAGCGCATTGATTGCAGTAATGGCATCGCTTCTCGCGTGAGATCCAACGGAGAGGGATTTGGGGAATTAAACAATGAATTTGAAAGAAAGACTTGATAAACGGGTTGTTACTTCATTAATAAGAAATGGGCTTCACTGTGTTGGGCATTTATAGATGTTGCGTCCTCTACAAGTTGTAGGGCCTTTTTGTTAAAAGACAGATGAAATAGCAATTCATAATTGCTGTAATTGTAATGAGTAACTGCAAGCCGACGCTTTTTGTCAAACTTTGGAGAATGGAGATCTGCCAGACTAAATAAACGTTCAACATAAATTATTCAAATTCATCTTCAACAAAATCAAGGGGGAAAAATTCGCATTTACATTACATAAATAGGTTTATGATCTACCATTACACTCCTTGTTAATTAATCCAAGTGACCACTTAAATTGTTTCCTCTTATTAGGAACTCCCCATCAAATAATTGCCCATTTACTTCTAGATATGAACTCTTTATACGACAGAACAATGAGCAGGAATAAACTATAGTGCTACATAAAAGAAAATGTAATCTGTAATAAACAGATGCTTAGGTCTGTAGCCTATCTTGGCGTTAGTATCTATGAAGGGAGATACCCCCTAATGACGTTGAAGAATCAAATATAAATATATTTTTCATAAATGTGTATTATACTGAATATCAACATTTTGGTCATTATAGGTATACTATTTATAGTTTTCATTTAATTTTAAACCTCAAAATTGAAAATTCATCTTTAATGATACCCTCAAAAACAGTAGATGCTCATTTTTTCCCCATTTCACTTGTAAATAATTCAAAATGGTTTAAGTTTCACCGATTTCTTTTATTACGACTTAACTGGCCTCTGCGCGCAACAGGGAAAACTCTCACTGAATAGCAAAACTTCCCGGCTTGGATTCCAAGCTCTCTACCGGGTAGACATAAATAATAATCTAACACTTTAATCAAACGAACTTAAAGTGAATCTACTCGAAGCAATTTCTACAGTACTACTCCGAGAGAATATTCTCAAAACATGTTTTCAAATAAACCTTTGTCCTTATAATTTTCTCCCTCTTTCATTCATTTTAAACAGAGCTCTATATCCTTAACAGATCAGTAAACAAGTTAAAGTTGAACATTTTCACATTATTCATCCTTTAAACAATGCATTTCTTTTTTCATGATTTTCTCCTAAATATCACATTTAACATAATTGTTGGAAACAAACAGAAAATAAAGCTAAGTATTAATTTTCAGAAGTTGATTTGCCATTACTGAGGCCAAACATGAGAGAATGCATGTGGTTCAGGATTGGTAAAAGTCAGGTTCAGGTCGCAGGTTGTGACAGTTCCCTTTGGCATATTTGACCCAACCCTGCTTCAGCACTGAGAGAAGACTAGGAAGAGATTGAGTTCTGTGTGTACTTCAGTGTGGTTCCAGTGATTCTTCTCTGTGTGTGTGTAACATTTTCTTTTACAGCATATCCTCTTGACCCAAAAGACTGGATTGATTTAATGACCCTACCAAGCACTGTCTGCCTAACTTACCCTCTGAGGTGCCTATTACACTCTCATTTCGCTCTATGCTCAGGTGTAGTGAGGGTTTTCAAACAGGGGGTAAACATGTTTGGATTACTGTGTGAAATTAGGTGAGATTGTCCAGTGGGAGTCACTGATAATGTGATGACTCCAATGTCGGACGAGTCTCCAATGTGCTAGTGCTATATGGTTTTGGTCATGCTTTTTGTTGAGATGGTTTCTTTAATTTTTTTATTTTGTTTTAAGGAGAAGGATCAGCACACTTCCTTCCCTGCAGTGCTAGATGGCAGGATGTTTAGTTGGGTCAACTGGGCTGAATGTTCTTTTGCTTTGAGACGCAGAGCTGCAATGCTAGATGCCCTGCGGTCTGCGGCCATAGACGATGAGGAGGATGAAGGTTCTGGCAGAGTTGCTGGTGGCTGCACTGGACTCTCCACTGGCGGTACAGTTTGCCGCAGGAGAGCAGCGGCCATGGAAGCACTAGTCAGAGGACCCATACTTGAGAAAAGTCTGAACAGAAAGACAGAATTCCTGTGATTCATTGTACTGCACTTTCAATAAAAGTCCACTATCCTTTGTCTCACATACATGCTCACACCCCATTGGTTTGTCAATTTTCTTTACCATTTAAAATTTCTACAAATCTATAAAATGACATAAATACAGACTTTTCTGTTTGTTTTCCAGTATGATTGGAATATGCTTTTTTACTTGCATGACTAATTCTGATCGCAAAAGGTCTTTACCTGCCAAATGTGGGTCCAATGAATGCTGGATGTCTGAACATTGATGTGCCCAGGAAGGTTCCTAGGCCGAGGGGTGTTGCAGGAGGGAGGGCGGAGCTGTTGTGTGGTGGGGCCAGGCCTGGGAATGCAGCAGCGGTCCATGCTGATTCCAAAGCCGGGTGAGGTGGGAAGGGCCCTCCTTCAAGGTAGTGACTTAGAGGGTGAGCGGCTGCCAGTGACCCTGGAAAGGGCAGGCCTGTGGGGTGAGCCTGGACACCTGCCTTCTCCCGTTTCCTCCACTTTGCCCTTCGGTTCTGAAACCAAACCTAAAAGTTGGGACAGAAGCTTGAGTAACAAGGCCATGGCCCTCAACTTATACTTGACTGTTTTTACAATCTAAACAACTGCTGTTCAGATGATTGCAGCTAATTTCACTACCACCGAAACATTAAGTAATGCAATTAACTAGAGCTTCCTTAAAATGTATTAAATAGTTGACCTTGAGAAGTTTCTTTCTTAACATGCTTGATGCATTAATATTCCACATGACAGCCTGCACAGTCATTAAAGCGTGAGCTTGTCACTCTTGTTCATGAACAATATTTGGTTCACTTTAATGAGGTGACAAATAGGCTGGAAGTCAAGGGTAATTACACGGCCCAAAACTTACGGTCTGTTACCCTAACAGCGTGCTAATTAACAGTCCTGTTAACAAAAGATGACGTTCGGCTGCTTCCAATAAGAAATAAAGCACTTAAATTAAATTCCTCAAATGTAAGTTAATGGTAAAGAAAAGGGTCTGAAAGGGTCTTTAACTTTCCCACGATTCCCCTCCCATCCGGCTAAACCCCACCAGGTTGTGCCATAGGAACATGACCTGCAGACAGGGACTAGTAATGAAGGGAAGTGTCAACAGTGGAACCAACAGGGACCTTGGCCTCTCACACATGCTCAAAAGTGTTTTACATTACACAGCCCCTGGGGAATTTATTAGCTTTATCACCTACTGATCGAGCCTGTTAAGTGATTTGTTCTCCCACATCTCCAAATTGACATCTGTTGTTTTACATGGGCAATAACCCCGGTAGCTTCCTCGTGTTTGCACTGTCTCTTTGGTTATGAGAGTAGGGCTTGAACATGCGAGCTACGCTTTGAATAGAGAAAGGAGGAGTGACAAACACCCTTAATAGTCTCTCACTCGTTCCAAGTGCAAAGCATCGGATCAATGCCGGTCTATTGCAATCACAAAATGGGAAATCAAATAGCATTATCCCCCCTACCCCTCCCCTCTCTCCGCGCGGGCGATGAGAATTCAAACACCATTTTCTCCCTGGAATAGCAGTGTTTGCTCTCTCGCTAAGTGCACTTTTATGAATCAGGGCCGGCTGTGTAATTGCCGCTAAAATGTTCGCTCTATTGTGTATAATAACTTTTGATATCAGGAAAGACCTTGCCATGACGTGCAGGATCATTTAACCAAGTTAAGAGTGTCACATTAAAATGAAATTAAATATAGACCATTAGGTAGGCTATATAGTCTTAGTGTCCATAACTAAGCAAATTTTAAGAATTCGTAGGCCCGCATCATTGAGTTAATCTTTACCTAGACAAGTTGCCATATGTAGGCAATAATAATAATAAAATACAAATAATATAAATAATATATATATATATATATATATATATATATATATATATATATATATATATATATATAGATAGATAGATAGATAGATAGATAGATATTGTGCTAATGAAAAGCAAGCAATGAAAAAACAATCAGGCACTTACTTGTACGCGCGCTTCTGTAAGATCCAGCCTCATCGCGAGCTCCTCTCTGGAAAAGAAAATAGATTACTAAAATGTGTGCAAGGTGATTTTTTTTCTTCTCACAAACAGTGCAAGAAAACATATTTCGCCTAAATTGTCAAGAACCTATGAAAGCAATTTGGGGATGATGAGAATCGAACGGATAACTTGTACATTTTCCATAATGGCTCATTTATTTGGGAGAGGATTTAGTGCACTGTAACAACATAATGATGGAAATAATGGCATCCAGACTATTACATGAAAATTGAGCATTTACTGAAAATATACCTGGCTGAATTTACGACAATTATCTGCCACTGGAATGAACTACATCAATATAAACATCGATATTTCATGATCAACGCCGAGAATTTTGGTTAAAGAAAAACGTTCCTCTGGTAAATTTGTCTATTATTTGGCAGACAGGTGTTTTGTCAGGCATATTTTTTTTTGTTATATTAAATAGGCATATGTTGTCTGCCATATTGATTGATTTTCTTTAATACAAAATGCTCCGCATAACGTGTTTGTGGGACAAAATTTTGAAAATAAAATCAAGTCTTATTAAAATTCTCATTAATGCTCAATTTTCCACAACAATGATGTCCATGTTTATCAACAAAATACACCATCAATTGCACAGCACTGCAGTGTGTGTGTGTGTGTATATATATATATATATATATATATATATATATATATATAATTGTTGTTATTACATACATTATGTTGTTATATATAATGTTACGTGTGTGTGTATATATATATATATATATATATATATATAATTTCAGTAGCATAATGTAATCCTAACATAAGGACACTTGACGTATTAACACAATACATCCGTAAATTAATTATAGGCCTATTTTTAATTCGGCTATGGAAGCTATTTCAAGCGAAAATATTTTAAACAGTTGATACGGGGAACCTTTATATTTATAATTGTACAGTTTGTCTTGTGGACAGCTTGAATTCTTAATTTTAATACTGACTCAAAATGGGTCTCCCCCAAACGCCTTCACAGCATTCAAACAAATAAACCCCAAGAATATTATAAGAATATTAATTTATACATTTCAGCTCAAAGTAAGTTACTGCTGACCCAGATATATTTTTATATACAAGTATGTGTTCGCAAGCTGAATAAACTAACTAGCCAGAGTAATATTGTATAACAGTCACAACAATACATTTCTACAATTACTGACATTAGGCGAGTGTATCACTCCATTGTGCACGTTGGACAGAATGATACGCGTTGTGCCCTGTAGGCTAAAAATGTAACGTAAAATGATTTAGAAAATTATGTATAATGAATCCGAGTTTTTCTGGAAGAGCAAAACATCATCAAAATCTCCTCAGAAAACATTGAATTAATTTCGCTATAAAACGGAATATAGGGCCTATATCCACACCAGAAGCGTTTTGTACAAAGGTTTTGTTTCATGAATACCCTATTGGAATTAGTCAAAGTTTACATAATTTAATGTTTTCAAAAATCTATAAATCTGGCTGTGTATTTTAACAAATATTGTATATGTTATGAAAATTATATAATTTATATAAATATGTGTTAAAATATTTAAATCACTAATTTAGCCCTACAATTTTAGCCTATAAGTTATTTGTTTACAATCTGTATAAAAATAACAATGAATGGACTATTAATATTAGATATAGGCTGTACATTCGTTTATGTGTTGAAGGAATACTATTTTAATAATTTAGTTTAAATTAGCGATATAGGCCCACACAATTATTTAGCGTCAGATAAAATAAATACAAATCTGGACCATGAAAATTCGTGCTATTTTTCGGGCATGCTATTTTGAGAAATGCAATTGTTAGCAATATTATAGATTATAAATATTATTCATAATATTCGTATTATTGTTTTTGTGTTTGTTCTTGTTATCGATGTTGTCAAAATCTATTTACTATAGACTCTGTCTAAACATCTCGCTGATTAACGTTAGAAACATCGTAACCGGCAATATAACCATGTCTTTATCTGCGGTACCTGGTGAACACATCAGGGTAGTGTGTCTTCTGGAAGGCCCTCTCCAGCTCCTCCAGCTGATAGCTGGTGAAGGTAGTCCTATATCTTCTCTGCTTCCGTTTAAGCATGCCCTCCTCTGAGTCGCTGCCGGCCGACAGACACACACTGTCCTCTCCATCTTTTACATCCCCATCGTTTTGCAGGCTCTCTTCATCCTTGGGAGACAAGCTGGCATCTCCGCACGCCTCCTCTTTGACAACGTCCTCTTCAAACTTCAGAGTACTGAGTTCCACCAGCTCCTGTGCTGTATGCTCGTGGCTTTGGCCTTCGTCATTCTGGTTGAAGTGCGCATTCTCCCTATATGACTTGCTACGGCTAATGCTGACTTGTGGCGCCTGGCTGATTTTGAGGCTCTCACAGGCATGGTCCAGCAATCTCTCCCTCTCCCTCTTCTCTAGGTGCTCATGAAACATCCTCCCGGAGTCCAGGTTCTTCCCCCCAGGGCCGTAGAGCCGGCGTAGTTTGGGCGGCAGGTGCATATCCGAATCAAAGGAGTTTTCTTCAGAGGTGACGGGGGGGGGGGAAAATAAACCGGTTGAATTCAAGGGTCACAGTTAATATTTTTAAACACACTATAGCCCAACACATCTACATCAACACAACATTAAATGCTCGCCTTCACCTCGTTTATATATTACACATAATATTAAGCATTTCAAGTCTGTTAGTCCCTTTTAATTTAATTAATTTCAATAGACCGAAGGAGTTTCCGGACAATTTCACATGCACCCAAAGGCACTCCGGAGTGTTGCACCTGAACAGGACACTATTTCTGTAACTATTAAGTTAAATGGACACGAAATCAATGAACTGTTAAAAACACTATAAAAGTAGAAAAAACGTTCTATGATTAAATGCGTAAACTGTTGAAGTTTACCTTCAGTTGACTGATCGTGGTCCGCTCTGACGGGTCCTAGCAAACTTTGCGCTCCCAGTTGTCTGACTTTGCACGGGCTTCTTCTGCCCAATATACTGTCTATGCAGTACGAGGAAAGCACGGTGGGCGACTTGCTTTTACAATCGCTGCGGTCGCGGATTTCGTCGTCGTACTGACAACTCATATTGGTATCGTCTAAGGTTTTGCTTGAGTTGGTGACGGTCACTCTGTCGCACTATATCTGAAATGTCTCTCTTGCCTATCCCACCCTGGCCGCTAATGCCATATGACCTGATCCGCAGCAGCTCCGCTCTCCATTCTGTTGCATTGACGTGTAACGCAAATCTGATTGGCTCCCAAGGGAACCAGGGGGGGATCTTTATATATTTTTCTGTGAAAGTTAAACGGTATGAACTGAGCGAGTGTTTTGATGGATTACAGAAATTAGCTGGATGAGCGCCTCCAAATTTAGATTAAAATAAAAAAAGATTAAAAAAGGACAAATTTAAGCTAAATAAAACCTCAGAATGCCTAATGAGCTAAACACATGGAAAATCATTTAGAAAGAATTTTATGAAGTCTATATGCTAATTTTAAACATTTGTTATAATCATTACGAAATACTACTACTACCACTACTACTACTACTACTACTATTATTATTATTATTATTATTATTATTATTATTAGTGATGCTGTTGTTGTCGTGTTTTTATCTGAAATAAACCAAAAGATATATGTATTCTCACTAGAAGAGAAATAAGGAAAATTAAGGAGAAATATTCAAGTTGTAATGAATCATATTACAAGAGCTTATTACTACTTTATATTAACTGTTTTACACTTTCAGTGCCATACATTTCTTTTTAACATAAAAAAGTATTGACAGCCCATTTAGTTGAAGTAAGGCCTGACCGGGAGAATCGTTCACCTTGCTCTAGTGCGTACACTCACATATACACATACCAAGCCTAATTGCCTGTCCTCTCAGAGTGAAGCGATCATATAGCCATAGATGATTGACTTAAAAAGTGAGGGGGGTGATAATAGGCCGATGAGAGCGTACTGCAGGCAACTAGACTCTAGAAGACTGGAGAGACAGACTGAGAATATAATTTTAAATGAAAGTCTATTTAACCTGCTGCGGATGGCATGACCCTATCAGCCGCTCAGACCATCAATGCTAAAATGATCATTTTCACAATACAATCCCAAACTTGCAAAGAAGCTGCAATTTATTCTCTCCTCTTCATAAGTTATATGAGTCTGCTCTGGTAGGCTACGGACTTAAATTAAGGTTGTGAAAATACTGTGTGAGAATGCTCGATCTTAAAATATGTGTAGCTTGAAACTTTTAATGTTTTACCTAATTGTCTGTGAGATGTCAGCGATAAATGTATATTTAGGCTAATTGTAAAGAAGAAAAAAATTTGCAAAAAAAAAACAAAAAAAAAAACCCCTTATTTCCTGTTCCGACACGTTATTTATTTTCTGAAACTTTCTAGCACCAACTGTAAGCGTCAACAGAAAAGAGTAATGACAAATAATAACAATACAAGACATTTTTGTCGTTCCCAAACAGGCGCGTAATGCAGACGGTATGTAAGTCGCTATGTAATTTGGGGCACAATTTGATTCATTTATACGCGCTCTGTTATTAACTCAAGAAAAGAAATGTCAGGGATTATTACCGTCAGCAGGACATCCGCGCTTTGTTTAAATGCACTAATTACACTCACGCATTTGGAGAAAAAAAGCGCAATTTCCCCATATTTAGTCCTGAGTCTATTTAGCGCTCTACGTGTGGCCAGGCAAGCTGTTAGTGGATGCCAGTCAGTTTCACGCTCCTCTATTACCCGATACCACAGTGTCATATTTTCACAACAGCCTAACTTGATAATTTCTACAATCTTCTTCTGTTTTGCAGGGTTTACATGGCCCATAATCCGTTGAGTTATGGTTACGCAAATGCAAACCACCCCCTGTTCCAATAACGAGAAGCTTTTCTCATAACAGCGACAGGTGACACTTTATATCGTTTCAGTGTTGTTATACCACTCAACAACTGTGTCTTGGAGTGTTTCTAAATCCACGATATGGACTTTATTACTCCCATGTTTTCAAGCAGCGCCATCTCCTGGTGTTAACAACAGCCCAAAACATGGACAAAAACTGAACAATTGCTTAATGAGCGACGGTAGGCTATAGCTCTTCTCAATCGCTTTGGCTATTTATTTATTTTTTTAAACAGCCTTAACATTCTCTAATCTGTAAATTGCAATTTTCACAACTGTTTTATGGGACATCACACCTCTATTGCATGTATGCAAAATGTAGTAACTCGCCCAAAACATTTAATTCATAATTGAAAACCACATTGTGTCAGTAAATTGCCTGTGCCACAAAAATGGGAAAAAAATAAATAGATTGTCATCGTGCGAGCCGTACTGGTCACAATGTTTAGATGTGTTTTCACCGTGGCATTCAACCCTAAAAATGTTTGTTATAGGCTATACACATTTCCATTTTGTTCTACTTTTTTTTTTGTTGACACTGACTGCTTACTGTACTATACAATTATGTCAGTTTTGTTTAGCTGAATGCTTCTGTGTATCACACTGAGCATTTTATATACCGATTTCAACAGTAGGTAAAAGTTTACTGGGAAAAGTCAATACTGTACAATAATGTAGTACACAGAAAAATGAAATTCACATTTGTATGTATAAATTAAATATATTTTTGTAGCAATTTGTTTCATTTAAACAGAAAATTCACATTTGCATGCCCATTTTTTTTTTTTTTTTTTTTTTTTTTTTACAAATTTCTCACATGTAAAGTTAGGCCTATATATAGTAAACTGAAAATTGCCACAAAATGACATCCAGGCAAAAAAAAATAAAAAAAAAATAATAATAATAATAAATTGCACCTACAAGTTCCAATCTGTCGCTCTTGTTGGTCTGGCCAGAGATTTAGCAGACATCACAAACATTCCATGTCATATATATTTATGGAATATACATGTATATCTGAAAAAATACGATTTATTTATCGTACCATTCTTTGACAATTGAATGGATCATATATCACGATGAAATATAGCTGTGAAGAGTATGACAATTTCACTGAGAATCAACTCATCAGTTTTGATCAGCAGGCCATGTGCATTTAGTTTTTATGCAAATTGTAGACAATTGTACTTACTCTTTTGCACACGTGCCAAAACACGTGCAATTTGCTTGACTGAATAAGAAATTCAAATCTGGTGTGAACAATAAACTAATTGTTCAGATATTTAAATGTATTGTTTTTAAAAATAATAATTCTCGTTCGAGAATTCACATTTGCCAAAGCGATTGAGAAAAACTGTAAATCATCAACTGAATTCATCTGGAAGACGTTCTGTAATAGTGACGCATAATCACTGATGTAGCTAGTTTAATTAATAATAATCGTATTTATTCTATTTAATCGCATCGACTCTTTCCCATGACCTCATAACAACTTAAAAACAAACTGCAAATAAAAATGAGTAGGAAGTTCACATTATTAATTAGATGGTGTAAGGTTTACTGCGTGGTTAACGGGCTCTATGTTGAATTTAGGGGCCTCGCACTGATGACAGTTATGCTCCAGAGGCGGTGTGTCTTCATTCCTGTTGCTGTGACTTAATTGGATGCTGCTCTGCTTGAAAGGGCGAACAAAAAGACGTTCTCTCAGACGCGCGCGAAAGCAAAGTTAATTAGCAGTTATTAACACCACGCATAATGAGAGCGCGAGGGAGTCAATTTAGTGACTTTGTTAGCTTAAGTTTAGAATGATCGGAACAACAATAGCAATCCCGAACGCAATGATCATCTGTAATTTTTAACAGTAATATGCACTAATAAAAACAAAAGGACTCTAATTTTGTTCAACTGACTCGATAATTTGAATTTATTTTAAAAAGAAGGAGAGAGAGAGAGAGAGAGAGAGAGAGAGAGAGAGAGAGAGAGAGAAGGAAGAGGAACGATATCTCAAAAAATTTAACCAAAGATTGTCCTCTCCTTGAAGTCGCAAGTAAACAGGATCACAATTGTTTCATTACTTGCATACCAAATAATTACTGTTTATTTGGTTGTGTTCCAGAAAGATGCTTCTGTGCAGATTGAGTGATCACACTTAATTTTCTACCATTCTTTAATCTCTAATTGCTTTCTTGCATCCATATGAAATTGCAACCATAAACAACTTTTGTAGCTCACAAACATTGGCACATTTGCATGGCTACAGATGCATGAATTGCTGTGGCCATCCAAGTTCGCAACCACTTGAACACAATTATTCAATGTTGGTAATAAGGCTGCAGCAAAGCTAATAGGACAATCAAATTGTGAGTTATTGATTTGTATTTCTTATCAAACGATAGTAACAATCACAATGGGCCCTGATTTTATATAAATTCAGAACTATGGATTTTTGTAGTGTTATGCATTGTTTACATCCATAAAAAAGCTAGATCTTAAACTTAACCGCACCACACTTTTTAAATTCCCTATCAAGTCATTGAAGAAAGGTGAAAGGTTTTTTAAGGTGATGGATAGCATATGTATTTTAACAGGAAAATGTTCTGTAGGTATACAGAAACAAACTATAACTTCTGAGTTTTTATTTAAGAGATAGACATGGTAAAGATGTACATAATAGCCAGAGTCTTATTCTATTGGCACAAAGGACATAAACCTGGACAAGTACTTCATTTGGTTCTAAAACAGATCAAAATATCAGTCTTGACCTGTGTTTTGTATCTCTCTCTTTAAAGTATCTTTCAGTTTGTTTGGTTTTGTCTTTTTTTTTCCCCTCCAGGTTGCTCAAAACAGACTCTTGAGCCTAGGCCTAATAATAATAATTCCTTACATTTATGCCATCCTTTAGACACTCAAAGTGCTTTACATAGTATAGGGGGCTCACCTCAACCACCACCAGTGTGCAGCATCCACCTGGATGATGTGACGGCAGCCATAGTGCACCAGTACGCTCACCACACACCAGCTATTGGTGGAGAGGAGAGAGCAGAGTGATACAGCCAATTAATGGATGGGAATTATTAGGAGGCCATGATTGAGAAGGGCCTATGGGGGAAATGTGCCAGAACACTGGGGTTACACCACTACTCTTTACAAGAAGTGTCCTGGGATTTTTAATGACCACAGACATCTCATCTAAAAGATGATGCCTTTTTACAGTATAGTGATCCCATCACTATACTGGAGCATTAGAATCCACACAGACTCCAGGGAGAGCACCCCCTGCTGGCCTCCCTAATATGTCTTCAAGTAGCAACCTTTGTTTTCCTCTGGAGGTCTCCCATACAGGTACTGACTAGATTCAACCCTGCTTAACTATAGTGGTCAACCAAGCGACAGCTAGCTGCAGGGTGATATGGCTGCTAAATGGACTGTTCATTAAGAAGACTTGTGTCAGGCCTTGATTAAATTTCTATGGAATTTCTAGGCCTATAGTGTGAGAATTTCTCAAAAAATAAATGTACGTTTTGTAAGTTGCAACATTAAAACTCTCTATATAATGTATATTAAAAAAATAAAATTAAAAAAAAGTCTCAGCTTACTTTAAAATGTGGTTCTCCAGATAAAGATGACAGGTTTTCCAGTCTCCAGTAGATCGTATTTGCTGCTGACTGGCCTCATTTGGAAGTTTTTCCAATTTTTCTATTTTTGCGCATCATTTCATATAAATCTGTATGTCATTTTTGTAGATTATGTGAGATGGTAAGGAATCCTCTGCATTCTTATCGATTTGTGGAACGTGAAGCGTGGAATGGCTTCTTTGATGATGTATTTGGGTGAAAGTTCACAAAAATGAGTTGGAACAATTTTGCGTCTCCGTTTATATTATCGCTGGGGCCTGAAGATGAGCACAGTGCGGCTGCTGGACTTTGCATTTATTTATTTTATTCCATTTTTTCTGTAAAGTAGGTTTGTGTGCGCTGATGATTTAAAGAGGCACTCTTGCCCTTTATTGATTGCTTCTTCGAAAGAATACGAAAATCTAAATTCAAGAATGACAATCCTTTTATTAAGTTAATCAAAGTAATACATGCAAATTATTCTTCTTCTCCCATGAGCTTATCAAAACCTCTCCCCTTGAGTTTGAAGAAGTCCATTTATTCAGTTAGCGTCAATAACGCGCACAAATATCGCCATGCAAATGAAAGTTGATTAGAGTAAATTGGGACTTAGCTGCTATCTGACCTTGTCTGAGTTTTATGTAAATTTTGTGGGTGAAAAGAGAAACAAGGAAAAAAAAAAAAGACATTTATACATTCGTACAAAAGAAGTAATCAAGAGATTTTCAATGGTAGAATAACAAGGGTCTTAACATTTAGTGATATGGCATATCATATAGGCCTATTGGTGCCTCTGGCACTTGCTGCTTTAAGTTGTGGCACATCCGCTTGTGAGTGGCATGTGCCACTAGAAGTTGTGGCACATCCAGAGGTATTTTTAGTGGCACCTTCCATTACATTTTGTTGTATTTCCTGTCGTTAGAAGCATGTGCCAATAACATTTGTGGCCCTTCTGGTCAACTGACACATGCCAGTGTATTTCAAGGCATATTGTATACTCTGTCAAGGATGGTGCCAGTTTAGTCAACGGTAGTGATCACACTAACATACTGTATAAAGCACATTGCTTTTAGCAGGCTACCCACACCTAAATTGAATAGATAAGCAAAAAGGATTGTTTTACACTGTAGTTTAGGTCTGTCAAAATTAATCTTATGCATTACATTTATTTTGTTTTCTTGTTATTAAGCCATTGTCATTTAATAACCCATATTAGTCTTTTATTACTTTGCTTAAGCAACATTTTTGTTTAAGCATTTTTTTTTTTTTTTAAATGGTCACTGTGCTCTGACAGAGTAACTAAACCGCTTAGCCTTTCATTATATTTGTGTGGTTAAAATATGTAATTGTGGTCACCGATGTGTGATTGTGTTCTTCTGAGTCAATGTAGAGTGGTTGTTGTGGCTGTAAAATTTAAAGAGAGAAAAAGGACAATTGCCACCATATATTTACAATCAGATTTGGCTTAGCTCATTTGTAGACTGGAAAAGTGGGATATGACAAGATTATACAGTGGCACCATTTGTCCTTTGTCTGGAGTAACATTTGAAAGGCACCTACAGCTGAAATCACAAGTGTCCTGGACATCTGAACTGGCACCTCACAAATCTGTGTAAACATCTAGAGATATGTCTAGAGATGCCATCTAAAACCAAAAGGCTGTCCATCATAATGTGAATACAGGATGACAAAAATATTAATATCCATTTGTTAACACATTGTCTATTCCAGAAGTAAATAAATTAATGGATGTTTTTGTATAATGTATACTCTCACATTACAAAAAAGAATAGCAAAAGAGAAATATATATCTTAATCCACCAGTCCTCCAAATTGTTTGCATAAATGATATAATCCACCAATATTTAAACACATATGAGTTATCTTCGATTTATCTGTATTTTAAATGAACATGTTATCATTCCTACATTGAGACTCCTCAATTTAGCCAACAATACTTCCATTATTATATATAACCTATCCAGAAGACATGAAAAGAAACAGGGACAAGAAATGTGTAAAATAATATGTCACTGTGTGTCAATAAGCACAGAATACCAGTTTTCTGGGAGTCGAGGTTGAGGAGAAGAGAAGAATGTGGGAGACAAGTCTGGGAGAACACAGCATGTCTATGTCTGCAGAGGACTCAGAGTGATACCCTAGAAAATGCAGACAAATTAAAAATGGTTCAACTCATTAAAAAAATACATACAATGCACATGACAGCATTCCTGATATTTTGAACAGCATTGGAAAACCTGCTTCTAGAAGAATTCTTGAATGTTGACATCACAGCTGGTGGTGTAAGGAAGGCCACTTTCTGGGTCTCATAGATCAAAGCATGTCCTAGATAAAATCGATGTAAAAAACAAGCTTAACTCAAATAAACCTAATTTGTTTGTTGAAATTTCATTGCATTCATATTTACAAACTAGAAACTTTCACATCCTTAACCTTCTTTATACACTTACAAATGCAATGAATGTGAAGAGACTGTGAATGTTTTAAAGTGAATTAAGTTTAATTATTTCAAAGAAACCTTTAAGTTATTAGTTTTACAGAAACAGTTGAAGTCAGAAGTTTACATACACTTAGGTCTTTAAAACTCTATTTTTAACCACTCCACAGGTTTCATATGTGCAAACTATAGTTTTGGCAAGTCATTTAGGACATACACTTTGTGCACGACATGAGTAATTTTTCACAACAATTGTTTACAGATAGATTGATTCACTTTTAATTAATATCACAATTCCAGTGAGTCAGAAGTTTACATACCCTAAGTTAACTCTTCCTATAAGCAGCTTAGAAAATCCAAGAAAATTATGTCAAGCCTATAGACAATTAGCTTCTGATAGGCTTATTGTAGTCAATTAGTGTATCTTTGGATGAATTTTGGGGCCTACCTTCAAATGGTAAATATACTTATATAGCACCTTTTTAACCTTAACAGTATTCAAAGCACTTTACACTGTAACACATTCACTCATTCACACATTCATACTGCCATGCAAGGCACTAGCCTGCCATTGGGAGCAACTTGGGTTTCAATGTCTTGCCCAAGGACACTTCAGCATGTGGAGTTGTGTGGGCCAGGATTCAAACCACCAAACCTGCGATTAGTGGCCCCACAGCTGCCCCAAACTCAGTGCCTTTTCGCTTGACATCATGGGAAAATAAAAAGAAATCAGCCAAGACACAATTGTGGACCTCCACAAGTCTGGTTCACCCTTTCCAAATGCCTGAAGGTACCAGTTCATCTGTATAAACAATAGTATGCAAGTATAAACACCATGGGACCACACAGCCATCATACCGCTCAGGAAGGAGACATATGCTGTCTTCTAAAGATTAACGTAGTTTGGTGCGAAAAGTGAAAATCAATCCCAGAACAACAGCAAAGGACCTTGTGAAAATGCTGGAGGAAACAGGTAGACAAGTATCTATATCCACAGTAAAACGAGTCCTATATCAACATAACCTGAAAGGCTGTTCAGTAAGGAAGTAGTCACTGCTCCAAAACTGCCATAAAAAGTCAAACTACAGTTTGCAAGTGCACATGGGGACAAAGATCTTACTTTCTGGTCTGATGAAACAAAAATTTAACAGTTTGGCCATAATGACCATTGTTATGTTTGGAGGAGAAAGGGTGAGGCTTGCAAGCCGAAGAACACCATCCCAACAGTGAAGCATGGGGGTGGCAGCATCATGTTGTTGAGGTGCTTTGCTGTAGGAGTGACTGGTGCACTTCAGAAAATAGATGGCATCATGAGGAAGTAAAATTATGTGAATATATTGAAGCAACGTCTCAAGACATCAGCCAGGAAGTTAAAGCTTGGTTGCAAAAGGGTCCTCCAAATGGACAATGACCCCAAGGATACCTCCAAAGTTGTGGAAAAATGGCTAAAGGACAACAAAGTCAAGGTATTGGAGTGGCCATCAAAAAGCCCTGACCTTAATCTTAAACTGAAAAAGCATGTGCGGGCAAGGAGGCCTACAAACCTGACTCTGTCTGGAGTAATTGGCCAAAATTCCAGCAACTTATTGTGAGAAGCTTGTGGAAGGCTACCCAAAATGTTTGACCCAAGTTAAACAATTTAAAGGCAATGCTACCAAATACTAACAAAGTGTATGTCAACCTCTGACCCACTGGGAATGTGATGAAAGAAATAAAAGCTGACATAAATCACTCTCTCTCCTATTATTCTGAAATTTCACATTTTTAAAATAGTGATCCTAACTGACCTAAGACTAAGATTAAAAATAACGACATAGCTCTGGTCTCTGTGAATACAATCAGAGACAATGGTAACTTTAGCTGCATTAGGTGTGGAATCAGCTAACTATCACATTCGGAAAGTCGATTTGCAAACATTCACAAAATATAAAGTGCTATATTTACATCTTCAGGATATAAAGCTGGAACACAATCAGTTGGTACTGATCCATGCTTGAGAATCAATTTTTTAAAAACCTGCTTTATATTGACACTCATTCACAAAGCAGTCCAGTGTAAAATGATTTGCACAAACATACAACATTTTTTTTATATTTTGGGGCACATTTCCTTCAAAAACAAAACTTGTCCACTGCATCTTCAGTGACTCTGATGCTGGGAGTACATGAAGACTCTTATGTTCACTTTTACAGCCAACAACAGAACACCTATGATACTTATGAAGCTGAGACATTATTATTCTCACTGTATCTGCTCCAGCCTGGAAAAAATGGCGAACTGTGTGTAGATCACTCAGGGGAGGATCTATGATAATGGAGTCCGTCACCAATCGTGGGCGAGGCCTTCTCTAACATGACGTCACTTTAGAGCAGAAACAAAAACCATTAATTTTGACACACTGTTTTTGATTAATAGAAATAAAAGAAAGAGGAGTGGGTGGACTTTTAACATTGTAGGGTAGTTGTGTACACACACTGCCGACTCACATTTATGTGCAAACACCATGTAAAAGTGATTTTTGTATAACAGGTCCCCTTTAAACTGTAATGGAGCTTTCTGTTCTTTCAGTTTGTAGAGCCATACAGTACAGAAGTATGTTTGGTTTCAAATGTTAATTCCATAAACCATGAGAATGTACCTCTAGGAGCATCACTCTCTCACACACACTCACACGATATCAAACAGGCCACTTACCTTTTTTCCCTAACGATATAGCCTGTCTAAGCTGCTGACTCCACAAGTGTCACCACAAGTATCTCAAAATACAATGGTATGTGTCAGTCACTACCAGACTTTCCACACATTTTCAATTATGGCATCTTTTTTTTCTCCCCTTTTCTTCCCTATTTGGAATGCCCAGTTCCCAGTGCGCTCTAAGCCCTTGTGGTGGTGTAGTGACTCGCCTCAATCCGGTTGGTGGAGGACAAATCACAGTTGCCTCCATGTCTCAGACCGTCAATCCACACATCTTATCACTTGGCTTGTTGAGCATGTTACGTGGAGAAGTAGCATATGTGGAGGCTCACGCTATTCTCCACAGCATCCACGCACAACTCACCACATGCCCCACCGAGAGCGAGAACCACACATTATAGTGACCATGAGGAGGTTACCCCATGTGACTCTACCCTCCTTAACAACAGGGCCAATTTGGTTGCTTAGGATACCTGGCTGGAGTCACTCAGCACACCCACGGGGCTATCTGTTTGTTTGACCTGGAGGTAACGGCGACATATTCAGAAAACTGTATTAAAAACTGTGTTTTATTTTTGCAATTCTGTTTGGTGGCACTAGTGGCACAGAAATTACATACTTCAGCTTTAAATATTGTCCTGTTTTTCACCCACACCTATTCTATAGCTTCTGAAGACATGGAAGAAACCTCTGGAGTCAAATGAATTACTTTTATGCTGCCTTTATGTGATTTGTTGGAGCTTCAAATGTCTGGACACCATTCACTTTCATTGTAAGGACCAACAGAGCTGAAATATTATTTCAAATATATTTGCTTGTGTTCAGCAGATGAAAAAAAATTAATACACAACTGGGATGGCATGAATAAATTACGAGAGAAGGATTTGAATTTGTGGGTGAAATAACCCTTTAATATTGTTTTACTGTTTTGTTTGTGATGAATTGCCAGTGGCCAAATCAAAACATGTTTTATTGTTTCTAATGACATCTAGTGGACATTTAAAGTATCAGCATCTTAAAACCACACATTTATGTTGTAATGTTAGCCATAACTTACCACAAAAACGTTGCTTGTCTTTATAACTAATTCTGTGAGGCCCGGGAGATGTTGATAAAACACTAAAATTATGCTTTGGGGTATTTTTAATAAGGTCTGTGGATACTTATGGAGGATAATCCCCAGCAGTTCATCAGACTTCATCTCAAATTAAATTAGTTTCCTGCGTGGTGCTGAGATGGCTTCTCTGGAGTTCAGCTGTGATGGTAATTGCTGCTGTTACAGCTCTCCTCTGGCTCGGTCCATCTCTGTCCCTGTCTCCAGTCTCTGCCTCTGCACGAGGCCAGTTATTCTATTCCCCTCTTTCTTGTTCTCCTTCAGGATGCTAGCTCCCATCGTTATGCTTGTTTTGGTCCCCTGTAGCTTGCAGATTGGAAGTGGCCAGGGGTGGCTGACAGTGATAAAAGGGGACATTTTAGTTTTTTTGTGTGTTTGTAGTGTACTGAGGTATGTGTGAAAAATGTATTTCATAGACTGTACTCAGAGAGGGCTAAACATGGGCAAAAATGTTATGTGAATGTAGCAGAGGGGATCATTAGGAGAAGTTGCCTGCTCCCCAAGCTCTCCAGACCAATTTAGTGGGAGAGACAAAAACGTTTTGATCCTGGGTTGCAGCTCTGAATGGCACAATGGGGAGCCGAGTGAGGCCATACAATCTATATTGGATTTCTTACATCTCCATTTCTAGGTGCTTGGAGTCCCTGTGGCTAGGAAGTGGTAACAGTATATTTGGTCTGTCTTTTGGGGTCATGGCAGAGTCTAACCCCTGCTTCTGACAGCAGGAATTTAACAGGGTCAAAAAGTGACAGTGGACACCAAGAAATCCTCCACTAGATTGTCCTTGATTTTATCTTCTGCCCCCCCTCACCCACCCACAGACACAACCCAAATTTCCTCCTCATTTGACACTACACAAGCAGAGCTCTGAATAATGAGTTTGAGGCAAAACACATGTGGCTGGTGATGTTCAGCCTCGGAGAATCAATCAGATTTAACCTGCATCCCTGCTGCTCTTTGATATGAGGCCAGCTGACGAGTGCTTGCTATTTCACCACATTGCAGTTCATCTTAATCGACAGCCTTTTTTACATAAAGTTGATCACTACAAAAAAAAAAAAAAAATACAAATAAAATAATAATTTTTAATTCGTCCCTACATTTCTTTTAAAAAAGAAGAATAAACAAATCAAGGTTACTGCGAGACACAATGGAAGAGAATGTGGCAAATTTTTGAGGGTTTAAAGTTTAAACCCTCAGAAAAGACAGAAATGTGAATCTCATAATTTTATAAAAGCACTTACATAATTTGATTTGTTCATATATATTATTTGTGCTGTAAAGTTGTTTAAATCATAATTTGTATAGTCGTTTTAGGGTTTTGTTGACAGTACATCATCTTGGTAAAGAAGTTGTAAAATTGGATATAACTTTAAACAGAATAGGTTAGTATGCGATTTTATCACACTAAATGCATGTAAACACACTTGTTTATGTCTTGTGATTTTTAAAAGAATAATTTTTCCCCTTTTCTCCCCAATTTGGAATGTCCAATTCCCAATGCACTCTAGGTCTTCATGGTGGCGTGGTGACTCTCCTCAATCCGGGTGGCAGAGGACAAATCTCAATTGCCTTAATTAATTCTCCACAGCATCCACGCACAACTCACTATGTGCCCCACCGAGAACCACATTATAGCGATCACGAGGAGGTTACCCCATGTGACTCCACCCTCCCTAGCAACAGGGCCAATTTGGTTGCTTAGGAGACCTGGCTGGAGCCACTCACAGCACACCCTGGATTCGAACTTGCAACTTCAGGGGTGGTAGTCAGTGTCTTTACTCGCTGAGCTACCCAGGCCCCCGAAACGATGAATATTTGAACGTTTACAGGTTGGCATCATTCACTTCCATTGTAAGTGCCTCACTGTAACCCAGATTTAGCTTTTTTTAAAGAAACACGAAATTCATGATTGTGGTAATCAACATTATGCACAAATGCTGTTGACTGATCTTTATTTGTATTAAACCCAAAATATTCCTTTAATCTGTACACTCACTAGTTATCTCACATTTAGCTTGTGCCATATACGTTATATTGTACTTAATGCATTAGTATTGGTCTTTAAATATGCAGTTTTTAGTCTCTGTTAGTGCATGCTTTTTACACATACTCACACACACAATCACACAGATGGATTTTCAGATAATTCTTTAAAACCTTCATCGGCCAATTAACAAAGGACAATTACATCAATGCAAACTTCTGCAGTTAATCCAGGATGGACTTCAAAGACATTGGTTATTAATCTTACAGTTCTTACAAAATCTTTGTTTAAACTCTGACCCTTAACACTTACTTAGTTTACTTATTTTAAACCATGACTTGTACTGCACATAAATAAGTAATATTGTCATTCATGCTGTTAGCCAGAGGGGAACAGTGAGCCTGAATTCTCCAGAGTTCTCCAGAGTTTTTGGTTCCTTGCCACAGTCACCTTCGGGTTGCTCACTGGGTTTATAAATACAATTATTATATAAGTATTTCAGTTTTAGACACAATTTACAACCATATTTAATCAAACTACACAATGATGACTCTAAAACTTAGTTTCATTTTCTGTTAATGGTTATCTGTAAAGCGGCTTAGACACGATGTGTGTTGTAAGAACTCTATACTAATAAAAATTACTTGAATAAATTCTCTGAGCAACCAGCAGCAACAACTGCCAATGAGATTTTCAATACAAGTAATTATGTTTTCGCATGTTTTTCCCCCCTCGTTCCTAAAAAAATCTTTATAACTAAGCGATTCAAAAGCAATTTTCTCTGTGGGAAGAGAATATAATTTGCTATTCGCTGACATTCTGGTGTGTAAAAAAAGCAGGAGCTGGTGGTAAAAGGTATCTCTAAAGTCTGTGTACAGTGCATTAATGGGCATAAACGGGGGAGGAGGGGAGAGATGTCAGGAAGGGCACCATTTAACAACTCAAGAATAATCCCTCTCTCATTAGTGAAGGCTCTGAGGATCCACCAGGGCTTGAACTGGTAGAACGTGGCATGCTGCTACAGTCTTTATCTTCATATTAAACCATTTGCATAACATTACAGCCGCTGGAGAGACTCCCTTAACAAGGCCAGTTGCTCTTCATTTTAAAAGGGGACAGTGGGTGTCTCAGCAAATCAATTCAGCAGTAAGTGGAGCTACTGCTGGTGCAAATGCAGCAATAGGTGAGAGGGGATCAGGACACATTTAGCATAAAAAAAGCATATTTATAATGTAATATGGAATACTTGCTCACGTATTAAAGCTGTCAGCACACACTAACTGAAAGACTAGTGTCTTTTTGGTTTCCCTCTAGAAATCTAGACCCTAGCTGCACCATCTTTCCTCAATTTACGGGAGTTATGGACAGTCCTGCATTCTGTGATTGTAAAGCACTGAACAGAATATGTAGGAGACTGATTTCAGGCCCATCAACATGTACTGTCTAGACTTTATTGTAGAAAATGCTCTTGTTCATCTGTGCACCTATCATGAGGCAGTTTCGTCTGTCTATTGCCAGTGGAAGAATGCAGCTTACTTAAAGAAAGGGGAGAGAGAGAGCGATAGGGAGGCGTGACAAAATTAAAATCAGTAATTTTTCTCTGAGGAGCAGATCAGTTTCCACAGACAGGGTCGAGATATTTTCCAGCATTAGTCTTTCTCATCTTGAGCTCAGCACCTAAACGGCCTGCCAGCAGGAGTCTCGGCACAGCTGCACGCTTCAGTAGAAAACAGTTACTTCTGCCGCTCTGAGTTTATTTGCGCCTTGCCATGACAATTGCCATAATTTACCCTACCAACACATCACCTCCCCAAAAGATGAGAGAAAGGGAATAGTGTGCAGAATGAAAAAGACAAATTGATTCGACGTGATATTGTTTTCTGTTTCTATTATGCCTATTCATTTTCTCAGATAGAAATGCACAGTTGGACGAGTGCCCATGTTCAGTGTCATATTTTGGAACCTTGGACACAAACCTACATAATGGCATGGCCTATTATTGGCTATGTTTAAATTATGGAAACAACTACAACATTTGAACGGCCTTGGCGTACATGGCCTGCAGTGCATGGTGAAACATGTAGAATTTATACATTTCATTTCAGTAAGTGATCCTCTCTAAATGTTTTTAACAATGAATGGAAGAGGCATATGAGATACCTGGGCTGGTTTTCAAGCAGGGATACTGTATGTTGGTTGCAAACACATGGTTTAAAACCCTCTTAAATTAGAATAGTGTTTGTAAACTATGTCCCCAAAACTAAAATTTCAGCATTATCATATTTTTTGCTATAGCTCTTGGGTAAACAAGGGAACACAATAAAACAACATACCAAAAGGTTTAACTGTATTCAGGTTGGGGCAAGTTGTCACACATTTTAAATACGTTCATACATTTTTACAATTAATGAATTACAATATTTGTTTTCCAATACAATGGTGTTGTGTTTTTGTACATTACCTTATAAAATGTTTGTGGTCATGAATTGTTTTGTGTTTCATATTTGTTTTAATGTTTAAGTTAATCTGAAAGGCCTATAATAGTATATGCAATAGCCAGATTTTATTGTGAAAACTTACTCTATAGAGTGTGACAACATGCCTCGACAGTGGAAATGTTCTATTTAGAAATTGCTTTTCAAACGTAAACATACCATTAGAAATATTTAAAGGAATACATAGTGTGACAACTAGCCCTGTTCTCTCCCATTTGTTAAAAGCCTGAGAAATTAACTTTATGATGTTGCCTTAAGGGATATTTCACCCAAAAATTAAAACTCTCTCATAATTTCTCTCACCCTCACCCCATCCCAGATGCATTTTATTTCTTCTCCTGAACAAAAAATAATATTTTTAGAAGAATGTCTCTGGTCTGTAGGTCCATACAATGCAAGTGATGGTGGCCAGAACTTTGAAGCTCTAAAAAGCACATAAAGGCAGAATAAAAGTAATCCATATGACTCCAGTGTATAAATCCATGTCTTCAGAAGATATATGATAGGTGTGAGTGAGAAACAGATAAATATTTATACTATAAATCTCCACTTTCAAATAAATGTTAAGTCCTTTTTTCAACTTTAAATCTGCACTTCTATACAGTCCCCCAAAGCGCTCTTCTCTCCTAAGAGATTTCGCCTTTTGTTTTTGGCAATTTGCATTCTGAAGACATGAATTTAACCACTGGACTTACATTCATGCTGCCTTTATGTGCTTTTTGGAGCATCAAAGTTTTGATCCCCATTAACTTGTATTGTAAAAACCTACAGTGCTGAAATATTCTTCTAAAAATCTTTGTTTACACACAGAAAGTCATACACATCTGGGATGGCATGATGCTGAGCATATACACTCACCTAAAGGATTATTAGGAACACCATACTAATACTGTGTTTGACCCCCTTTTGCCTTCAGAACTGCCTTAATTCTATGTGGCATTGATTCAACAAGGTGCAGAAAGCATTCTTTAGAAATGTTGGCCCATATTGATAGGATAGCATCTTGCAGTTGATGGAGATTTGTGGGATGCACATCCAGGGCACGAAGCTCCCGTTCCACCACATCCCAAAGATGCTCTATTGGGTTGAGATCTGGTGACTGTGGGGGCCATTTTAGTACAGTGAACTCATTGTCATGTTCAAGAAACCAATTTGAAATGATTCGAGCTTTGTAACATGGTGCATTATCCTGCTGGAAGTAGCCATCAGAGGATGTGTACATGGTGGCCATAAAGGGATGGACATGGTCAGAAACAATGCTCAGGTAGGCCGTGGAATTTAAACGATGCCCAATTGGCACTAAGGGGCCTAAAGTGTGTCAAGAAAACATCCCCCACCACCAGCCTGCACAGTGGTAACAAGGCATGATGGATCCATGTTCTCATTCTGTTTACGCCAAATTCTGACTCTACCATCTGAATGTCTCAATAGAAATCAAGACTCATCAGACCAGGCAACATTTTTCCAGTCTTCAACTGTCCAATTTTGGTGAGCTCTTGCAAATTGTAGCCTCTTTTTCCTATTTTGAGTGGAGATGAGTGGTACCCGGTGGGGTCTTCTGCTGTTGTAGCCCATCTGCCTCAAGGTTGTCAGTGTTGTGGCTTCACAAATGCTTTGCTGCATACCTCGGTTGTAACGAGTGGTTATTTCAGTCAAAGTTGCTCTTCTATCAGCTTGAATCAGTCGGCCCATTCTCCTCTGACCTCTAGCATCAACAAGGCATTTTCGCCCACAGGACTGCCGCATACTGGATGTTTTTCCCTTTTCACACCATTCTTTGTAAACCCTAGAAATGGTTGTGCGTGAAAATCCCAGTAACTGAGCAGATTGTGAAATACTCAGACCGGCCCGTCTGGCACCAACAACCATGCCACGCTCAAAATTGCTTAAATCACCTTTCTTTCCCATTCTGACATTCAGTTTGGAGTTCAGGAGATTGTCTTGACCAGGACCACACCCCTAAATGCATTGAAGCAACTGCCATGTGATTGGTTGATTAGATAATTGCATTAATGAGAAATTGAACAGGTGTTCCTAATAATCCTTTAGGTGAGTGTAATGAGAAATTGTTTGGGTGAACTATTCCTTTAAGTAATTCCTTATATTCACATATTTTATGGTAGTAATACCTTTTGATTACTCATGAAACTATACGGCATATATGCTGAACAACTTTCTGGATCTGCCTTTATTTTCCCACAAATACTGCTCTAATGTGATCTATGTTTTAGTGCCTCAGCAAGGTGAAATCCTGACCACCACAGAATTGGGGAAGATGATGGTAGAGCCCAATGAAATCTGTGTCATCCAGGTGTCTTGCAGTGGTGCCTTTATCATAATGGTCAAACTAATATGTTGTGATATAAGGATGTCACATTCATACTTGTAATAACTTCCTATTCTGCCAATACACTTTTCCCCTTTCATTCTATTATGCTTCTCAGGAAGGGATGCGTTTTAGTGTGGATATGTTTGGAGAGAACAGGGGATACATCCTGGAGGTTTTTGGGGCCCATTTTGAGCTGCTGACCTGAGCCCTATTGGTGTGTATTGGGCTGCCTTGTGTTTCCACCACAATTTCTTTGATGCCTTTGAACAGCTGTTTTTGTTCCCCTCTCCACCTCACAAATAGAAACCTGTATTCTTAGGTTGCTTAGAAATGACTTAAACCACCTAATAGTTTCAAAAAAGGCCCTACCTTGTACCTTACTGTAAAGTGATTTAGACGGGCAAGGAGGAGGCGAGAACCGGCTTGACAATATAAACAATATTTTTAATGAAAAACGTACACAAACATAAACACACATGACGGTCAGCTGCCCACAAACAACCTCTCTGTGTTGCACCACCATCCACAGTCTGCCTTTATCCATCTCCGAGGCTTAATTAGCCTGATAAGGGGCCGGGTGTGTATAATCACGACCTGGCCCCGCCCTCCACCCCGTCACATTTACCAATCAAAAATGACAGAAAAAAAAACTTTTTTTTTTTTTGGTTGATAAAAATGATTTCAAAAGTAATACCTTTTAATAATAATATAAGTATTTTGTGGAATTTGGATCTTATTGACCTAAATTCAAATATATATAAATATAAAAAAATGTTTTTTATAAATGTACGTCAATATGAAAAGATGGACATCTGGATTATGCAGCCTTGCACCTGAATGTAAAGTTTCCCACAGTGGAAAATGTAATTTAGCTTAGCATGTGGTCAGACTTAGAATTTGTCCTTTGATCTTTTTTTCTGTGTGTGTGGGTGGGTTTAGGTGGTCTAAAAAAATGTTTAGGTTACAAATGGTAATTACAAGGGTATTATGTTATAAATAAGGTTTATTAGGACATTTCTAGTGTCCCCATAATTCAAATCGCTTAAAAAACATACTAAACAATGTTTTATTGAAAATGTAAAAATGCAGAAAGTTTTTGTGAGGGTTAGGGGTTGTGTTAGGTTTAGGGGATAGAATCTTTAGTTTGTACAGTATAAAAATCATGATGTCTATGGAGTCTTCATAAGGATAGCCGTATCAATATGTGTGTGTGTGTGTGTTTGGGCGCATGTACGCAAGCAGGGCTTGAAGTTAACACCACCAAATGTGGGTAGAAATCGGCAGTGGTGGGTAACTCCGTCACATTTACTAGCCACTTTTGGGGCTTTTCCACTACACGGTACAACTCAACTTTTTTGGAGTTTTCCACTGTGGATAGTTCCTGGTACCTGATACTTTTTTTAGTACCACCTCGGTCGAGGTTCCAAGCGAGCCGAGCCAATACTAAATGTGACATCAAAATCCTGAAGATCACTGATTGGTCAGGGAGAATCGTCACTACCAGCGTCTCTGGATTTCCGACACGTGACATCAACCCTCTGGTTTTAAAGTTAGCAACAGCGATAATAATATAATTTGTTCATGTGACTTTCAAATTGTGAAAAAGAATGGGTAATAACCGAGAAGTAGACGGTCCACTCGTTAACGATGAGCGAAACGAAAAATTCTCTCAGGAAGTGTCTCAGCGGTTGGCCGCACACGGCTACCACCGGACCTACCAACAGTGTAGGGAAAAGTTAAAAAACTTAAAAGTGATTACAGGACCATCAAGGAAATGTGGAAGTTGTTCGACCAAATGGACACTCTACACCGGTGAGCAATGGGAGGGAGAGTGCCCTGAACTCAGCCACGATGGAGGATGGTATGTTTTGTTATGTTAACTCTATATTCTGCTTGAAAGCTTCACTTTCTTTATTTGACCAGCTACTGGAAGCTTGCTTCTAAAACAACCAGGCCAATTGAACTGTTACACATTACACGTAAAATCACCATGCAACAATTGCTTTATGCAGAACAATGAGCTAGTAGCTAACAGCTAGCGGTCGAGTTATTGTTTTGGTCAGTTGGTGTCGTGTTTAAGATGATGTCACAGCAGTAGAGGCAGCGCAACTATGAAGATCAGCCTATAATCCCACCCACGATGATGTGGTGCTAAACTGCAATTGAAACGCAACTCCGAAAAGTAAAGTGAGTTGAGTTGAGGCGAGGCGAGTCGAACCGTAATGTGCAGTGAAAAATTGCCATTTGGCAGGTGGACGTGGATGAAGCAAATGTATTTGTATCTCGCGTCCAGCATTTTAATATTTTAATAAAGTATTATTCAATAATCAAACATAGGAAAACCCCATATCAGTAGGCCACTATTATGAATATTGGGAGGTACATGTCCCCCTCAATGTCTATGGTGGTTATGGCCATGGTAAATATGCTTCTCATATCTGGCACGTGCATGTCAGAGGGGAGAATGAGGTGTGGTTTCCTGCAAACCGCCGCAGCGCACATCAGCATGTTCCAGAGATACAGCCTGAGCTCTGGGACAGCGCAGAGCGCAACTTGCATGATTCAGTCAGCTTTGATATCGTTGTGGCTGGTGGAGACCACAAAACTTATGTGACCCATTTGAATTCTGCTGAGAACATTCTAGTATAAAGCTCTATATGGAGGAAGTCAAGCTTCTTAAACTGCTAGACAGCCCTGACATTATAAACAGCACTGACATGGTAAAGAGATAACAGTTCACCCTGCATCAACATTGATAACAAGTTTTCATCCAAACTATAATGTTTTTACTGCAGTGACAAGAACTGGTAACTTTAGGCTCTTAGTTTTTCATAACAAACACAATTGTTGATTTGTTTAAGAAAGACTATCTATATTTGCCTGACTTAGAGCCATCCATTGCCTGATCTGATAACCTTCTAGTTATTTACACTCTTACAACTTTTTCACATTGGCCGGAAATTCGGCCGCAGCTTACTTCCGCATTGCAAATTAATGTGGATAGTCACACCATTTCATTCCTGTGTGTTTTTTCTACATTGCGGCTGATTTATAGATTGTATTTCACAAATCTCCTAATAAAAATGGCTCTGCTTTATGGTCTTACCATTCATTTCCTATGGCCGGTCAATTTTGACTGCAAAGATAAAAGGTGTCGCTTTTTTAATTTTATTTTTATGACCACTTAGGGCTATTGAATCAAGTCAATTTTTTGTGTGTGTTCACATGCAAGTGGGTGTAAAGTCACCAAGTCTTGTACCAGTCTGATAAAGAAAACTTAAAAATGACTAAAAATAATAGGGGGGTTAATTAGTTTGGTGCTGAATTGCAGGGGCCAATGGACTTGCTAACCCCAGGGACTTCCAAACACCTGTGGCATGGTATGAAGTCCGCACTATCACCACTGGTTATACCATTGTCAACAAGTACCAGGGGAATCTCTTCTCCTGTCAACAGGTACTATAAAATTTAGTATATCCTATGGCCATGTTTGACATAACATAATCCATACAAGATCCATCTTTAATTAGAAAAAGATTTTCTCAGTTAAATGTTAATTTCAGACTGAATTTTTTTCCCCAATTGTCTTGTCGAGTGAATAATTGGATTGATTTGTTATGGCTGTCAGGAGCAAATCAGAGACAGAAAAAGCAGTAGCATTATAAGCCACACCTCGTAAAGACAGAACCGTTTGTTTAAAAGGAAATCATTTAGATTTTCTCAGCCTCCTTCTGTTTCTGAGGACATATGCAGTGAACCACAGGCAGATCTTGCCCTCTTCCCACTTTCTGTACTCTGTTAAATGAAATCTCGAAGTAGAAGGTACAGATTTATCCTGCCGTTTTGTCCTCCAGCTGAGTGCTAAAATTGCTCAAATTAACTTATTATTTGCTTGACTTGAAAAATATGTTTGTATGAGCGTTTTTTTCTTCATCTTAATCGAGCCTGGTAGAGTTATCTTGAGAACTGTACTGTCGGTGAGATTACAAATCTTGGGGACCCAGAAACCCCAGGGAGCATGGAGTGCGTCTTTGTGTGAATGAATGTAACTGTAAATACAGTCATGTTCTTGTTCGAGATTGAGTGTAAAGTTGCAGGTGACTGATGAGTTACCTGGTGTGTATGTGTTTGTGCGTGTGGGTAGGTTGAAACAACAGGAGGTGGTATGAAGGTCAGGACAGCAGGCAGTCGCTGCTGTTATAAATAGTATTGATTTTGCAGCAAGCATTCAAACTCTCATACTGCAACATTATCAACTGAAGACTTTAGAAAATAGTCATTTTTAAACTATGAAGACACAAAAATGTATTATTCTGGAACTAACCTCTTCAAGTACAGAAGCAGAACTAAAATAAAATGTTTTATTAATTAGATGTTTTACCTATTATTATTGATTGTATACTTAAAGTCTACATCAGTTTCTAATGTGAAGCATATTAGTCTTAGAATACCCACATTATTATTATTATTACAAAATATTTTATAGGATTTTTCACCATTTAACGTGGTGGCATGGCACAGAAACTACACACCCTACAAATACAACCTGGAGAACTTCATGGTTATCAACTGTGTGGCTTTTGATCATGCATTAAGTGTTTTTACATTTTTCCTACATCTGATGTATTCTTTTAAATCATCACATTTGCTTTGCGAATCAGCCTATGATCAGAATCTCTATTTTTCAGGATCCATCCATTTTCACTGTATTAAAAGCAAGGTCCACACATCCAGGAGTGGCAATTGCCGATTTTGTGACTTTTCCTCCTCGCTGGAGTGTCTCTGACCATACCTTTTGGCCTCCTTACTACCACAGTAAGTCTACATGATCAGCCACAACATTAAAACCACTGATATGTGAAGTGAATTACATATATTATCTTGTTACAATGGCACCTGTCAAGGGGTGGGATATATTAGGCAGCAAGTCATTTCAGTCATTTCACAGTCATTTCTTGAATTTCATTTGTTGGAAGCAGGAAAAATGGTCAAGCATAAAGATCTGAGCAATTTTGACAAGGGACAAATTGTGATGGCTAGACGACTGGGTCAGAATATTTCCAAAACATTAGGTCTTGTGGGGTGTTCCCCATATGTAATGGTTAGTACCTACAAAAAGTGGTCCAAGGAAGGACAATCGGTGAACGGGCAACAGATCATGGGCGGCCAAGGCTCATTGATGCATGTGGGAAGCGAAGGCTATCCAGTCTGGTCCAATCCCACAGAAGAGCTACTGTAGCACAGATTGCTGAAAAACCATGATAGGCCATGATAGAAAGGTGTCAGAACACACACCGGTCTGAGTGCCCATGTGGACACATCCACCACCAAAAGTGCATACACTGGGCATGTGTGCGTCAGCGCTCACTATGGAGCATGGAAGAAGTTGGACTGGTCTGAAGAATCAGGTTTTCTTTTAGATCGTGGACGGCCGGGTGCGTGTACATCATTTACCCGATAAAGAGATGGCAACATGATGCACTATGGGAAGAAGAGAGGCCGGTAGAGGCAGTGTGATGCTCCAAGCAAGGTTTTGGTGAGTCCTGGCAGTCATGTGGATGTTACTTTGACATATATCACCTACCTAAACATTGTTGCAGACAACGTACTTCCCTTCTTTGCAACAGTATTCCCTGATGGCAGTGGCCTCTTTCTTTCAGCAGGATAATGTACCCTACCACACTGCAAAAATTGCTCAGGAATGATTTGAGGAACATGACAAAGGGTTCAAGTTGTTGAACTTGGCCTCCAAATTCCCCAGATCTCAATTCAATTGAGCAACTATGGGATATGCTGGACCAGCAAGTCTGATCTATGGAGACCCCACCTTGCAACCTATGCGAAATAAAGGATCTGCTGCTTACGCATTCGTGCCAGATACCACAGGACACCTTCAGAGGTCTTGTGGAATCCATGCCTCGAAGGGTCAGAGCCGTTTTGACAGCATGAGGGGGACCTACACGATATTAGGCAGGTGGTTTAAATGTTGTGGCTGATCGGTTTATGTTGTAGACTAAATACTTACTTTGAAATTAAATCAAGGGTTTTGTTGTTAAAGAGCACCCTCTGTCTATTCTACAAGGGAACTGCAGGAGTGAGTTCATAGGTTTGCTCAAGGGCCACTATGAAGCAAAATATAAGGGCTTCCAGCCTAGAGGAGTCAGTCTCCACAGCACAATGACTCCACACGGCCCTGATGCCAACTGTTTTGAGAAAAACAGCACAGCCAGTTTAAAACCAGAGAGAGTTGCTGAGGGCACAATGGTAAAGTTTACTTTAATACCTTTAATGCTTTCTGACATCTTATGTAAAGGCCATGACATAGTCTAACCTATGTTGCATCTAACAGGCATTCATGTTCAAGTCATCCTTTCAGCATGGCTGTGACTAAGTGGGGGCTTGACACCTGCCAGTGCCTGGACAAGAATTTCTATAAATGCTGGGAGCCATTAAAAAAAAAAAAAAAAAAAAAAAAAAAAAAATCACTTCAACCCAAACTGGAAATCCCACAGTAAATAGAATAGAAAGAGAAAAGGTATGTTTAAACCTCTCTTCCAGTGTCACAGATATGAAGTGGAAATTATGCGGTTATCTTTTTCATATATATGGATCAGTTAATCACAGCAGTTTCATATATTGATATTAAAGCAATTTTGAAATGTTTAGTTAAACAGATGTTCTATGTTGGTGTCATGATAAACATTCTACTGGAGTGTAACCACTTAAATAAAATGGCATAAAAAAAAAAATTACAAAAATGATTTCTTACACATGAGTAAATTATGGAGCCCCTTGGAGGACAGGGCAGAGATTTGCATTCCCTTGCTATAAGATTGAGTGCCCTTGCAATAAGTTCTGTGTGCCCTTGCAATACATTTTCCATGATTTTACTATAGTAACAATATTTTAACCTTGATATTCGTAATGAAACCATAGAGATAATACAGGAAAATTAATACTATGGTAATAAAAATAATAATTTTGTGGTTATGGTTTTACTACAAATATCTATTTGTAGTGAAATCATAGTACCCACAAGAACTATCATGGTTAATCTGTAGTAAAAGCTTTAAACCACAGCTTCCACCAAAACCAAAACAAAACATAGTTACTGCAATTTTACTATACTAAAACCACGGTTACAGTCTAAAGAACAAAAAATGGTTAGCCTGCAATGGTCTAGTTACTAGACTAAAATTGTACCATAGTAAAATTATTTCCATCAAAGTAAAACCAGAGTTAACCATACAGAAAAACAATAGTTAAACGATGGTATTTGTATAGTAAAACAATAACCATAAAATTATGATTTTTATTACCAGTTTTACTGAATCACTTTGATTTCACTTTATATATCATGCGAGTGAACACAAATCATATTGCGATGGCACGCAAACTATTGCAAGGGAACGCAAAACTATTTTAGAAAACAAATTCCCGTCCTGTCCACTAATGGTCTCTTTACATTTGTCTTCAGTCACAGTGACAAAGGAATTTTCAACAATAAAGACTTTTATTTGATAATTACAAGTAATATTAGATACAATAAACTGTTGAATCAAAAAACAACTATTTGCTCTCAGGATGACAGCTTATAGGGGCGCTCATAGATCCCTGCCTTTATCTTGCCCTCCCTTTTGTCCTGGAAAAGCAAGAAAAATCTGGTTCAAATAGCTGCGACTTATTGCAATTAGTCATCTTTGCACATGTAACACTTGATTTCAGGATATTGTTTATATCTACACAATGTCAATAAGCGTACTTATCAGACAGCGAATAAGTGCAAAACTGAACAAGAATTAATACAGCTGTCTGAATCAGATGAAAAATGTATTACAGCTCACCCGATCTGTCTTAAACACAAAGTATAAGACGAAGAGGGGTACAACTCCAAACAAGCCACCCAACAATGAAGTTTTAGGAGTTGGTCTGAAGTTGGGGTATATGTTGCTGGTGCGTGCATATGTCCACCTTGTAAGAGCAGGATCATCCTATGAATAAACAAACATGCAAGTGGATCACTCGATCTTATCAAACAAAATCGGCTTGAACATGTCATTTTGCCCTTTGGAAACTGTCCATGGCACAGTTCGGAGTATTCCAACAGGCTAGTAGTATTCTGTATAACAATACTATATAGTCTTATAGTAATTTAAAGGGATAGTTCACCCAAAAATGAAAATTCTGTCATCATTCACTCACCCTAATGTTGTTCCAAATTCCTATGACTTTTATCTTAGGATTACTTAGAGGTCTTAGGTGAATGTTAGCCTCAGTCACCATTCACTGGTATTACCAGTCATACATTGTGACTAAGGCTAACATCTCATTTTATGTCTGATGGAGAAAAAAAGCAAGTCAAATGGGTTCGGAGCAACATGACTAAAGAATTATCACTTTTGAATGAACCATCCCTTTAATACTTCTAACCATGTGGACCAAAACAAGCTGCCAGTAACAACTGCAAGCGAGCACTGAAGGTCACTCATTAATGGTTCAAAATATGACAAAACTGACTTCTAAAATACGCATATATACTAAATAATAGTCTATAATCATTTTATGAAATTACAAGTTATTACAGTGTGTTCTGGATGCGAAATATAGAACTATATTAACTGTTTTACTCCGAGCGAATATCTTTGCAGACTATAATATTTGGTAGATCTCTGTCTTACAATAAGCTCTTTCCGGTGAGGATTGTTTAGTTGCACCATATACTGCCTCTTCAGGCGAGCCTTTAGCGTCGTTCTCTCCTCCTCAGCCCGTCGGTAATCAGGTGAAAGATTGAAATATTCGGCTGGATCTAATGTTTTTGGCCTTGAAGCCAGAGGAGCCTCTTTGTAGTCCGCCATGGTTGCGGACTGCACAGAACATGCCCACTCAGAGAGAAATCCGATTGGCTGCGATTCCTGCACTAGAGTCTCGCGTTATTTCAGAACGTCTCGTCAATAAAAGTTTGCGTTCCATTCATAAGTAATCATCTCTATGCCCTATAAAGACAGCTCTGGAGTGCTGAAAAGTGTGGGGTTAAAAAAAAAAAAAAAAAAAAAACATTCGGAACTCACCCTTTAGGTCATTTCTTTATTTTTATTGGAAATTCTGTTTGAAGCGATCTCACAGCATGGCTATCATGATTGTTCTCCTTTCGAAGTGACCTTCCAGTGCTGCTTAATTCCGTTTGGAACGCAGGTAAAGTTTCGTTCTATATCAATAATAGGCACTGACATTAAAGGGATAGGTCAACCAAAAATGAAATTCTCTCCTCATTTACTCACCCTCATGCCATCTAAGATGTGTATGACTTTCTATCTTCTGCTGAACACAAACTAAGATTTTTTTTTTTAAAGAATATCACTGCTGATATTGGACTGTTGGTCCATACAATGCAAGTGAACTGTGATCAGGCCTTTGAAGCTCCAGAAAGCATATACAGTCAGCATAAACATAATCCATCAGACTCCAGTGGTTTAATCAAAGTCATCTGAAGTGATCCAATTGATATTGGGAGAGAACAGACCAAAATATAACTCCTTTTTCACTGTACATCTTTACAGCAGTCTCCTTAGGGATCATGATTTCAAGCTCGATTACACTTCCTATAGCGCCACCTAGCGCTCTGTGCATGGGTTAAGCACTATGAAGTGTAATCGAGTTCGAAATCATGATTGTGCCTAGAGACTGCGATGGCAAGATATACAGTGCATCCGGAAAGTATTTAAAGCGCTTCACTTTTTCAAAATTTTTTTGTTACAGCCTTATTCCAAAATATATTAAATTCACTATTTTCCTCAAAATTCTACAAACAACATCCCATAATGACAACGTGAAAGAAGTTTGATTGAAATCTTTGCAAATTTATGAAAAAAATAAAAAAATCTCATGTGCACAAGTATTCGCAGCCTTTGCCATGACACCCATATTGAGCTCAGATGCATCTTGTTTCCACTGATCATCCTTGAGATGTTTCTACAACTTGATTGGAGTCCACCTGTGGTAAATTCAGTTGATTGGACATGATTTGGAAAGGCACACACCTGTCTATATAAGGTCCCACTGTTAACAGTGCATGTCAGAGCACAAACCAAGCCATGAAGTCCAAGGAATTTTCTGTTGATCTCTGAGACAGGATTGTATCGAGGCACAGATCTGGGGAAGGGTACAGAAAAATGTCTCCATCATCCTTAAATGGAAGAAGTTTGGAACCACCAGGACTCTTCCAAGAGCTGGCGGCCCAGCCAAACAGAGCTATTGGGGGAGAAGGGCCTAAGTCAGACATAGACAGACATACAGGTTAATTGAATGAATTAGCAGGAATTGCCAGCATCCATGACAGTTTTATTTATTTGAATATTTCATACAAACATTTTTAGTCTTTGTTGCTGTCCTGTACTGGGTCACCACTTGACCTTCATTCTGACTGATTTGAGGGCACTCATGTATCAAGCACAGGCATCTCATCTAAACAACAAACAAGGGAGATGGTGCGTGAGGTGCCAATATCCATCTTGGCCAGCAGATGGGGCTATAATGCAACAAGTGTTTAGAATTGGTCAAAGTTCAATGAGGGACACCAACTTACAGTCTTCCCTTTGTTAATATCCAACAATTGCTGGTACCCAAATCCATCCATTCACTGGCATATTTGAGTATGTGTATTAAAACAAACAAGAAAAAGAGAATTTTATCTAAAGAATGCACTATGTGCAAAATATTTTTCATGATGCATATTTCATGCAACTGATGTGTATTATATGCATAAAAATAACTTAACTACTCATCAAAACTGAAAGCATTGGTTAATGCAAGCAGTCCATCAACCTCCTGCTCTGATATTGGATCTGGTCCAATCTGTTCCAGTGAATTTATCATTCTTTGTGGAGATTTCTCCTCCAACAGAGCTGTTTCTCTGTGCTTCTTACTCACGAACAGGAGTCATTCTGCATACCTATGCACAGGTGAGAGGATATTTGTATGCTTTAAAAGATTTTATGCCTAAAGTGTAAAATAAATACAATTTATGTGTATCTACGTTATGTATACATACATTTTCCTCTATGAAATTTTTAGAATTTTTTTTTCTTGCGACATCTTGTCATCAATGGATTTTGCAGTGATGGAATTCTATCTTCTTGGAATTGGTACTTTGAGTAATTGGGTCTTCAAAACATGGAAATCTTTGACAGGCAACCAAATCACCAAGTGACTGATAGACAAATAATTCTCAGTCATGCAAAAAAAAAAAAAAAAGAGAGAGAGGGGGAAAAAGTAAAAAAAATGTTGTATTCTGATTGTAACTATATAGTTTAAATGGCAAATAACTAATAAAAAAATAGCACGAAGAGTCAATTAATATTGTATTGTATTGAATGATTGAGTTCAGTGAATTGATATCCAAATGATAAAGTTTCCAAACAGGAAATATCACCTTGCAAGATGAAATCCTCCAGCCATTATTCTCCACCCATTGGTAACACCCAGAGTGATCATCATAGATCATCTGCTGGTATTTATGGATCTGTCTCGGAACAGGTTTCTTTAGCAGTGCATATGTTTAATCTTTAGGGCTGGAGGCACACATGTCCACTATTGGTGCGCGAGTGTAGATTTTATAGCAGGTGTTGGGGGGGGGGGGAAAGTCTGTCTGGAATATTTACAAATGTTTTGAAATTTGTCTGTTTATGCCATAATTACCTTCCAAATATTGTAACCTTTTACAGCACACCACAACAACACAGCAGCAACTCTAAAATGTTGTTCAGCACAAATAATAATGATGGACAAATAAATAACGCTAGCACTCAACCCACCCAGTCTAAATCTGATGAACAGATAGGAAAATATCTACATTATACTTGACTTGCAATGTTTACATAATCTCTGCAGGGTTAATAATTCTGAAGAGACATGGTTTTCGATTATGGAAGCTCACAAGCTTCTTAAGATGCTTGAAAACAGCAATATCCTACACATGACAAGGAGGGGTATGTGCTGATTTTTATTGGTGTATTTAACCATGTTAGAGGAAAAAAATTACTTAAACGTAATACCACTAACAACATGTGCTCTCTGGATGATCCTGGCTGCTTGGCTGTAAAAAGTCTGTTGGAAAAGAATCGCATCATTCCCTGATGCAGTATCCCCAGACATTGTGTGAATCCTGAAGGGAAGAGAATGATTGACAGACTTTTCTGTTGTTTCACTCATTTAAAAGTGAGTATATTACATTGTGTGTGTGTGTGTGTGTGTGTGTGTGTGTGTTTGTGTGTGTGTGATGAGGAGGAGGGCGTTGCCGGGCCGTGAGGGTGCATGTCCTCCTCGTCAGATATTGCTCATACCTGTCAAATGGGTATGCAAATTCGAGCTTTTTATTGCTCAAGCTTGAACATATGCTGCTGAAGGACAAGTAAAAAATTACTTTTATTCTATGAAACGTTTACATGGATGATTAGAATTGCATTAGTCTAACAAAGCTAAAGGAGTTCTAAATTCTGCTCTGAAAACATTCACTTTTTTTTTTATCTAAGACTATATAAAAAGCTCTGCACCTGCATTGGGCTTTTTGCCATGTCCAGGAATGGGATATTGGCTTATCTAACAAGAGGCCTGCTCAAAATTCTGTGTAAAAAAAAAAAAGTCAGACTAAATGATTTCTTTAATACTTCAATTCATTTTATATTTCTATATTCATCAATTTATATTTAAAATTTTAGTTTCATAACATTTATTTATGCAATTGTATTTGCTGTGTAAATGCATTTATGCCTGCTCAAGGTAGTATTAACCATTCTGTGTAAATGCACTAAAAATTCTGTGTCACTTTGCAGTGTAAAGATAACTGAAGTTGTGTATACAATTGCTTTAAATAAACTACATCCATTGACCCCCCCCAAATCAATACTTACTGAATCTCTGGAGTCCTCTTCATCCAGGAGTTTCAGAGTATCAAAAGTCAGATATACTTGAATTTCTAGGTTTCTGTTAGATATTTACCTATGTGCCTAATGTAATTAGATGGCTTAAATGGAAGTTTAAATATCTTACTCCGGCCTATTAGTGTGTAGAATCCTGGGTCAATAACCCCCCAGAGACATTGCCACATCAAGACATTCAAATCCTTCTCTCTGTAGTTTGCCCCTGTTGAGGCTTCAAGCAAAAGCTTGACTTTTATCTTTATGATGCTAATAATATCCAAAGCAAATACAACTTCCGGTGAATATAGAAACTCATTCACAACATCCAAGGGTTAAGTAGATTTTTATGATCAGTCTCTGTGAAACTGTCATAATTTTACCATTACACGTTGTTTAACTGGATTTTACAGTTAACAAAGTAAAGATTGGTTTCAACAAGGACCTAGTTGCGCAAACTTCGCCATGCAGCAGTAGTAAAAAGATAAATACAAAAGAGCGCCAAGAGCGGCGCTTTCAAGGGAGGTATATAACTGTATTGCGTGAAATTACATTTAATTTGAAAAGATATAGCAAGTTGTGGCATGTCACGCAACGATGTCAGACTGATTTATCAGCTGTGTTAAGGATTATCTTTTCTCAGCTAAAGGCACAGACAAAAGCGATATATAAATAAGTTTTCAAAGTTATTTGTTTTATTTACAATTCAACTACTTAAACATTTTTGCACTGTGATGCATTTTTGCAGGGTTCAACATTCTTTTATGACACTGGTTGTTTACATTTAAACATAATATCAATACTAGTCAATATATTATGTTCTTTTATTATTTAAATATAACCATTTCCTGTTAGAAATTAAGACATTAAAGAAATTACCTTTCCAAAAAAACAAAATCTCTCTCTCTCTCTCTCTCTCAAACACACACACACGTTTGTATCACTATATAAGTGAGGACATCTCATAGACTTCCATTGATTACATAGCAGGCTTATCACAGCAGATTTATGAGCCTTTTTTTTTTACTAGTGAGGTGTTGGGACCACCTAAAATATCCTCACTGTTTTTTCAAAAGGTTTCTCTATATTAGTGGGGACATTTTCAAAAAGTTCTCACAAATACAGTGAAACACACAAACACAGACAGACAGAGATACATTGCATTTGTGGTTCAGTTCCTAAGTTGGCAGCTATTAATGTATGTCAGAAATTATACATTTTTGTGTCTGTGTGCTTTTAAATACTTGTATGAATTAGCCTATGAACTACAGGAAGCAGCCCACTACAAAAGGATCGAGACATGAGAATTCAACATGTAAAAGCCTCAAGATCCAGAAAGTATAAAAACACCTCACAAAACAACATTAATTTGTAATGTTAATACATTCATAATTAAATAAAATATTGTTATGCTCAAGCACCAGATATTTTACAAGCCCATAATAATATTAATAATAATATAATAATAATAATAATAATATTAAAAGTGCTGTATGCTAATTTATTTTTAAATAATAAGAATTCCTTCTTTTATTAAATGAGCTGTGCTGCAATAACTAGATGTTCTTACAATTTAGGTTTGATCAGACTGAGAAATAATGTTGCTGTAGTTTTAATACATTTGTCATAGAAGACCTAGTACACAGAAAACAACCAATTTTTAAACATCCAGTACATATAATCAAAACTACAAAAGCGATTAAACTGAACAATTGGAATACTTTCCACTAAAGTTCTGTTTCTACCTCATCTCCATCATCAAGGTAGTATTCATCATCAGTTGTGGTGTCAGAACTAGACTCCTCAAAAACAGTCAAGCTGGCTGTGTAGCTCCTTGATGGCAGAATTCCACGAGGAGATAGATTCTCTGGAGTTGTTCGGATGGGGGAAGATATAGCGGGAGCCTGAGACATGCGACGGAATGAAGGGGAAAAAGGTGGTGAGGGAGGTGGGGTTGGGTCTGCATCTCCCAAAAAGTCAGAGGAGTTCTCCTGTTTATCTGTAGTCCATAAATGATCATCTGGCAATGTACATCCAGGTTGGGTTTGGTTACTGGTAACATATTTGGCACCATAGCTAGGGGAATTGCTATTATTTATAGGAGAGTCAAATTTTGTAAAGCTCCCCTTACTGCTGAAGTCCTCTAAACTTGAGAGGTCACTGATGCTACTTGTTGAGATACGTTTAGGACCTGATGGGCGGCTTGTAAACACACTGCTGACCGAGAAAGACCGCCCATTATCCAGACCGTACTTTAAATCTGCACAAGAGTAGGACAATTGTGTCCGCATGAGGTTTTGCTGCACAGTACTTTTGGAAATGCACAACTGAGGGCCATTGTCAGACTCACAAAGTGAATTACTTTTTTTGCTCAGTGGACTATAAAACACATTGTCATTCCGAATGTCTTCTGAATCAAAATCAAACAGATAAAAGGGTGACGGAGGACCAACAGAGGACTTTTTGTAATGTGGCAAGGTGGCAGAACGGTTCATACCATGGGGTTTTAGCGTGCGTGGGCTAAAGCTGCTGCCACTAGACCGGTTTCCATTTTCATCACTACTCCACTGGTGTGGTAGTTTTGATGGTGACAAGTACTCCAAAGAGGGTAAAGATGCTTCATCTGTGCTCAAAGATGACTTTGGATGCTCCCACTGACGCCAAGAACACTTATATTCATCCTTAAACCTGTTGTGCTGATCTACAATCAGTGTATTTTTAGATTTCCGTAATGTTAATGGAGAAGCCGACTCCAAACAAGGAAAAGATGCTTTATCCACGGTCAAAGATGAGTTGGGATGCTCCCACTGGCTCCATGAAATGCTTTTGTCATCTCTACACCTGTTTTGCTGATCTACATTTAGTGTATTATCAGATTTCTTTAATTTTACTGGTGACAATGATTCTGAAGAGGGAAAAGATACTTTATCAGTTGTCAAATCTGAGACAGGAGGCTTCCATTGGATCCCAGAACCCTTTTTTTCATCCATACACCTGTTTTGCTGGTTCACATTTAGTGTATTCCAAGATTTCTTTAATTTTACTGGTGACATTGATTCTGAAGAGGGAAAATATGCTTTATCAGTGTCCAAAGATGTTTGGGGGGGCTCCCATTGGATCCTAGAAGACTTTTTCTCCACTGTCATATTTTTTTCCAAATTCTCAGTGTCTGAGGGTTGCTGAATGGAGGTCCTACTCTTTTTTGTGACTGTATCAAGAGTGCTTTCTAAACGTTTGACACTAAATGTCATTTTCAAGCGATTTAACATCTGGTCAATCCTGCTGCTTGTTTTAAATACTGGCGAATTTCTTTTGGTTTTTAAATACTGAGGGGGAACCACCTCTTTGTCTGGCATGGGATCTAATGTGACATTGTCTTTCTTAACCCCTAATGCAAAGATGGCTTTCTTTGAATTGGGACTTTGGATTTCCTGCAATCTCTTATCCATGTGCAAAGCATTAATCTCCTTCTCAGCTATAAGTGGGGTCTCACTTTCAGCTGTGAGCTTTTTAGAATGTAAATAAGTCTCTAACTGTCTCCTGTGCTTGGGATTAGCATTACCCTTATCAAGCTGAAGTACCATTGAGCCATCATTTTCCTGTAGAGGAATGTTGTTAGGGCCTGTGCAATGCTGCCTTGGGTGTGTGGTTATATTTGTGCTTGGGCTTTCCATGACAAAACTTGCATCAGGTACAGTTTGTGAGAGGCATGGCTGGGCAGGTCTGTGGTTATCTAAGGCACATGTATAAGCATTTTCTGTCCTCTTATCTCTTTCAGGAGAAGCTAGCTGGTCCTTTGGTCTCCTTGTGAAGCTTGTGTATATGGAGTGAGAAGAGGTTGGATCACCTTTTATAGGGTCAGCACGTATGGTTGCAGTATCCAATGTAGATCTGTCATGTTGTTTGGGCGCAGGTGGAGAGGACAGTCCTTGTATAGTGCTGTTGAGGGCAGGTCTTGAAGAGATTAGGATAGAATATGGAGAAGTACTGAGACAGGGTGCTGATCTCCTTCCAAAATCAGGAGGCAGAGATTGAGCTGGAGTTATAAGAGCACTGGCGCCATTAGAGTCTCTTTTTGATGCTTTTACCTGTGGCTCGACTGGGCTTAGGTCAAAAGAAAATCTTGATACAAGGGGTTCTCTGTCACCATGTAGTATTACGCATCCATCTTGCTTAGGAGAGGAAGAAGTTACAGCTCTCTTTAAGTGGGAAAAAGGGGTGGAAGGGGAATTAGGGCTAGAAACATTTGGGCTGGACTCTCTTAGGTATGAATAGATACTCTGAATTTGAATCCCTCTAATAGGTCTGCTTGGCGAGAGAGGACTTGAAAGATCCATTGAGCTTTGACTTGACAGAGAATGTTTCTTAGAGTCCAGATATATGTGCCCCCAATTTGTTGTGTTATTTCCATCTACAGAAGAGTTCTCTTTCCTGGGTGAGAAGTTAAGCCTGTCTGTGAATGTTCTCATGCTCGAGTTGCTGTCAGGAATATTTTGCGTGCTTTGAGATTCCACGTTTCTAACAGTTTGAGGATAATCCAAGTTAACATTTCTTTTTTCCTTGCTAGAAATTGTGTTCAGATTATGCAGCTTTGTATTGTTAGCTGTACTTTGTTCCACTTGATCACTGTTCTCTGTATTGGAATATTTTCTCAAATTAACTAAATGACAATGCTGCTGAGCTTCGACAATCCCAGGTTGGCTGGAATTGGTGGGGGATAGTTTGAAAGGCTCCTCTTCAGCTCTAAGAACAGAACCCCCTGGTTTCTTTAAAATGTCTGTCCCTGTTTTGTTTATCAACATTGGTTTCTCTAATGCCACTATCTGCTTAACTCTGGGTGAAGAAGGGAAATGGCTTGTGTCTACTATTCCCATTTTTGATGGTGTGTCTGGAAATGGGTATGACACCAATGTATTTCTAGTTTGGTCATCAGGGGTAACGGAAGGGTTGTATTGAGCATTCTTCAATATACTCCTGCGGGGCAATGTAAGGGACCTAGTTATCTGTGAATCCATTTGTGTGGGCTCAGCATTGGACCTTCTCAAATTTGTCCTCCTCAAAGAGAGAAGAAGGCTGCTTGTTGTGGGCTTGGAGCTCAATGATTTGAAAGGTTCATTTTGATCTTCAGTATTTGACATTGTGTACCCTCTACGTTCCTCAGAGGGTGGCAAATTGAGTATCTGACCAGTGTCCAGAGATGTGGGAACACGGTGTAATTTTGCATTGTGGTACAAAGTGCCTCTGTATGAGTTTACAGAGGAAGATTTCACCATGGGTCTTTTTGACTGAACTGCAGTTGTGACATTTGGGGAGTTGTTCTCTTTTTGCCAGTCTAGAGTGCTGTAGCTGGTCCCAGCAGTAAACTGCATGTCACCGTCATTGGACATGTGCTCAGCTGGCAGCCTGTGAGTGGCGATAAGCGGTTGTTGCAGACGATCCTGGCGGAATAGGGTAGATGGGTTGACACTCTGTCCGCAATTTTGGGGTTCATGCTCTAGCTCACTGCTGCCTAGTTTGGGTCTTCTAAGACGGCCACTCCAAGGTGGAGCAAGAACGGAGACCAGGGCAGATGATAACATGTCAGAGGCAGGATTGATGAGACTGAGTTCTGGCTCAGGGGTACTTCCAGAATGAGGGGCGTGAAAAGATAAGACCTGGTTTACAACTTTTAGACCACTGTCCTCTCCCAGGGAGGTCTGATTATTGTGGTAGAGTAGAGTTGTTGGAGTATGCTCTCTATGAATGTCACTGGCTCTAGATTCCTTGTTTGCAACGGAGCACTTGCTGACTTTTGTGTGTATCTCAAAAGCACGTTGAGAAGAAGGTTTCTGTGAGTCACTGTGGACTGTTTGCATATGTTTATGAAGGCCTATGTTGTCCTGTATTCCTGTGTCTTGTATCTGGTTAGGTATGTTAAGTCCATGTTGAATTTGCAGAGTGGAAATGCTGTCATCATCAAAGGGTACTTTTGGCCCATCCTTTAATAATTCACCATCTGATTTGTTACAGGTTGGTGAAATTAGGTCCTTTAGCTGTCAGAACAACCAACCAATACATTTTATTAGTGTCAGTTAGTTTAAAAAATGACATACAAGCAACCACGTTTTTAACTCCAGATTGCTTGGGAAAATTGTATGGAATGCTTCTCACATACATTTGAACTATTTGAACAAACCACCACTCCCATTCCATAACTCTCTTTAAACAAACAGTTCAACTTCACAGTTGAACTTTGCATTCCACTGACAAAAAATACTTTATAAAAAGTAAATTAAATAAAAAAATATTCAAATGAGTAGAAAAGAAAAGCTGCCTTGATTTTATATTTACATTATATTTACATATTTACAGTATCTTTTTAGAATTTGAAATGGTCTGATTCACATGTTTCCATCTTTGTTTGGATGCTTACCTCTGTGTGCTGTTGATTAGCTGTTTTCTTTATGGCTTCATTACTGTCAAATTGAAAAAAATAGTTTTTAATAAGCATATACTGTACACTTTTTAAACAAACACCTAGTAACTTGGAAACTGGAATAAAAAGTTTGGTAGATTAAATATTACCTTCAAGTTACATTTGATATGCATAATCACACAGATTCATAAAGAAAAAAACACAAAGGAAAACTTTCACAAAGATAAAAAAACATTGAGGAAATCAAAGCTCTCACCTAACTCAATGTTTCACACGCTACGCTTAATCCTCACAAATGTTTTTTCTATTTTAACGCCTTTCATTTATTCATTACGACAACATGGGCAATCAAGATCAACAGCATTCCATCCTTTCACTCAGTTTAAGCATTTTAGGAGTAAACAATTCATTGGCCTGCCTTGAAGGGAGGGGTCCATGGTTATTACCGTGTTTTACATCTATTAACCCATACAGTCACATGCACACGCACTCAGAATACAAACACATCTTTGAAATTGTTAGTTAATCTAAGATTTTGAGCACAACTACAAACATCCCAAAAAAGCAGTGCAGTCAAGAGTTTTGTAAATTATATACTATAATACACTCTTTGTGTTTTGACACTTTTGAACTTGTACTTGCATATGTATTTATTATGTTTCCAAGTAAAAGTGTAAACACTCCTGTAACACTTGAACATGTGAACACACCTAGATACTGTCCTGCCAAGCAGCAAATCTAAGGATACACAACTGTTAACATTATGCTTTCTTTCACACCCATTAAAACATGACTTATAAATATATAAGGCCTGTTACGGCCAGACATGGGTCTAAAGGGCGTTTGCTCCTCTTGCTAGGACTTAGCAAATTACACACAAAGTGCTATGACATAATTCATAGGATAAGAGATATTATTCTGTACATTGTAAGTGTTTTGAGTGGAAACAAATTTTCTCATAACGTTTACTAATAGGGAGAGGTAAACTAACAGTTTAGGTGTGAATAATGTAAGGTGCCAAGTTTATTATTCACATTGTTTACTGAACTCATGCATAAACTGAGCTAAACTGCATGGTTATGAAATGGCATGTGTACCCATACCAGTGAAAATTCTGAAAAGTTTTGAAAAGACCATGACACTCACAAGTCAATCTCAACCGGCAATGTTTCTTCATTGTCCTCCACTGTGTCTTTTTTGTTTCTTTTGGTGGGAAGACTGATAGATATGACGGTAGTGAATCTGGCAGATTCCCTTTGATCCGTAGATGTACTGTTGGAGTCTTTTTTAGATCTAAGCAGAATTAACTGCCTGATCTGTACATCTGTTAAGCAACAACCCCAACAAAAAGTGTTACTAGCATGATAATATATCATTTACATCCAACCCCAATTTCGAAAAAGTTGGGACCGCATGAAAAATGCTAATAAAAACAAAAGGATGATTTGTAAATTATATTCAACCTTTGCTATATTGAAAGCACTAAAACTACAATGTGAATTATTTTGTATTTATTATGTTCTGTAATTTCAAATCAGATGATTACAACACGCTCCAAAAAGTTGGGACAGTTGAGTGTTTACCACTGTAAAACATCACCATTTCTTCTAATAACACTTAAGTATTTGGGCACTGAGGACACATGTTTTTTAAGATTAGAAAGTGGAATTTTCCCCCATTAATCCATTATGCAGGTCTTCAGCTGCACAATTGTACTGGGTCTTCATTGCCATCTAATGCGCTCCATAATTTGCCACATATTCTCAGTTGGAGACAGGTCAGGAGTACAGGCAGGCCAGTCTAGCACCCACACTCTCTGGTTACACAGCAATGCACTTGTAAATCCGGGCAGTTGTCCTGCTGGAAAATGCAAGGACGTCCCTGGAAAAGATGGTGTTGGATGGCAGTATATGTTGCTCCAAAATTTGTACATATCTTTCTGCATTAATAGTGCCCTCACAGATGTGCAAGTTACCCACTGTCACTGACACACCCCAGACACTGGCCAATACAGACACTGGCTTTTGGACCTGACGCTGATGATAGCTTGGATGTTCCATTTCCTTTTTGGCCCGGAGAAAACAACGGCTGTGTTTTTCAAAAACTGTCAATCTGAAATGTGGACTCGTCTGACCAAGTTCTAATTCCCATCTAAGATGACGCACCCAGAGAAGTCGGCAGCACTTATTGACAGTGTTGATTTATAGCTTCTGCTTTGCATAGCAAAGTCTTAACTGCATCTGTAGATTCAGCGGTGAGTGGTGTTGACTAACAAAGGTTTACTAAAGTAATCCCAAACCCATGTTCATGATATCACTCACCGATGAATGAAGTTTGGTTGAGGTGGTTTTCGTCTTGTCCTTTATGCACTGAGATTTGACCAGATTCCTTGAATCTTTTAACTATATTGGGCACTGTAGAGGGTGAAATCCTTCCAATTTGCCTTTACATTGTTCTCAAAGTGCTGGAATATTTGCTGAAGCAGCTGTTGGCAAATTGACAAGTCTCAAATGATCCTTGCTCTTGAAGGACTAGGCTGTTTTTAGAGGCTCCTTATACAGTATACAGTACTATGACACAATTGCCTCACCTGTTTAACATCTCCTGTATCACATCACCTTGTTATTTCAACTCGTCAAATTATTAGTCTTAAATTGCCCCTGTCTCAACGTTTTTAGAGCATGATGCAATCATCTGATTTGAACTTGCTTTACTTTTTTTTTTTTTAAATTCAGAAGGTAAAAAGCATCATATAATGTGTAGTTGTAGTGCTTTCAAGGGTGAATATAATTGACAAATAACACCTTTATGTTTTTATTAGCACTTTTCATACAGTCACAACTTTTTTGAAATTGGGGTTGTGTATATACAGTGGCCTAAAAGTATTTAGACACTTTTGGATATTTAAGTCACACCATTTTTTTCAATTACTTTCAACTAACTGGTTCCAAGATCAAGTTCACAAGAGGTGTACTGTCCTAGTAGAGTAACCACATATGTATCATCTCATTAACTATACACATTTCATAATTTTTTTTTTTAGCTAATTTTGAACATATATATATATATATATATATATATATATATATATATATATATATATATATATATATATATTTTATAATCTAAATCCTAAAAAATACTCTCTGTGTGTCTGATAGTATTATATGTAAGTATATGATCTGGATAAACATACATCTGCAGCTTTTCTGTTGGCCTGTTAAGTGTGGTGGCTGTGAAAATGTAGCTGCAGTTTCTGAATCCCTCTTATTGTGGATGTGTTGAGCAGATTCTTCGGGATGTAACTTCTCGTGCCCACTTACATTCTGAAAACTAATTAAGCATTGGCATTAAAATAGCATAAAAACTGCAGAGAGATGGAAACTGTCTCGATGGACACAGGAAATCAACATGTCAGGAACTATTTAGTAATAACATAACTTTAAGGTTAAATCCTATCAGGGAAAAAATATTGAGAGGAACACTGAAGAGATGTTATATTATTATAATATATACCATTGACCTAATGAGACAACATGCAAAGGGTGTAACAAACTGCATAATATCTTAAGAACTATACCATAAACATGTTAAACTACCATAAGGTATGTTGAGCTGCAGCACTATGCAAAAACATTCAGCAAGAGATAAAACTCATGAGGTGTATTCTTTTGTTATGAAGGTGTGTAGTTAAATAATTAAAAACGATATAACTGATCCAAGCAAACACATTATTAAAGATTATTTAGTAATTTTACATCCCCTCTTTAATCCCTGGTTATTTAATTAGGCATTTCTGATTGTGTGCTGGCTGGCAACAGGTACTTATTACATAATTGGGGTGGTGCCAGACAAGGGATCAATGCAGGACTCACAGACGAAATCAATGATTTACGTTGAATCCATCGGCATCTTATAAGTTTTTGACCCTCAATATAATGAATTATTAACTAAGACTGACCCGATTTACTATAAGGCCATTACAATTGCTAAAAAATTTCCACAGACTCCTATAAATAACATAAAAGCTTCGCCCTGACCAGTTAAAGCTACGAACACAGCCATAACGTCCTGCATAACAATGTTTTCTGCAGTGGATACTTGTCACCTCCTGATTAGGATTAGATAAGTAGGAAAATTGATACATGTGCCTGAGAGAAACAGCAGTAGAAAAGATCTTTAAAGTGAAAGTAAAAACTTTGAGACTTTTCACCTACCGTGTTTTGTAAATGTGTGTATTAAATCTCTCGTGATTTGAGGCGGCACAAGACACACTGGCTGTCTCTCCGCTTTGACAAGTTGACTGCTGTAACTTCAGCTCATGTGTTGTCATTATAGATTGTATCTTGCTCAGTTAGTTTGGTTACCTCCCCTTATTATTCCCTCCGGGCATCTGCTGTACCATTTAGCACGCTCACTGTAGCTATATTCCTCCTGTTAAAAATCGCGCATGGTGAGACAGACCCATTATACTGACGAACGTATGACCAGAAGCCGCCCGTCTTGTGTTCTTCCCCCTCCCGACCGAAGTGAGTGTTTTCAAGAAGAGAGCCACGGAAGTGTGGAGTGAGGTTGTGTTTCAGCGACAAACGGTGTACTTTGAATTGTCAGGTTTATTGCGAGAAACACGGAGACAACGATAAGCATATATAGACTGTTTGATAAACATTAGACATTCTTCTTCCTTTTCTTCTTCTTTTTGTGCATTTTTGAAGCGATATGGCCATACTTCTAAATATTAGGTATAGCCTTTGCACAGATAAAGAAAAAGGTTAAAAGACGTTAGTTTTACAAATGCATTTAATTTTTCCAACGCATATAGGCATATATTTTTTCTATAGGGGCTTATCTAGTGATAACAAGTGATAACTGAATAGGTGTGTTTCCACCATTATCCGATAGATGGGACCATAAACAAAATGTGTAATCTGAATTCTACAAACTTCTTATCAAACATTTTTAAGGCAAAATAATGCAGCATTAAATACTCCCGACCTGTTATATTTTCTGTGTTACTGGCCCTTTAAACTTCCTGAACACCTGATCAATGACTGGCCATCATACAAGAAATAAAACCTATTATTTATGATTGTTTACTGGAAATTATGAAATTACCGCATTTATATCATCGTTCAATCAAATAATAACATCAATACACACAAAAAAATATTTTAGCTTATTTTTAAGATTGCCTACTGTACATATTTAAACTGACAAAATTAACTGATAAATGTTTAACTAAATTAAATACAATTTAAATATGTAGTATTAATTATTAATAAATTATAATTTTAGAATTCAATTTGATTGGTTTTTGGTATGAAATTTAAATTTTTGAAGTCTATTTGTCTATGTGTGTGTGTGCAGGTTTAACATTTTATTTACTTATATAATTATATTATTTTAGTCATTGACCACCTATGTCTCCCCGTGAAATTTCTGATGCCCCCTGGACCAACGCTGAAACACGATATAGGGGGACCAACCCAAATGATTTCCTTTCAGTAGCAAAACACATCACCACAATGTCCCACCATCTGCCCCAAGTTGAAAGAGCCCAGCCACATGTCTGTATGATTTTCTGGTGCCATGATATGGCTGGGGCATGTTGCTATGTGGTTGTTTAGGTGTTCTGAGTGGTCAGTAAGTCTTTGATAGGTGGTTGCTAACACTGTAAAAAATGGCTGTAAATTTGTGGCCAAATTCTTACAGCAATCTGCCGATTGCTAATAAAAATTTACATTCTGGGAGATCAAGAACAGGCTCACTGTTAAATAACTAGTTTTATGGTAAAAAGCTGTTGTGTGCAAGACATTAGGGGAAAATGAACATTTAAAATCATGATATCATCTTGGCGAAAGCTATAGTGACATTTTGAAATGTATATTTTAACCCCCCCCCTCCATGAAAATGTTAGTTTGTGGCACATGGTTAGTGTTCATGATGTTTCTGACCAACACCTCTGCTCTTTATCATCTCACATCAGCCTTCACTTGTCTGTCTAATGAGAAGTCAAATAAAAAAAATCAACCTTTGAAGCAATGTACATATTATATGTACAATGTTGCCAGGATTGAACCGTGTATTTTTTATGAAAAACAACCTGTACACAGTAAAATAACACCCCTAAGAGAAATACCCATAAGCTTTTTTTCTTGAATAAATATGTATGCTTTGGTAATGCATTGGGACTACAAAAATAGTAATATAAAAAAAAAAGAAAACAAGTACAAAGGTTTTTATTCAGGCTTAATAGAAGTCTTAGTTTAATTAGTGTTGTTGTTTTGTTATCAATAGTTGTGTTTTGTTTGAAGTCACCATCATGGCGATTAGTGTTCTCTTGAGCTGGCACCTCGGACCTTCTTTATTATTATATTACGCTCTTCCTGCCAGTCAATTTATGTTTAAGTAAAACACAAGTTGTTGCACTGTGCTACTTGAAAGACAAAATCAAAGGTCAGTCTAAATGTTTGATCCTACCTTAAAAATGGCACTATATGTGTCAATAGTGAAAAAAAAAACATTAAAAAAATAAAAGCAAAAACAGTAAAGGATATTTAATCAAAATTATATTAGCAAATTGAGGGTTTGATGTTTTTGAACTTACAGCATAACACATATTGACAAGACACACACAGATATCAACTCTCGGCATACAAAACGCAACAATGGTGACAATTAACAAACATACTTTTATGTAAAAAAGTAATAGCTGAACATTAAAATGCAAGTAACTTAGACTGCAACAAAAACAACGTCAAAATAAACCAGTAAATAGTAAAAAAAAATCTAAGTAATTTCTTCATGCTGCAGTGCATGCTGGGAACTTAGCTGTTAATTTCAACAACAGTAGATAGTATTCCATTTGAAAGCGATTTGCAGCTAAATTACAGTTGTAGCTGTAAAAACAGTATCTAGCTGTTAATTTTACAGTAACATGCAGGCAACCCTGCTGCCAGTTCTTCACTGTTTTTTGACGAGAAAATTTTTAACAGTGTAGGTGGTTGCTTGGGTGTTCTTGGTGGTTGCTAGGCTCTTGATAGGGGGTTGCAAGGGTAGTCTGGTTTGTTTCTAGGGCATTACTAAGCAGTTGCTAGGGTGTTCTGGGTGGTTACTAGAGTAGAGTGTTTGTCTGACAAAGAGAGAAACAGTTGCCCACCCTAAAGATCAAAATGCCAAATATCACATCACCGCTCCTAATTGTTGGTCAGGCATTCTGCCGATTTGGAAAAGATTAATAGGCCTATAGTAGATGATTTCTAATTATTTTATGTAGATATACTACAGGCCATCAATTATACTCATTATTAGCCACATTGGCTAAAGGCAATTACACTTAAACCAGCATTGCTTGCATTGCTTATTTGTGCGTGTGTGTGTGTGTGTGTGTTTGTGTGTGTGCTGTCTGGGATGGATAAAATAAAAAAATAAAAATAATTGTGATAAATAATTTTTATGTGTGCTTGGAGGGAAGGTGCCATTAGCAGTGTTCTTTAAAGCTGTGGTGTTTATTCCTAGACACAACCAAAATATTCAGACACCATGATAATAAATATTGTCATGCGGTGATGCGACTGTTGATCCATTATAGCAAAGCAATTTAATCCTATAATAAAATCTAAAGTTTCAATTAACTCTGTTGATTAAAACAGAAGCCAGTACAGTTCATTAGGACATAACAAGTATGATAAATTAATCTGTAGCCTAATGTATATCTGTCTTTCGGGTTTGTTGGCACAGGCTCAGTTTGATCATATTGCTGGTTGGGTTTAGTAGTCTATTAGTTGGAAGGTTTACATATTTCATTGGTGGCTTGTCATCTGCTGTATAAATCAACCACCGTTGCTGGAAAATGCATTATCTCCTGCAGAGTTTACGACAAGGCCAATTCATAACTGTGAATTGATTTTTTTAATTGCTAGCTACAATATGGCAGTGCATTCAGAGCACGTATTGTGGAGGTTAGCATAATTGAGTTTTTATATGTTTCTAAAATAGTAATAACAAAACATAATCAGCAAATCAGGCTTAGTATATTGAAGTGAACACTTTTTGCTACATTTTATCAGTCAGTCAGTGCTTAACAATAAAATAGGTTTACAAGAGACCACTCCAAAAAACACATTGATATGTGTATCTAATATAGATTTGTGCGTGTTATGTCTATTGGCTATACATATATTGGTTGCAGATTTGTTTTAGTATTATATTATTAGAGGAGATTATTGAAGTGGATGACATGGTAAAATACTCATCAAACACCATTATTTTCTTGATGGTGGTTGTGGTGTACATTTGATGATCACTGCATGAATAACCTTCGTACTGCTTTCAATGAAAGTCAGGGCACTAGCAGAGCAATTCTTAAGCTGTATGAAAATGCAATAATATTAAACTGATAGACATTAGAGAATAGTTTAAATGATCGCTGAACTGGATGACTGGATGATTGTCACATTCTTTCAAGTATGGTTCAAGCTAAGAATTATTTAGCCAGGTATTACTAACTATGACCTCATAAAAACGGAGGAGAGAGGGTGATACTCTAATTGATGCTGCATTATCTACAGCTATCTGCATTTAACTCCGTTCCCTTGTGGCCTAAAATCTATAGATGACCGAAGCCTGACTTTAAGATGCCTTGAGCTCATTAAGCACCAAGAACACCTTTATTAGTTGACAAGACTATCGTATAATTAAAAACTCAGAACCCTGTCATTCTGCCAGACTGAGAAGACGTTTGCGGATGCCTGCCACTGGTGACTCAGAGGTTAACCCTGGCAGCATATTGACTTTTGGGTAATTATACTTAAGTGGTGACTAGAGGAGGTAAATGGCAGTAATGTATTATCTGTTTTGATGGGATGCATTCTTAGAATCAATAAGAGTCCATTTGTGGAAATAGGGCAATTTAGGGGAAAATACACCCCTATTCCTGGCCCTAACAGAAGTCACACACCCATACTACCATACTGAAGCTCTCTACTTCTTTTCCTACTCTCTCATATAGTAACATTAAAACATAGAAGGTAAAAAGGGAAAACAGCAGTCATGGTAACAACCTTTCTTAACTTTGCCAGATTTCCACACATACAAGGAATTTGTCTTGGTGACAGGAGCTTCCAGTGCACAACAATACAAAAAAACAATACAAAAACAGCAGCAAGACATAGAAAATAAAAAAATAATAATTATACATACACGTACATACACACAGACACACACCTTCATACATACACATAAGTAGTGCGAATCTAATACAAATCCGTTATATAAAGTACAAAAATACAGTATGTTATGTACAGTGCAAAAAGTAGTTTTTTTTCTTTGTATGTATTGGCAGAAGAGGATATGTTGGATAATATAAATAGACTAAACTGTGTAGTGCACATTATACATTACACAATTATTGCTCAATGGGGCAGCTTTAACTGTTTATGAGATGGATAGCCTGAGGGAAAAAACTGTTCCTGTGCCTGACGGTTCTGGTACTCGGAGCTCTGAAGTGTCGGCCAGAAGGCAACAGTTCAAAAAGGTAATGGGCAGGGTTAGTGGGATCCAGGGTGATTTTACAGCCTTTTTCCTCACTCTGGAAGTGTATAGTTCTTGAAGGAGGACAGGGGGCAACCAATAATCCTCTCAGCAGTCCGAACTGTCCTCTGTAGTCTGATTTCATAGCTGCACCAAACCAGACAGTTATTGAAGTGCAGAGGACAGATACAATGACTGCTGAATCACTGCAACTCAACAGCACCTGTGGCAGGTTGAACTTCCTCAGCTGGCGAAGGAAGTACATCCTCTGTTGGGCCTTTTTCACAATGGAATCAATGTGTGTCTCCCACTTCAGGTCTTGTGAGATGGTAGTGCCCAGGAACCTGAATGACTCCACTGCTGCCACAGTGCTGTTTAGAATGGTGAGGGGGGGGGGGGTGGTCAGTGTTGGGGTGTTCCTTCTAAAGTCCACAATCATCTCCACCGTTTTGAGCATGTTCAGCTCGAGGTTGTTATGATTGCACCAGTGATCCAGCCTTTCAACCTCCTTTCTGTGTGCAGACTCATCGTCATCTCGGATGAAGCAGATGACAGTGGTGTAAACTTCAGGAGCTTGACAGAGGGGTCCATGGTGGTGCAGTCATTGTTGTAGAGGTAGAAGAGTAGTGGGGAGAGCACAGATCCCTGGGGGGCACCATTGCTGATTGTACAGGTGCTGGAAGTGAATTTCCCCTGTCTCACAAGCTGCTTGCCTGTCCATCAGAAAGCTGGTAATCCACTGACAGATAGACATGGGAACAGAGAGGTGGTGTAATTTAGTCCGGATTATAGCTGGAATGATGGTGTTGAAAGCCGAACTGAAGTCCACAAAAAGGATCCTTGCATATGTCCCCGGTCTGTCCAGATGTTGCAGGATATGATGCAATCCCATGTTGACTGCATCATCCACAGACCTGTTTGCATGATAGTTTTGATAGCATTGTGTGAGTAACAGAGTGAAAAGTGTTTATGAACTGATAATATGCTGTTTTACTCGTGATTTGCGTGAAAGGGAATCAGTAATTTTTGTTGTGTCTATAGTGTTTATTTCACCAGGAAACTGGCGCGAAAGTACATCAAGCCATGTTAAAATAATTTAGCCAAAATTTTGGTATAGTAACGTAATTCTATGAGACCGGTTGGAAAACGTTAGGTTTTTTTTTTTGCATCTGAGATATCTTTGTTATTAAAATGAGGAAAAGAAATATCAGATCTTTCAAAAATAAATATGATCATGTTGCAGTAAATCAGTTTTTAACATGCAGATTCTTGTTCAGTTATTTGTGAGCCAGGTTGACGTGTTTGTTTTTTGCATGTTTTCATGAGCTAGTCTACTGCAGCTGAGCTGCCCTCTGGCTCATGCAGTAATTACTGATTACATTAATTCTGGTATGAGCACCCAGTCACCAGCTGATGTCAGCCTAGAGAGCCAGTGCCTTTTGGGACAGGAAGGCTGTTGGGGAATTCAATGACCTTTTTAAGAGATGAGGGAGCGCAGAATGAGAATGCAGCATTGCCCATTCGGGTCTCAGAGGGGTCGTAAAGGGGTTAGCTTTTTAAATAAATTCTTTTTCTGGCTGATTTTACAGCACTTTCAATTTTTTCAAGTCCTTTTTACTCTAGTTCTTTCAGGCTCTCTCCTCAATTTGCACACAAACACCCTACAAGATGAAAGAATAAAAGCAGTTTCATGTGACGGATGTGAAATTCTCCTCTTAGATGTACCCAACACTCGGTTTGCACAATTTACAGGGCAAAATCACTTAGACTAACTCTTACACTCAATCAATTGCATTTACATCTATTGTGACTCGGCCAACCAGACTCTTCCTTGGAGACAGCCATTAATTGGCTTGTGCAGTGGTATGGACCACTGATCAATCCCAATCAACTCATGTGAAGCGTTCCTAATAGAGCGCTAATACTTATGCAAGGCAAACCAAACTCACACTTACAATATCCCAGAAGTGAATTATGGGAAAAGACAATACAGGTCAATTATCAGTTGGATATGTGAGCTATTGGATTAAAAAGAACATTTAGACTCAACATGCATATAGATCTGAACCCAGAAACTCTTAAATAAATCCCAGGCACTCTCTCTCCTTAATGTTCTCTTAATCTCACATTGCCTAACTGTAGACTTTAATCCAATCAGCAAAGAGCCCGTTCTCATTTAACCAGAAGGCTTGAGGGGCCCATCATACATCCTTGGTGGGATTAGCCATGACAGGACAGTATCTCTCACCACACATGTCTTATGATATAGTTTTTCAGCCTGCAGAGTTTTCCCTTATGTCCTCTTTATAGACCTCTGTTCCACAGAACCGGGAAAGAAAGGTGATGGAATAAGTCATTACAAGTCATCAATGGATTTTTCTTTCTTTCAGCACTTATATATGTGCATTGCTGGACTACTCCATGTCTCATAAATCATCCAGTCGAAAGATAATTAATCAAATTAAGATCAAGCTTTTGTTTACAATAATGATCAATTTAACCAAATATGTTTTGGAACCTATCATTCAATTAATATCCTATTTTCATTTATTAGTTCAACAACGCTTAACCAAAAATGCATTGGGGCCTATTATTCCATTGGTTGTAAATGTGAATTATGCTCCTCTTGAAAATAAGAATACACACTAACAAGGAGTTATGTTTACAGGGTCAAAGTTCATAGGTCAGGCCATCCTAAGGTGCCACAATTGAACAGTACATCCTATTACATTATATTGGCTGTTCGTCAGATTTCCGTCAGGGTTCCAACTCACTAACATTTTAAAATTGGTCTGTATCTCAGGCTGGGTCTCAGAATGATGAAAGTGTCACAAACAATGTGAGTACATTTAAAGCCAATCTCTTAAAAAGGTTCACAGCATCTGTCAACACAAGGTAATAGCATTACATCCTTTTGGATCCACCTTCTTAGTTCATTCCTTTAATTTGAACTGAGCATGCCCTAAACCTGATGCCACTGATTACTCCTGGGTAGTTAACCACAGTGATAGAAGGAACTCAGTGTGGCTTCAATGCTTGATCAGAAAAAAAAACAGAGCAAGAAGCAGATGATGAGATTGGAAAGTGTAATGTGATGTTCTGCCAGTGCTTGCAAATTGGGCCCATTGTCCAGGCTTGCAAAATCAGCACTATCCCACTCCCCAGGCCCAGTTAAGGGATTTTTTTCAGCAAGCTGGCTGGTAGTACACACATCTTCCGCATTTTTCGTGATTACCTGACATTTCTTTTCTCTGCTGCCGGTGCTTCCTGCCAGATCTCCTTATTACCTCGGCAGACAACGGTCCCAGTAATAACGCAGCTGCCTTTTTATTGATAATGTGTCACAGAATCTCTCTGTGCCGTTATCGAACACTTGAGGAACAAAATGGCATTTGCAGTGGGAAATAAGTGATCGATAGAGAACAGAAAATTAAGTAATAGCATTTTTGTGTTGATGCATATTACAGCTCAGTTAACAGTCTTCAGATATGCAAGGCTCCACGCTGCAAGATGAATAGATCAATCCGCCTACATAGCCGACGTCTGGCTTTGACAACATAATTAGTTTTCATACAGGGAAACGTGTTTGAGGACAACCTCCCCTCAGATATTCAGCTTGTGGATCAGAACTAGGGCTGCAACTAATGATTATATTGTTAACTGACTAATCTAGTGATTATTATAATTATTATTTGTCAATTCTGTTGATTATTGCAACGATTAATCATTAGCGCTTAACCGACTATTCAGCATGTATCTTGACTTAAAAGGTTGTAATAAATGTGCTTACTAATAATAAGAGACAAAATCATCTTAAAATACCACTAAATGACATTCATTGAATTAAAGGAAAAAATACTTTTTATAAGTTTAATTCAGTAAAAAATGCACTGCAAAAAAAATCTTATTGTAATCAAGTGCTTTTGTCATGTTTTCCATTTTAAATTGTCAAGAAATCCTTAAAACAAGATTAATTTACCCGATAAACAACCTATAATATATTTAGACTTGCTTTCAGAGAATGTATCTTGAATAGAAGTGAATTTTATTACTTGTTTATTATTCTGCCAGTGTAGTAAAGACAAAATAGACTCTAAAATCAAAATCTATTCTCTAAAAGCAAGTCAAAATATCTTATATGTATAAATATAATATTATCTTGTTTTAAGGATTTGTAGATATTTTTAAATTTTTTAAAATTTTTTAATCTAATTAATTACATGGTGTCCCGATTAATTAATCGTGATTAATCGCATTTAATCACATATACATATATTTGCTGAGAAAGCCCCTCAATATATAATGATGAAATAATGATACATGGTTATCTTTAAAAAATAAATAAATAAATTATATATATATATATATATATATATATATATATATATATATATATATATATATATACAGTCAAGCCCGAAATTATTCATACCCCTGGCAAATTCTGACTTAAAGTTACTTTTATTCAACCAACAAGTTTTTTCTTGATTAGAAATAATACAGGAGTCTCCCAGAAGATAATAAGACGATGTACAAGAGGCATCATTGTGGAAAAAAATATTACTCATCTTTTATTTACATTTTAACGAAAAGTGGCATGTCCAAAATTATTCATACCCGTCTCAATAATCAATAGAAAAGCCTTTATTGGCTATTACAGCAATCAAACGCTTGCTATAATTGCTGACCAGCTTTTTGCATGTCTCCACTGGTATTTTTGCCCATTCATCTTTAGCGATGAGCTCCAACTCTTTCAGGTTGGAGGGTCTCCTTGCCATCACCCTGATCTTTAGCTCCCTCCACAGATTCTCAATGGGATTTAAGTCAGGACTCTGGCTGGGCCACTGCAAAACGTTAATGTTTTTGTCTGCTAACCATTTCGTCACCACTTTTGCTGTGTGTTTTGGGTCGTTGTCGTGCTGAAATGTCCACTGGTCTCCGAGGCCAAGTTTCTCTGCAGACTGCCTGATGTTGTTGCTGAGAATTTTGATGTATTGCTCCTTTTTCATGGTGCCGTTTACTGTGATTAGGTTCCCTGGTCCACTGGCTGAAAAACAACCCCAAAACATTAGGTTCCCACCACCATGTTTGACAGTTGGGATGGTGTTCTTAGGGTTGAAGGCTTCTCCTTTTTTACGCCAAATGAAGGCTACATCATTGTGGCCAAACAATTCAATTTTTGTTTCATCTGACCATAAAACAGAAGACCAGAAGTCTTCTTCGTTGTCCAGATGAGCATTTGCAAAGGCCAAGCGGGCTTTTGTGTGCCTTATCTGGAGAAGTGGTGTCCTCCTTGGTCTGCGTCCATTGAACCCAGCGGTGTGCAGTGTCCGTTGGACTGTCTGCCTTGAGATGTTGCCACCAGCAGAGCCCAGATTCATCAGGATGGCCTTGGTGGTGATCCTTGGACTCTTTTTTACCTCTCTCACTATCCTCCTGGCCAGCACAGGTGTCACATTTGGCTTCCGACCACGTCCTCTGAGATTTTTCACAGTGTGGAACGTCTTGTATTTTTTAATAATACTTTGCACTGTAGCCACTGGAACTTCAAAACATTTAGATATGGTCTTATAGCCCTTTCCTGACTTGTGAGCAGCCACAATGCGCAGCCGCAGGTCCTCACTGAGCTCCTTTGTCTTAGCCATGACTGTCCACAAACCAACAGCAGAGAGCTTCTGTTTTTCACCTGTTGAGTTGATTAAAACAGCTGTTCCAAATGAATCAGGGTAATTAGGATGCTTTAGAATAGCTTGGGATATTTGGAATGGTATAGATCTTTGGATTTTCCCATAGACTGTGACAGTTTGCAAAGGGTATGAATAATTTTGGACATGCCACTTTTCGTTAAAATGTAAATAAAAGATGAGTAATATTTTTTTCCACAATGATGCCTCTTGTACATCGTCTTATTATCTTCTGGGAGACTCCTGTATTATTTCTAATCAAGAAAAAACTTGTTGGTTGAATAAAAGTAACTTTAAGTCAGAATTTGCCAGGGGTATGAATAATTTCGGGCTTGACTGTATATATATATATATATATAAAAAATAAAAAAATATTCAGATAATTAAAATGCATTACATTCTTGTAGCAGAAGGGTTAATCATTAATAAGACAATACAAAAAGTGGCTTTAGAATACAATGTATTGTTTACTACCATATTATTGATCATAAGTCAATCATAAGGCATACAGTTCACAGCAATCCATTTCACAAGTGAATTTGTCAATCAGTTGGAGATTTATTATGAGGGCTTGTTTAAGGACCCGTCAATATACAGACATGCTTGTGTAGCGTCTTGTGTGCATTGTGTCATAAACATAAAAATTTTATGTCACTGTGTCAAGTTAAATATAGTTTAATACTTAAAACACATATTGAGATCCCTTAGTTCGGATTTGCGCTCCATCAAGTGGTTTGAACGCAAGAACGTACGCATGTTTGTGTTGTTCTGCTGCTCAAAGGTGTTTTTCTTCACTGTATAAACTGTGCATTGCCACACAGCTGAAGTTGCACTTACTGCCCTCTGGAGTAAACAGGTGGTACTAAAAGCTTGCATTCCTCAGGAATCTTCCATATCAATGCGGGCATTACATTTTTTAATGTGTTATTTTTAGTCAAATTAATCGCACTGAATTAACGCATTAAATCGACAGCCCTAGTGTAAATATTTGATATATCTAACATTCTCAGACAACCAATTTTTGTTCTGCAGTATAGCTCCTAAAGTAAATGTACTTTATTTGAAAGGAGTTTTAGACATTCATATTGGAAAACAAGCTAAAACAAAAACTTTGAATACATCTTTAACAAAAAAAAAAAACAAAAAAAACTCTCCCTTAGAACTGCATATCGCTGATTTTCTTCATGATAAGATACACACTGCAACACATGTATTATGATTCACTTCGTGGCCAGTCATTACATTATAATCTAACTGGAGCAAGCATGCGTGAGGGACGAGCATGCCCGCACCCGAGTGTACATCAGCCGGGTGCAGTTTCAATCTCTCCCCCTTAGATCGGGTCATTTCACACGACTCATTGAAGTGCCGCTGACCGCACAGAAATATGCCAGTTTCGGAGTTTGTACTTATTTACATGACCTGCTTCCTTATTATTTGAATTTTAATAAAGGATGCTTTAAAGATATAATGCCAGGATGTTTCCTTTAAAGATGCTCTTGCATGCAAGTTTTGCTTCACCATTAGTTATTTTGTATTTTTGTATAATGTCCTCATACTTTGTGATCGACATCACCTGAAGCTGTTTGGAAAGTTTGGAGTGTGTCTGGAACGTAAGCTGTGTTTTCTCTCCTCTATCAGGCACGAGATACAGTGCTACTCTCGCACACTATCATTAGTTTCATATCTGATCTCATGTTACGATACATTAGATCAAACGACTATTCGACAATGGAAATTTTTGTAGACAACTTTTTATTGTTGACGTTGTCGATAACATCGATTAATCATTTCAGCCCTAATCAGAACTATGAAGAGGCAGTCAGGGATGAGTGGGAAACCATTTTATCCTCTGCATAGAAAAAAACATTTTAAATGTTAAGAAAGAGGATGGAGGATGTCAACTGAGGGGAGATTTAAAAAATGGGAAGTCTGATTTTGTGTATCTACAGTTGAAGTCAGAAGTTTAAGAACACATCAGCCAAATACATTTAAACTACGTTTTTCCACAATTCCTGACATTTAATTGTAGAAAACATTCCCTGCCTTAGGTCAGTTAGGATCACTACTTTATTTTAAGAATGTGAAATTTCAGAGAGAATTATTTATTTCAGCTTTATTTCTTTCATCACATTCCCAGTGGATCAGAAGTTTACACACACTTTGTTAGTCTTTGGTTGCATTGCCTTTAAATTGTTTTACTTGGGTCAAATGTTTTGGCCCATTCCTCCAGACAGAACTGATGTAACTGAGTCAGGTTTGTAGGCCTCCTTGCTCGCACATGCTTTTTTAGTTTTGCCCACAAATTTTCTATTGGATTGAGTTCAGGGCTTTGTGATGGCCACTCCAATACCTTAAATTTGTTGTCCTTAATTCATTTTTCCACAACTTTGGAGGTATGTTTGGGGTCATTGTCCATTTTGAAGACCCATTTGCGACCAAGCTTTAACCTCTTGGCTGATGTCTTGAGATGTTGCTTCAATATATCCACATAATTTTCCTTCCTCATGATGGCATCTGTTTTGTGAAGTGCTCCAGTCCATCCTGCAGCAGAGCACCTCCACAACATGATGCTGCCACCCCCATGCTTCACTGTTGGGATGGTGTTATTTGGATTGCAAGCCTCACCCTTTTTTTCTCCAAACATAACAATGGTCATTATGATCAAAAAGTTCAATTTTTGTTTCAATAGACCAGAGGACATTTCTCAAAAAAAGTAAGATCTTTGACCCCATGTACACTTGCAAACTCTAGAGTGGATTATTTACGGTGGTTTTGGAGCAGTGGTTTCTTCCTTGCTGAGCAGCCATTCAGGCTATGTCAATATAGGACTTGTTTTACTGTGGCTATAGATACTTGTCTACCTGTTTCCTCCAGCACTTTCACAAGATACTTTGCTGTAGTTCTGGGATTGATTTGCACTTTTTGCACCAAACTACATTCATCTCTAGGAGACAGAATGCATCCCCTTCCTGAGCGATATGATGGCTGCGTCGTCCCATGTTGTTTTATACTTGCGTACTATTTTTTTTGTACAGATGAACACAGTAACTTCAGGCATTTGGAAATTGCTCTCAAGGATGAGCCAGACTTGTGGAGGTCAACATTTTTTTTTCTGAGGTCTTGGCTGGTTTCTTTTTATTTTCCCATTATGTCAAGTAAAGATGCATCGAGTTTGAAGATAGGCCTTAAAATACACCCACAGGTACACCTCCAATTCTGTACACCTACACCTATCAGAAGTTAATTGGCTTTCTGGAATTTTCCAAGCTGCTTAAAGGCACAGTTAACTTAGTGTATGTAAACTTCTGACCCACTGGAATTGTGATATAGTCAATTAAAAGTGAAACAATCTCTCTGTAAACAATTGTTGGAAAAATTACTCATGTCATGCACAAAGTAAATTTCCTAAACAACTTGCCAAAACTATAGCTTGCTAATATATCTTGCTAATATATAAATCTGTGGAGTGGTTAAAAAATGAGTTTTAATAACATGAATGAGTAAGTGTATGTAAACTTCTGACTTCAACTGTACATTATTTGGTTTAAGATTTTCATTGACCTAGATGGCTGGCATTACAAGCCTCAAGAAATTAAAACCAAAGATCAGAACCAACTGAGACTGAGACCAAAACTTATGTCCTTATAAATCCAAGAGATGTCAGTCATATGTCCCCCTTTTATCCACAACAATAAGGCTGAAATGCCCCTTCATTGACACCAAACCTGACATTTGTCCATCAGAGCATGGTAGCGTCAAAAATGTATGTTTAATGCCGTATGTATAAAGGTTGGTGGTGTTATAATTATTGCAGTAATTAATCAATCTTGCATTTCCGGTGTGTTTTGATGCAATTAGAGAAATATGGAATCTGTTATTGTTATTGCTGTTATTATTAAGCTGCATATAATTGATATAGGTTTCTGCTTTCAGATGTGAAATAAGGAAAAAGGGTAGAATGTTACAGTATTGTGTAGTAGAAAGGAGTGCATTAAGACAGGTAAAGAGCACTGTTTGTAGAAATATAACTCTGTCCATCTATAAACATATTCAGCTGATGGTTTGGTTTTCTTTCCTTAAATAGGGCCTGAAAAAAATCATGACATAACATTTTTTCACAAACTACTTTAAGTTTTCTTTTCTGTTTTAGGTTCAACAAAGAAAAATGTAAACCTTCCCAAGTACCCCCTGGAAACTGGTTAAATTAATATTCCAGGTTAAATACAAGTTTAGCTCAATGGGGCCAAGTTTTGGAGGGTTTAAAAGCAGAAATGTGAAGCTTATAATTTTTCAAAGCACTTACATGAGTTCTTCTTTTAAACTTGTGTATTATTTGAGCTGTGAAGTTAAATTGTCATTTTTTGCAGTGGACTACAGATAGGCAGATGAGCTTAGTTATTTGTCACCAATGTTACGTCATCATGGCAACGAAGTTTTAAGATTTGATGCACCTTTACACAGAAAAGTTTAGTAAACGTTATCACACTAAAATCATATTTGCACATGTTGTTTATTTCTCATGACTATACTTTTGAAACAGTGAGTATTTTAGAGTTTACGGATTGGCCCCATTCACTTCCATTGTAAGTGCCTTACTGTAAACCAGATTTTTAGCTTTTTTTTTTTTTTAAAGAAAAGGAGGGACAAGACAAAATGTATTTTTGTGGCAATCAACATTATGCCACAAAAGCTGCCGATTGAGCTTAACTTTTATTATACCTGGAATATTCCTTTAAGTACCCCCTGGGTTACCCATACCCTTGGATAAAAATTATAAGTAGCTAGAAATAAACAGACATGAAGTCTGCTTGAGCATACATTGGTAGTAATTTGTAATAGTGAATTTGTGTTTACAAGATAGTAGTGATAATTACAATGGGCTATGTCATAGGATATTATGACCATGACCAAGAACAAGAATATAATCCAGAAGAGAAAGATTTACACTTCCAACAGTGTTTATACTGGAGCATGATTGAATCACTCCAATCTTACCAAGGCCACATCATGCAATCTCCAACACTGTTTATCATCTTTGTTTCACACCTGTGAACCTTAATATACATGACATAATAAATGAGTCTTAGCCTTTTTGTTCCACTAAATTAGACGCATATTATTCAAGAGCTTTCTCACCTCACCCTCGTAAATAATTGACCCAACAATGTTCAAATTACTTTAATATACTAAAATACAATGTGTTTGTGAACTGTCCCATCGAGACGTGTGTTGCGCTTAATAAAGGAGGTGATGAACATCTGAGCCCTGTTCGATTACCTGCAGTACAGCCCAGGCAGCCGCGAGGGAAAGATAATTAAAATAGAGTAGTCAGGCGCGCGCTCTCGCGCTGTTGTTTCATACATTTTAGGCAGCAACATCCCACGCGAGTGGAGGCGCGATTTCTCTCTCTCTCTCTCTCTCTCTCTCTCTCTTCAGAATTCAGGGTCGTTTTGCAAAGTTTCAGCTCGGCTCGGTGGAAAACATGTCTTTTAAAACTATCAAGAAGTGATCCCGCAAATAAACGGTAGAAAAAGTCTCCTGTTTAGAAGAAGTCTGTATGCACTTCTCTCCATCATCTCTTCATTCAAATGAACCAGTGAAGCACGCGAGGATGCGCGCAGCACTCCAGATCCTTTGTGCTTTGACTGTCTTGGTCTCGTTCTGTCATGGCGCGAGAGTTGTGAGTGGTAAGTTTGAATATATTTGGAATATAACTATTTTTATTTATCTCAGATTACACTATTAATGTGAGCTAAATAAAACCCTTTTTCAGATATTCAGATTGTAAGGATAAATGTGTCCAGATGTTACTCTATTTATTTATTTATTTATTTATTTTTGTGGTAAATGCAAATGCGAAAAAGGGTTTAATTTGTTTATTTTTTTTTTATGAGAGCTTTAGACCCGTTGTCACACAATAGTTTGTCAAAAAGTATTTGTTAGTGCTTATTTCCGGTAATTATATATATATATATATATATATATATATATATATATATATATATATATATATATATATATATATATATATATATATATATATATATATATATATATATATATATGCATTTTCTGTCTTTAGTATTTCTCAAACTGTTTTCTGTGCTCAGATAATAATTGTAAAGCGTGAAATAAACACAAAATGTAAAGTGTTTTGGTTGACTGTTTGAAAAATGTCAATCTTCATTCATTTAATTCATTCTTAATTAGATTTTGTCATTTTATTTCAGAAGAATCTTTCAAAACATAATTATTTTGAGACAGATTAATTTTTCAACTTATTCAGATTATTTGCCCTGAAGATTTGTAAAGTTGTGGTCTGATTTTGTAAAATGATAATAATAATTGTGACAAAACAGTTACTTTTCATGAAAATGGCTCTCTTAAAATATATAGGTGATAATTCTCGGCTGCAAGTACTTGGCGATTGAGAAAGCATCAGAAAAGAGAATGGGGTTGAGACATACAGCTCATCAGAAAGATTACAGGTGATAAATGCCCCTAAGCTGCCTAAAATATTGAGCCAGAGAAGTTTGATTGCTGGTGCTGTAGAGGTGCTAAATCACTGACGGGGAGCTGAGCTTTGGTCACTAAATATGTGCAAAACCTGGCATGGCCAAGCAATTTTATGAATATCAGTTTGCACATGGTGACAACAGGAGTGAAATCTCTATGCTGCAGCCACAATAAACAGGCAACACAGTTTCAGGGGAGTTTCCAGCTTTTTGCAGTACTGTCTGATGCACAGGCCCAGCAAAACTGTCTACCCTTATTGGGGGTCTGGGACATGCTCCCCTGGGAAAACTTTCAGCAAAAATAGCACTTAAGCATTTAATTCTGGTGACTTTAATTGCTACACAAATAAATACTTGTGAAAAAATTAAAAATGCTGCTCCTAATGTAACTACAATGTATTGATAAAACACATATTCACACAGCACATCTAGTTAAAGTTTCTCAAAATCAGCTACCTTTAAAAAAAAAAAAAATGCATATTTTAATAATAGCCTGCTGTGGCATTGACGTTACATTGATGTACATCATGGTATTTACATAGTACTGCAATGTCCATGTAAAAAACATGCAATGATGCTTTTTGATACCCGTTTGGTTAGAAAAATGGCTTTACCATGAGTTGTTCAAAAGTCCAGTGTCAGCGCAGGTGCTGACCTTAATAAAGACATTATTAATCACTGTCAAACGAAGGATGCACTTGCATGTTTTGATTAAAAACATATCCATCACAGTATGAATGGGGAGAGACGTAACTGACACCTACATGTCGCAAAATCATCTGTGACTTCTCTTAAAAAACAGGCCATTTTTATCATAGTAAACTCCACATATTGCTCACTCCAAAAGGATCGTTGAGTGTAAAACATTTTGAAGATTAGTGGACAGGTGGCCAATTCATCAAGGTATGTGCTGATTCCTCACAAAAGCAGTTTATTATGCTTGTCTCTTGTCTCCTCCTCCTTTTTGCTAAATTTGCAGGTTAACTTTGGTTGAAGGGCTCTGGTTGTTATAAAGCAGGGTCCGGGTTTGTTAGGTTACGGGAGCTGCTCCACCATTACTTAGAGAGAATTGTTGTGAGACATGCAGTTGGCGTGAGTACGCTTAATAACGTTTGAACAGTTAAGTTTACCTCCTCATCTGCTCTGTGTATCATGACAGTAAATATGTTACTTGATTGTTTTCTGTTCTATTTATTTCATTTCTGTTTTTACAGAGTGAGAAAAGCTCCAAACGAAACAGCTTGTGAGCTGTCTGAATGATTCAGACCATTTTGCTAAACCTTTTGACTTATTATTTGAAGGAATCAACTAAAATGAGTAATTCTTTCTTAAATTGGGTATCACTAGTTCTGATTCTAAACAGGGGACAGTACGGGACACATTGGATGATTGCTAAAATATTGCCAGGGAAGATGTTTCTTCATACAGCCATCATACAGAGGATTATCTGCTGGCTGTTACAAACATTTCCAGGGGGTGCTACAGACTTTCTTGGGGAGTTTGAAGCACACGCTAGCCCCTCCCTTGTGCCACCTCTGATGATCTGGGTGTAATGAAGGTGACAAGGAAGTGGCAGTGTTGGAGAATGTTAGAATTGATAGAACATTCTATGCTGGAAGGAGGAAACTGTGCAAGAAAGGCAAGAATTGAGGAAGAGAGCTAAGGAAGCTGGTTGGGAAAATGCTGAGTCTACTTTTCCCCAGTTAAACCCGACCCATTAGGGCTTAAATTGATGATATAGCAGATCTGGACCAAGCAATTATTTAAAGTACCTCCCGGGCAGGGAGCTAATGTTATTATTAGACTTTTAACAGTCTGTGTATTAATCACAGTTACCATTTGGTGTACTTAAGTATTTTATGTGATGGAGATGCTTCATTTATGATGTCTCCCAAATATTAATTCCTTGCTTATTTTCCTTTCACTTTGTCACTTACAAGACATTTTCAGTCATCTCAACTGAGCATCATTTAAACATCTGAGTGTGGAAAGTCATAATGAATTTGGGAGCACTTACATTTTCAAGCTGGTAAATGTTGTGCACGGTAAACCCTAATGGTGTCATTACTGGAAAAATCAAGTTACCCTTGTGCTTGAATTATTTAATTATTTCTCCTTGGTCAAAGGGAATTCATGGGGGGCATTTAAATAGTTGTTATTAAGAATTCATAGAGGTTTTAGCTCTTGTAGTATTTTTTTATATTGTTTTGTTGCAAATAAGATTAAATAATTATAAGATTATTTTAATTATAAAATATATATTATAAGATTATTTAATGATTTACCTAATCTGCTATAATCTCCTTTATTTAAGAGAAAAATAGAATAACAACAATTAGATAGCGAATCGGAGTAAAGTCTTGGAGATGAGTTTTGGAGATGCCATTACTCAATCAGTTGAGTAAAGTCAACTTATTAGGATTTTCATTGTGATCATGAGTCAAATGTGTAGTTTAAAACAAAATAAAAGTCCACTTTGAAACACTAGATGTTCACATGAATATTCTTACTATGGCTTGTGTTTATTTATTGCTTATAGGTCACATATGGTGGTTTTATTTTGAATTAAAAAAATTAAATAAAAAATGAAATGAAATGCAATATTTATTAAAGAGTTAGCTCACTCAAAAAAATTACAATTCCCTCTTTACTCGTCCTCATACCATCCCAGATGTGTATGACTTACTTTCTTCTACAGAACACAAACAAATATTTTTAGAAGAGTATATCAGCTATGTAGGTCAATACGATGCAACTGAATGGTGATTCATACTTTAAAGCTCAAAAGAACCACAGACAATCGGTGTAAAAGTAATTGATATGACTCCAGTAGTTTAATATATATAGTAAATGATGAGAGAATTTCCATTTTTGGGTGAACTATTCCTTTAATGTTGCGCAGCATGTTTTAGTACACAAGAGCTGCTACATCATAACATGAATGCAATGCTTGACAGTAAGTAGTTTCATTATAAATGAGAAACTCTACCATACAATTAGTGACAATTACAGTTGAACGGAAAAAGCTTATGTTTTGAGGTTTACTTATCAGTTAGCACGCTATCTATTGGGCATCTACTGGGGTAAATTCTGTACCATGCAGTACTTGTGTTGATGTTCAGTGTATTATAAAAAATACAGGAAATCAGGAAAATATAGAGTATGGATTTTGTCTGTTCAGGTCAGACAGTGTGTCAGGGCAGTCCTGAGCATCCTTGCTATAAGATTGCCTACTTCAGGGACATGACGAGTCGTGTTGCGTTCTGGGAGGCTCTACAGGCGTGTGAAATGGATGGAGGTTCATTGCTGAGTATTGAGAATTCTTCAGAGCAGAGGCACATCGAACACCTCCTGAAGGAACTCAGTGTTTCCTCCTCCACTGGTACTGCCAGTGGGCCGAGCATCACAGACGGAGATTTCTGGATCGGCCTGACTCGAGCAGAGAATGAGAACACACAGGAGTCTGGCAGCTTTGCCTCCTGTCCCAACCTGTACAGATGGACTGACGGAAGTGTCTCGCAGTTTAGGTAAGATGGCAGATGGTAACTTTCCACCATGTTTCATGTTCACAGAGAAGTTTGACCTCTTTTATGGATATTAATGTATTACTTTTGTGTGTTTACAGTGCTGGGTAGATTACTTCTGAATTGTAATTGGGTACTGATTACAAACTACATGACAAAAATTGCAATCAGTAATTTAATCTTAGATCACTGGTGTAATCTAATTCAATTACTTCTGAATTACTTCCAACCTTACACTTTTATTTGAGTTTATCAGGCATTTCTTATAGGAGTTTCTAGAAATATGGACAGGGCGCAAAATTACACAAATGTGGTACTGCAATTTAGGCATTTTAAAAATGCCATTCATGTGTGGAAACATATATGGGCAGCATTTCCCAAAAGTATCACAACCTCAAGTTGATCGTAGAGACCATTGGTGCCAATGGTTTCTACGATCTACTTACAGCCATGGCCAAAAGTATTGGCAGTGACATAAATTTTGTGTTTTGCAAAGTTTTCTGCTTCGGTATTTGTAGATTATTTTTTTCACATGTTTCTATGGTATACTGGAAAACAATGATATGGCAAAAACATTCAATATATGCAAAGATTCAATATTTACAGTGTTGAACCTTGTTCTTCATAACCTCTGCAATTCGCTCTGGCATGCTGGATATCAACTTCTGGGCCAAATCCTGACTGATGGCGATTCATTCTAGCCTTATTAGTGCTCGGAGTTGATCACAATTTATGGGCTTCTGCTTGTCCACTTGCCTTTTGAGGATTGACCACAGGTTCTCTATGGGATTAAGATCTGTGAGGTTGCCTGGCCACGGATCCAAAATTTCAATGTAATGATCTCCGAGCCACTTCTTTATTACTCTTGCCTTGTGACATGGTGCTCCATCATGCTGGAAAATGCACGGATCATCACCAAATTTCTGCTGGATCGTTGGGAGAAGTTGCTCTAGCATGACATTTTGTTACCATTCTTTTTCATGGCAGTGATTTGGGCAGAATTGTGAGAGAGCCCACTCCCTTGGATGAAAAGAAACCCCACACATGGATGGTCTTAGGATTCTTCACTGTTGGCACGACACAGGACTCTTAGCGTTCACTTTTCTTCTCCAGAATATTGATTTTCCAGATGTCCCAAACACTCGGAAGGGGATTCATCAGAGAAAATTACTTTGCACCAGACTTCTTCTGTCCAATCCTTGTACTTCCTGCAGAATTTCAGTCTGTCCTTGATGTTTTTCTTGGAGAGAAGTGGCTTCTTTGCTGCCCTTCTTGACACCAGGCCATTGTCCAAAAGTCTTCGCCTCACTGTGCATGCAGATGCACTCACACCAACCTGGTGCCAATATTAAGCAAGCTCTGCACTGGTGGTGACACGATTCCGTAGCTGACTCCTCAAGAGGAGATTGTCCTGGCACATGCTGGACACTCTGGGACGTCCTGAAGCCTTCTTCACTGCAGTTGAACCTCTCTCCTTGAAGTTCTTTATTTTCTGGTAAATGGTTCTTTCAAGTGCAATATTTTTTGCATCAATTTCCTTGTCAGGCCATTTTGATGCAAAGCGATGATGGCTGCACATCTTTCTTCAGATGTAACCATTACGAACAAGAACACAATGATTGGAAGCACTTCTTCCCTCCTTTTATAGCAATCAGTTTGCTCTTATAATCCAATCAGAATGATAGTGATTTCACCTGACTAGTACTCGTTCACAGTTTCCCAGGTGCTGCTGATATGATTAGTGAAATGATGTTAGCTGGTCATTTTGTGCCTGGGCCAAAACAGTGAAATTTGGGTTTTTGTGATAAAGTTAATTTTCTTGGCAAATTAAGCTTTAAGCAATTATTTAAAATGCATCTGATCACTCTGCACAATAATCTAGAAACAATGTGAACCAACACCACAACAACTGAAGCAGAAAACTTTGCGAAACACAAAATGTATGTCACTGCCAATACTTTTGGCCATGGCTGTAGGTTTACGATGGTTTTGGGAAAGCTACCAAGATCAGTTATATTTGAGCATCAACGTCACAAAAACCCTCAAAGCCTCAAAGTTATTACTAAAGCAAAAGTGCATTTATTTACATTTTTGAAGCAGAGTACAAAAGCAGTTCATGAAACAAAACTAATTTTACAGTACCTGTGCAATTAGATTACATTGTGAATATGAAATGATGTGTATTTGGGCATTTTGATGGACAAAACCCTTCCAAACACATGACGAGTATCAGGTCTATGTGCAATTTCACAACCCTCTCCCTCTCTTCCTGAATTACTGAACATGTATCATAGGTATGCCGATTTAGAATGAAAAATGTCAAAGTTTTACAAAAGGGAAAAATTACAGTGATCAATAAATTATGAACAATTTACTGCCGTTCCATAATTAACATGAAATCATGTAATCCTTAAAAAGAAACTGTAGTATGATTACAAGTAATTTAATACAATTACAAGCACTATTTTTGTTATCTAAATTACATAATCCAGATTACATGTAATTCGTTACTACCCAGCAATGTATGTTAAGCATTAGCCCTCTTTTTTTATATAATTGAACAGACTTGAGTTAGGTTTTTCCCTAAATCCCTAACCTGTGACCAAATTTGACTGACATGAGACATGAAACAGTTATGTGAACCAACTTGTACAGACCTTCAGCCTGTTCTGACTGGGGTTGTTTTATCATTAACTGATCAGACGTACATTTTTCCTGTAGTGAATTATCAAAAATACCATTTACTTGAGAGCCTGGCCAGAATGTTCATGATTTCAAACTTCAAATGGTAAACAGTTCAAATGTAAACACTGCCTCTCTTTAAACACCTTAATGCAGTATATTTGCCTTAATTGATATAACTTCTTGTTTGTCATAGACTTTTTAAAAATGTATTAAACTTTCAGGCAGGACTTTGTTAAGCCAACATTCAAAGTCTGAATTTCCTTCCCTGGTTTTTAATTATTATTATTAATCTTTGATCTACAGAAACTGGTATGCTGATGAACCATCCTGTGGAGGAGAAGCTTGTGTGGTGATGTATCATCAGCCTACTGCTGTCGACGGGCCTGGTGGGCCATATCTCTATCAATGGAATGATGACAGGTGCAATATGAAGCACAATTTCATCTGCAAGTATGAACCAGGTACTAAGCAATTTGCACAGAATTTTCATATACTTATGTGGCTTAGCTCAGAGCTTTACAATGCTTGTTATGTTGTTCTGAGCAGAGAGCTACCTGGTTAAAGAGCAGGGAGACAGACCTGTAGGGCGTGATGCTGGTAAGCAGCCAAGTTTCAAATCCATCATTATTTCACAAAACTACTGACTTGAAGAGTTACAGATGTTTGAAACTGATTACCAAATGACTTGTTAATATGCCCTTCAGATTTTTCCACAGAAGAACAAGAGGAAAGAACGCCTCCCATCAACGAGGACGAAAGCCCCCAACTTATAATTCCAGGGCCTTCAAGTAATATTAATTTAATACCTTAAAAACCCAATGAAATCATTGACGTATTTCCTATTAACAGGACATTTGGGTGAGACATATTGAAGGGCTTGACTCATTTCTGAAAATGGTTAATAGGCTTTAGTTACATCACAACCACGAATCATGATTTATTACTCACTAGTTGGCTACAGGTGGTATTAGGGAGAGGGACATTCTCATTCAAGAAAGCATTTGATTGGATAAAAATTTGTGTAGGACTAGAGGAATCATCAAAATTGTTGGTCTGTTTTCTCAGAAGAGAACAAACTTAATGACTAATTTAATCAACTTGAAGGATTACACAAGCATACAGATTACTTCAAAGCTAATAGATATGGACTAAAAGCCACAAAACTCTATTTTTGATTTCACTTAAAATAAATAAACTGCTGAATGAAAGTTAATGCATTTTTTCCCCTCTTCACAGGTATGCTGCTAATCTATGTAATTATTCCAACCATCCCACTCCTTTTGCTGATCCTGGTGGCTTCAGGGACATGCTGTTTCCAGATGTTGAGCAAGAGGTGAGCCATTAAGACCAAATCACTGTAAATGCTCCTCAGACTAAAGCTAATCTGCTGTACTATTAAGCACAGTCTCCTCCAAATACTGCAACACATCAGGGAGTCAGTGTCGCACCAACATCTATAGACACTAACAGCCTTCACATTGCTTCTTCATTAATCAGAATTTGTGCTCACTAACAGAGGTCTGACACTGTCCTCTTCTTCCCCCGCTAACCTAAAGGTTTTACCGTGATTAATTCGATTTAGATTCAGCTGTTTGTAACTGTGCCCGGCAAAACAGCTTAGTCTGTTTTAATCACCATCAGCACACTTATTATAGTGTGCATTTGGCATATCTCGAGGGGGGGAGTGATTTGGCCGCCGCATTACGTCACATTGCGCCTGAGACGGAGTCCAACTCAACTACTCTTCCCATCAATATACAGATTGGCAGTGCACAGGCAAGCAGAATTGCTTAAGCAAGCCATTTCAATTCTCTACACTATTCCCACCAGCACCCCCTCAAGACAGAGCATGAAACACAGTTCATCTCCCTTTAACCCCCAACACATGTTTGGCAAGACATAGCATAGGGCCTTATTTGAGTAATTTATTATGTTTATACGGCTCCCGCTCCCACAGAGTGATGTCTTTTTAACATATTTTCGATCACTGGGGCAGACTGTGGATGCTCAGACAAAGCATTTAATCACTGGCAATGACTGAGTGTGCTCTTTTCAGTAAAAGGCTTCCTGGAGCCAGTTCAAAGCTTTTGGATAAATGTCTTGCCTCTTTAACAGATGATGCTTTTCAGTTTTACTATGTTTGCCACTTGTTCTCATGATTAAATACAATCTTGGATGCATAAAACCAGGACAAATAACAGATGCTTTGGTTCAGTCTGTTTATAGAGGATACCTTTAAATATCTCTTCTTCAGTCTGATGTGTTCCATGCTATAAAATTCATACTGTAAAATTCAACAACAAATAATGCAGACGTTTTCAACCTGGTATCATGGAATCACATTACTATTTTGCAAAATAATTTTTAAATGGCCCATTGTACATATCGCTGATGAAATGAACCCTAGAGGTGCTTTAACAACAGTGAGCATGTTTACATGCACACCGATGTGCTGATTACTCCAAAAAATCAGCTTATTTAAAAAATCTGCAAAGCAAGAAAACTGTTGTTTACATGAGATTTGAAATAATCGCGTTATTCTCTACTTTTGACATCAAACTGCGAAGAGACATGTGCACACTTGCACACATTGGATAAGATGGTAAAGGTGTTTACATATCATGTGAATTTGGTGTAATGGGCAAAAATCTACCAGTGTCGACCGGTTAATTCTTACGCCGTTTATGACCTTACACCGATAAAGGAACGCCGTTTATTGCATTTACAGGACCACACGTGTTGTCTGCTTATTAAGCGTAATCGGTGTAAGACTGTGCATGTAAACACACTCAGTGACTATTAATCCCTTTCACAAGTAAAACTGTAAACTATCAGTTCATACACAATGTTATCTTATGACATTAAATCTACAGGCCATTTCAAGGGCTGTTTGTCTTTTAAGGAAGTGTCTTTGTTCATCTTTGTTCCTTGAACATTTCCGGCTATTTGTCAAACTTATTTAAAACAAAAGTGGGAGGCACTGCATTCATAGTGGCTTTAACACGATTAATGTTAATAACGTTAATACGATTGTAATATAATATCATTATTAAAATGGGGACCTTGTTGTTCAGAAAAAGCGACCACAAATGGACGCATGAACCACTGTAGTGAAGCGAGATGGGTGAATGGATACATGCTGTACTAACAACTGTAGCACATATTTTATCTCTGGTAGGTGAATGACATTTTTGCCAACAAATTGTAAGATTAGCTGGCTAATTAAGTCAGAGTATTTCTTTACAGGCTCTAAAAGTGACTATAGATCACTCCCATTAGGGCTGCACAATTATCATAATTGTCATTTTTGCCCTTGATATTGTCGTGATTTTTAATATTGATTAAAATATAAAATTACAGTGACATCACAAAGTCAAGTCATTTTTATTTGTATAGTTTCACAACACACATAATTTCAAAGCAGCTTTACAGAAGATCAGGCATTAACATTAAATAAAACTGTATTATCTATAATGTCTAAGGGGCTGTCTACACGACAACATTTTCAACTAAATACAGAAAACATTTTACGTGTTCTGGCTGTTCATTTACAAAACAAGCCTGAAAACGCAAATATTTTAAAAGGCGCTTCAAAGTGCAAGTTTTTGAAAACGATGACGTGTAAACATACAAAAATGTGAATTTGTAAAAAGGATAACATCATAACATGTTCAGTCTATAGACATGTGCCTGAGTACTTCAAAACAGTGTGCGAGACATTCAAAATTACAATGGCAGTCTACAGGACTGTGTTTGTGCTGCTCAAGACTTGTAGTAATAAAGCAACCTCATCGTCTGTCCAGACAAAATTGCTTGATGCTTTCGCCATCTTCATTGTTTGCATTCGCCGCTCTGTGGAAGAATGCTTATGTTTGCAGGCTCGTAGTGTTTCTTTACGAAGTGACATCGCCAACTAATGGCCTGGCATGCATAATACAGCATTTTTTTGTCATTTTCACGGGTCCGTGTGAATGGGGATCGTTTCGATAACGTTGTCGCATGTACGCGAAACCTTTCAAAAAGCGAACAACATTTTTTTACGTTTTAGGTACATCGTTGCCACGCAAATGTACCCCCAGAGTCATCATTGTGTAGTTTGAAAAAATATGATTGATAATTGTGTTTGAAAATAATTATATAATAATTGTATTTATAACACCAGTGAGCAAGCCGAAGGCGAATGTGGCTCACTGGGACTGACTCACTGTGGGGGTCAGTTCCCCTCTGGCTAAACAACATGAATATAATGTTATGTATAGTGCAAGTCATGGTTTAAAATGATTAAACTAAGTAAGTGTTAAGGGTCAGTGTTTAAACAGATTTTGTATGAACTGTAAGATTAATGACTAATGTCTTTGAAGTCCTTCCTGGATTTACTGCAGAAGTTCACATACAGTAAATGTAATTGTCCTTGTTAGTTGGTTGATGAAGGGTTTTGTTGGCAGTTAACTGACATTTACATTTATTCATTTGGCAGACGCTTTTATCCAAAGCAACTTACAAAAGAGGAAAACATAAGCGAATCATCTTAAGGAGACAGTGTTACGAAAAGTGCCATACTACAAAGTTTCACTATCATCAGAATAGTAAATAAAACAGATTTAAGTGGAACAAGAATTGTTAAATGTATTATTATTTTTTATTTTTTTAAACATACCAAACATTGGTAATTTGATTTTCAAAGGACAGATTGGTCTAAAATATAACACCTAAGTTCTTCGCTTTTGAAGACGATGAAACAGTACATCCATCAAAAGTCAAATTATATTTTAACGGCTTGTTTTTAGAGTTTTTTTGGTCCAATAATTAGTACAATTGATTTGAAGGAATTGAGTAGAAGGAAATTTATGGCCATGCAAACATTTATTTCATTGATACACTAATTTGGAGAATTGTGAAACCTCATCAGATTTTGAAGAAATATAATGTTGGGTATCGTCGGCATTACAGTGGAAACTTATTCCATTATTTCTGATAATATCTCACAGGGGAAGCCCTGTGGCACTCCATACTTTACTTTTGTTTGGTTTGACAATTTCTCATTTACATAGACAAATTGGTAGCTAAATAGGACCTAAACAATGCTAATGCAACTCCACAAATGCCAACATAATTCTCTAGCCTATTCAGCAGAATGTTGTGATCGTGTTGAATGCAGCAATAAGATCTAAAAGCACTAGAAGTGAAATGCAGCCGCGATCAGATGATTAGTGCAGTCTCTATACAGTGATGAGGCCTAAATCCTGACTGAAATTGTTCATCTATACTATTTATCTGTAGAAATGTGCAAATTTTGGAGGATACTACCTTTTCTAGTATTTTCGACATAAACGGGAGATTTGAAATCGTTGCTTACAAAGCAACCATGTGGTTCTTCAGAGTAGCAGATTTCAATGGTGGAAATCTTTCCAGTTTCTTTTAAGCATTAAATATTGTAAAATGTTTGTTATTGTTAGGCCAAATAAAAAATATTTTAAATGGATACCTATGGTATAGAATAAATTCAATTATTGCTAAACTACTGCTTAAATTATTAGTCCACGCACAGTAAATATTATGACATATTCAATATTCAAACTTATTAACAGCCATTTAAATTGAACAAGTTATTGCGTTCAGTAAGACCTTTGGTGGCTAGACAGGGGACCATTCATCCCGTTGGATCTTCAATGGTGATCTTGTTCATGTATGATCATCGTTAGATAATATTTGGCCTCAGTGGTGCACTTTAGAAATTAAAATCAGTCATTTGCGATCAGAGTTTGTGCTATTCGTGAAAATGTTAAATCTACTAATACCAGCTGTCTGGCAAAGGGGTCTTATTAGAGCAGATGCTATAACAATGATGGTGATTCCTGAAATATGCTATTCATGTTCTTTATGTTGGCTACACCTTCAAACAAACTTAGAACAGTTTAGCTGAATTAATGTATTGCTATTTTGTACAAATCAACTTCACATTGGCCTAATTATTAACAAGACAAAACAAAACTGTTATTAAATTTTTTTTAAATTGTACATAGAAATCGAGCAACCCGACAAACTCTCCTATTACAATGACTGCTGTCACACTGTTTGAGACCTGCATTATGACACAAGCCCAATTATTCTCCACAAAGTTCTGCACCCTCACGATATGATTTTTAATCCTCTCATTAAAAACAAATATGTCTAATCAGCATAATAAATTAATTATTTACACCACGTCTATGCCTTGATTAGAACAGGAGAATTTGAGTTTTATCGTGTTGCTCATGTGCAATTTATGACATCTACGTTCAAAGCAAGCGCCACAATATACAATGAATCCAAAATAATTCCAAAGTGCGTTTTGCTCTTGTTCTACAGATTCTTTTTGAGTGTGAGGTGATGTCTCTTCAGTATTAATTTTCTTGTGCCACCACGAGCAGAGGTGGAACATAAAGCAAGCATCTGGGCATTCAGATGATTTAAAACTTGCGCATTAGGATCAGTTGCCATTACTGATAGGACGGAGGACTAATTTAAGCGGTTCTGATTGGCCATTGCCGTTCCATTGCTCAATGGACATGTTAGTGATTGGTTAGAATACTTAACTGCTGTAAAAACACATTGTAAATAGAAATAATTGACACAACAGGAACAGAAACTTAAATTGAACGCTGTAATCATCAGTTTTCACAATTACATAATCGTGGCAGCCATAATCGCAATCGCAATTATTTTTTGATTAATTGTGCAGCCCTAACTCCCATTATAATTAATGATTCTGCGCAAGTAATTTACATTTAAAATCATTTAGTAGATGCTTTTATACAAACAACTTACAAATGAGAAACCTAATAAGCAATTTGTCAACAAAAGTCAACAATATCTGCAGTATCCACTGCCAAGTTCTCAGACTAGCAGGAGCAGTATAGAAGCGACACATAGAAAGAGACACAGAAGGAAAGTTTTATTATATAATTAAAAAGAAAAACCTTAACTTGTCTGCAAGTCACGCACTTAAGAGCTTCATCGATTATAACAGGAGTGATCCAATGTTCCCGATCTTGCCGCTGAGGAAATAACTGTGAGCATCTAAACTCTAAAATAGCCTTTCATTGCCTCTCTCGCGTAGAGGCCTTAGTATCAACAATGTCTGGATAGGTCACTTCAGGTAAACGCTTGATGTTCTTTGAAAAAATGTGTTTACTCAAGAGTCTTTAAAAGATATGGTAATGCCACCTCATTGTTTGTTTTTTAGTTTTTGCAAATATATTGTTTGTTCTGTTTTAGCTAGACTCTAAAAGTCATTTTATTTTGACAGTTCTGCATTGTAAAAACGCTACTACCAGAAATGCTTCAGGGCCAGACATGCGCAGTAGCATTCCAATTCCTTTGTTATTGTTTAAATCCTTGGAATGGTTTTCATTACATAACCAACTACATTTACAAGTTTGTTCGAACATGATCAAATTGCACGATTGCTCAACTAATAAAGTGTTGCGCTTGCAATTAGTTCTATTGAAATCTAACTTGGCTATTGTTCTCCCCGTAAACATACTAACATTGACAGGTTCATTGCAAACCCTTGTGAAACACCACATTAACACTAAGTAAACAAAGTGGAAATACTGTAATAAGCTTTTATAAAACTCTTAATGTTTACTTTGTTTGTACAGCAAACCACGGACCAAAACGAGCATTAACCAATCAACTCTCTGGATCTCTAAGACGCCAAAGTTAGACAGCAGCATGGAGGTTTAAAGATCCACAAATCATCTCCAAAATTCAAGCAGCTTTCTGGATTTTTCAACTATGCTGCTTAATCTGCAATATACTTGTCTGGTTGGTAGTTGTGTGTGAGATTTAATAATACAAGTTCAAATGTGCAATGTAGTTACACGTGTATCACTTTTCTGTGCAAATGTTATGCTTACAGCTGGTCCTCAGCCTCTCACTTATGTCTCAGATGTATTATATTACCTTTCATTTACCAAGAACTGTTCTGAGTTTCCAATTCGCTCTCATGAATGTCTTCTCCATTTCATGTTTCCTGTCAGATAGTCTGACCCGAGGGTGCTGAGAAGTGCTTAGGGAGGGTAAATACTAATTGGCACCAAGCACAGTGAGCTATTAATTTACTGTAATTAAGACAAATACAAGTGGGAACCACATAAAAAGAGGAATTAAGAGTTCCCACTGACAGCGAATAGGGTCACACAAACTGAAGCAAGTGACACAGTAAAGAAATTAATCACTAAAAGAGCATGAAAAAATAAAACATGAAATAGCATAAGACAGCTTCAATAGGTTAATGAAGTATTAGAAAAAGGAAACTTTATTTCAAACTACTTCAGAAGGGAGAAGCTTATTTTAAAGTTTCGTCAAACATTTCTCCACTTACAGGATGATGCACATGCAATGTTGCCACAATATAATGTAAAGTTACATACAATTGTCATTCTAAAACCCTAAATTAATGTTAAAACTTGATCATTCTTTAAATTATGGAAGGATTGGCTTATATAGTTACCGTTATGTAGCTTTAAAGCTTATGGGGAGGTTGTAATCAAAACTAACATGAAGATTAAGGAAATAGAGTTGTACATAATTTTTGTAAAATGTAATGGCAAAGCTGTTATAAAACTGTTATATATGCAGTTTTTGCATGTGAATATTTTATCACTTCGACCTTTTACAGTATTGCATATAGAAAATAAGCAGTTACTTGTGCTTTCACAGCTAAAACAGAAAAATGATGGTTTGCAACATAGTAATAATTGTGTCATTTACCGCAAATTGTCAGTTAGAAGTCTGTTTGTAGAGGAAGATATATTCTGTCTTCTGTTTCTGTTATTGTGGGTCTATCCTGTGTTTGTATTTGAAATGTGCTATTAATACTTTTTTATATTTTTGAGACAGGCGAATTCGACAAGTGTAAATGGATTAAACATATATAATTCTGAAGATGTTTTAGCACGTTTTTATGGCTCTAAAATGGTTAAATTTCTTTGTTTGTAGTCTCCCTGCATACACACTTGAACCAAAAAGTGTTTTGAGTTTAAATATTTCTCATATCGGTATTATTTTTTGTGATTTGTCACGGAATAAAATGCTTAATGTAGGTTTTTGTTGATATACTTTAAATGAATAGCAAAATCCTTACCTCTGCTTTTCATTTCCTCAAACAAATGTTTCTTTTGTGGAAATGCCTTAGCTCCGTCCGACCCATAGATCAAGGCTGAATTTGTACACAAATATCCACTGGCAATTGCACCGTTTGTATTGATGTTTATGAGATACAGTCAGAACGTTTATGGCCATGAATTTAAAAAGAGGCCGAGATTCAGGGGGTCCAGCTGGCAGGCAGAGTTAGAGCGAGACATAAGACAAATGAACTGGACCGCATTAACACAGAAAAGATGTGGTACTTTGTATGCAATTTACCCTGGTCTGCAATTAGTGACAGCAGAGACTTTAAAGCACACTGCTTATTACGGAGCCAATTAAACTAATCAGTCCTCAGCTTCGACAGAAGAACTCACGTCACACACTCAGGATCTGGTAATTATAGATATGACTGTAATCACTAGTGTGGTGGCACAGGGCAGAATTAAAGAAACAAACCCTTTCCCATCTGGAGAGGGGGGTGATTTTAGCCTATTAGAGATACACAATAAAAACGTCTCACTCTCCACCCGATGCAGATACAAACAGCTCTTCACATCTCTCTATTAAAACTGGAATACAGTTAGTCAATGTTGACAAAAAAGAGGTCTCCCCTCATCCTGCAAGCTGTAAATCTTAACTGTGCTCCAAATGTCAAAGCCATCAGATGCTAGTCAATGTGGCTACAGTAATGAAAATCAGTGTATGTGATTGCACTCAGGTGGGGCTTTGCATGTTTGTGATGGTGGATGCATTTCATTGATTTGAATGTGTACATCATTGAAGACGGGGAAAGGAATCCAACCTTACCCTTAACTGTGATTCCACAATTGTAGCATTTTGGTGCAGACGCCGTATTAGATTCTGACTCACAATTTGCTGCTACGGTAACACTTTCTATGAAGCCCATATTTATAATGCTTTGTAAAGGCATTATTATGCATTAGTAATGTCTCATAATATATCTTATAATATGTTATAACTTCACATATATAACTGTAACCACAATTATTTTTAATATATAATAACAATGACCTATTCGTAGTTATACCTTAGAGTATAATGCATAATAACACAAGCAACAATACACTATACTGTATATTATACTATAACTATAAATATATCAGAAACTCTAAATATGTAATGTTGATCACACATGTAGCCAATCTTCTTGTGTGTAAACACACCCAAAAAATAAATAAATAAACTGATTCTGTACTGGACTCTGGATTGGATACTGGACATTAAATAAACTTGAATGTTTGTGCATCTTATTTGGAGACTTATTTTATAAATAATTTCCATTATTTAAGTTTGACTTTAAAGTTATTGTATGTTACAAGTTTATGTTATGGCTGTTAATAAGAATATATTGCGTTTGTAACTTTACTTAAAGCAGGCAAATACCACTTCTAATATGATCATGTCATAAAGCCTTTTGACTGTTTACACTATGCTGCTTTTGCATGAAAGCACTTATACGATCTGTTGAACTTTATTTACATCTGCTGCATTAAAATTGGAGGTTGCTTGTGTTATTATGTAATATACTCTAAAGTATAACAATGAATAGAAGTCATGCAATGTATTATAACTGTATTTATACTTATTTATGAGAAGTTATAACTTATGCAGAATAATGCATTTGTAATGCCTTTACAATGCATTATAAAAATTCATAGAATGTGTTAACACTGCTACATAAGCTTTATCCAAAAGGAATAGATTACTACAAAAATTGTATTCAAAAATGTGCTTAAATCAGATAGAAAAGCATTACCATAACAGATGATTTATAATTTGGGAAGATGCTTTAATATACAGCACAACATCTGAACAAAGCATGGTTACAAATATTAATGAAAACAATTATGTGTTTTAGTTTTGAATGTTACATCTGTTAAGAGGTTAAAATGCATTTATAGCTAATTATAATTATAATTCAAGTTTTCCCAAGCAATCAGGTCCTTGTTAGTGATCATCACAACCCCTCACCCAGCGTTTCATTTTACGGCCATTACAGTAACTATTCCAGGTGTCCCTGTATACAGAAAGATCAACAAAACCATTATGTAAAAATCATAAATGCATGGCAGTTTCAATAATAGCAGATAGTGTGGAATAATAAGCAGAACTTGAGGCCAAACTCCACAAGGAACAAGTATCATTTGTTATGGGCGTTGTTTGGATTAATACGCATAATCTGCTATGTGTATCCAATGAATACATACCATGCTTTCAGGCCTTCAGCTTTCACAATGTTCTTTGCACATTCAACTGAAGCTTTCAGGTCATCCTTTAGCAAATCTATCAAAGGAGAAATGTTTTGCACTCAAATGACATTCAGTGGGGTTAAAACTTGGAGATCACTAGTGAAAATTCTGCAATTTAGCATTTTTCAAATTTTATACACTGATACCTTTATTAGAAACCCTATGGTCCTAATAAAGTGCCAGACATGGTCTTCTACTGTTGTAGCACATCTGCCTCAAGTTTCGACGTGTTGTGCATTCTGAGATGCAAATCTGTCCTTTAAAATCATATTGCCATGGTCATTGTCACAAATTTGCTTATTGAAAAGAGTAAATTCTTTAATATTTAAATTTTATGTTACATAATAATGCTTTTTTTCTTGTTTCTTTTCTTTTTAATCCTAAAACCTTCAGTTTATTTCAAGGTTTAAATACAAATTTATATACCAAATTTACAATGTGATCTCTATCATAGGAAAAATGCTAACAAAAAGTGTATACATTTTAACTGCTAACCAAATTGATTGATATGGTCATATGGAATTCATTAGGGAGTAAAATACCTGAACAGGGCACATTGCACATGTTTTTTCCTCCTGGAGTGCCATCATTACACCATTTGAAACTGTTTATCTGAAAGACGCCATAGTCTTTGCCAGTATCAGCCGTTCGCACTTTGTTGATCTCATATTTGCTTTCCCAGAAGGCTGTGCACACATCTGTTGAAATTAAGTGAAGGGTTTAAACCAAAGTTTTATCAGATAACAAAATAAATCAAGTTGAATCTGTTTGCTTTACATTGTATTTTACTTTTGAAGTGGATTAAGCTCATAATTCAAATATTAAAAATCAAATATTTTAAAAAATGCAGTTGCATAGAAGAGACTTAAGTCATAGATGTACTCACAGTTGCCAACTGAGAATCCTTCAAAGCCATCAAGTCCCTCTTTCTTGAATATACGGACAACATCACAGCGACTCAGCTTGATGCTCTCACATGAGGACAGCCACATCAGACACACAACCACAATAGCCACCCTCATGATATCTTTAGTGCTGCTCGAAAAGACTATCTGCTATGCTTAATATCAGCTCTCTAATGGAGTTATGATGGAGTGTATGGGCTGTCAAGTGGGATTATTTATAGGTGATTTTAAAGGTTTGTGTTGCAACCTGTTTTTCACAAGTGCATGCAGTTGGATTTCTAGTTGCTGTTGCTCCAATTATTGCAGCTGAGGCAATAACTGACTTGAGTTGTTCTGATGTGCTATTTTACATCTAGAATCAAAACTCTTCTTTTTTTTTTGCTTTCTTTCAGTAACACTTTATTTTACAGTGTCCTTGTTATCCATATTACATGTATTGACTATAGTAATAACTTATAAGTAAATTATGCATAATTACAACTAACCCTAATCCAAACCCTAACCCTGTACATGTTGTTAATAAATATTACTCAGTACTTACTTGTGTAATTACACTTTAACAAGGATACTGTAAAATAAAGTGTTACCTCTCTCTCTCTCTCTCTCTCTCTCTCTCTCTCGCTCTCTCTCTCTCTCTCTCTCTCTCTCTCTCTCTCTAATTCCAAAAGCATATCAAAACCAAACATGTTTAAAGCAGAGAAAACAAAAGCAATATCTTGATTTTCAAAAAAGCAATTTTTATTCAATTTTTTTTTCCACCCAGTCAGAGTAACTGCTAACATTCAGTCTAATATAACACAAATGTGCATATAAAATAGTATATCAAAGTAAGTTCCTCATAACAAGGGTTAGGTGTTTTCATTTCTCATCTAAATGGCCTGAATTGACCTGAAATGAGCACAAATCAAAGATTCGAAAACAGTTACATTGTGTAAAATTGCAAAAAAACTATTAAATTGACAATAACTGCAATGGAAATGGAATATGTCGACAAACAGCTCAAAAGGCAAAATGGTGTAAGACAAAGTCACTGGGCATAACCACAACCAGCCCTTAAAAGGAAGTACCTAAAAGACCTGCTGCTTGGTTCTTATTTATTTAGCGTTTTACTTAATATGCAAATTCAGTATCATTCACCAAAAAATATAAAAAGTGTAAAAATATAATTTAGTTAAAAATGATAATAAATTGAACATTCATTATAAAACAATTCAGTTAAAAAACAGCTCTAATTGAGGTATCATTAAACAAAACTGGCAGAAACAAGTTGTGAAATTAAGATTAAAATATTTTACATTTAAAATAACCTACCCCACAACATTTTTGCATTTGTGGTCTACTTTTTTTTGGACACTTTTTCTGTGTAATCTATTCAAAAGCATTAACAATTTTAAAGAAATTATACCTGCTATAATTTAATAAACTGGAACCAATATCCGAAGATGAAGTAATCAGCATTGGATGCAAGATTACACATAAATTCCCTCCTTAAAACTAGTCTCCTCTCATTGACTTAATAACGGCCCCTGCTGGAGGAGAGTTGAAGGGGCGTCAAACTTCAAAGCTTTGTCCCTTATTCAATACCAGCACTCAGGGGGAGTAACAGCAGATAAGTAACATAAGTAACCTTATTAGATACATTACATCGATTGAATAACTCACAGGTTGAATAAAAAACTTTACTGATCCTGACCTGTCTGTGTGCAGGACAGTGAGTGAATTCTGAGTGAGCCAAAGCACAGTGCAGTCTTTAAACTCGGTGTCGATCAACTGTTGGACCAGGTGCTCGGCTTCCATGTCCACACAAGGACGAGCCTCTTCCACAGTAGAATTTTGAACCTTTTCTGTTCGTAGCAACCTTTCAAACATAGCAACCTTCTCTACCCAAGGCGTATACAACATAACAAAGAGAAATATTTAACCCATAACAACTATTTGTTTGTTTTGACAATGCATAGAGGTTGCTTCATAATGCAACACAATCATACGATCATATATCTATGCTAAAACAACTTTTAAATGTAACTTTATAATAAGGGGTTATGTTAACATCAATTAACACAATAGTTAACATGCACTAAAATACTTTAAAGTAACTTAATGTTAATTTCAACATTTTCTAATATTTTATTTATTTATTATAAGTTGTATAGGTTAACATTGACACGTTATGAGCCAACATGAACTAAGAATGAACAGTTAAATTTAAATTCACCAAGATTAATAACTCCTGTATCGTGTTAATGCTTAATACCTAATGCATTTATGTTTAAAGGAGCAATATGTAACATTGATATAAAGCATTTAAAATTGGTACTGCAGTCCAAATTCAAAATATTGGAGTGAATTGTCTCCCCCGCCCCCTCCTCCCCGGACTCCAAGCTCACGCAGGTTGCCAGATTGAGGACACGCAACAGGAACGAGCAAACTGACAATGGCAAGTTGATCAGCTAATGTATACGTTTGCAGTATTTTTATTTTTTGTAAATTATCAACCAGCTCATGTGGATTTGTATAACTCTGTCAATGTTAGCTAGAAGTATTGCTGGCTTCCATGGCTGCAGCACACTGTGTTTGCCCGCTAACTTGTTTCAGATCTGGCAAACCTGGTTGTGGGCGGGATCACACAGGCCAAAACACAAACAGAAATTCTGGCCTGGAACAGACATTTTACAGTAGAATATAATGGCTGTAGCATTGTTTTCAGAGATGTCAGTATTTAAACTTAGCATGTTTCCTAAATCTCTGATAACATATTATGAAAATGTTCGGCTTTAGTACAGTAAATATATTACATATTGCTATTTTAAGGTATAGAATCTTATTGTAAAGTGTAACTCCTGTTTTACACCGAACGCCGAAGCAGGACAGAAGCAGTGTGTGTTTATTCCGCCGTCCATGTTAAAAAATGTGTGTATCAACATCGTAAGCAAAAGCAGCGTATGAGCAGCAGTGCTGCGGGAGTTTCGGTGACTATTTTTGCTGCACTGCTCAAGCTAAATTAATGTGAAAGTGCACTGTTGATAACATCATGAAGATGAGTTGACACAAAAAAGTAGATATTGCACAGATTAAGCATATATTTTGTAGTCTAGTGTATTTTTGTTTTAATTACAGATTGTAGGAAACAAACATTTTATGACAAAAACAAAATGTAATTATTATATTTATTAAGCTTAAGCAGACATACAGTTGTATCATTTAAAATTACAGCATAATACAAGTCATAGCCAAGAATATAAATTAAAACTGCCCTTCTATAAACTGTTAAACTAAGATCAGGTCTAAAGATTTAACAGCAATAAACATATACAGCTGAGTGTGCTGTCAAATTTAAATAAATGTATAACTGATCTCAGTGTTCTTTTTATATGGATTAATTAGCAAAGGAAAAAACATGGGATGATGTACCTATCTGTTGGTGAAGATGGTGAGTTAACATACTGGAAGAGCATGCTTTTTGTAAGGAAAGTAAGATTCAGCTTTTTTTTTTTTTTAACACTTAAACGTTTTGGTTGGTGTTTGAACAGATATATTGTTATTCAATGGTTGTGCATAATTACTTTATTCTGACCATATTATTAAGTGTGATTAAACCATCATCTGTTGTGAAAAAAACATTCAGGCTCATCGTCCTCCCCTCTCCTAAATAATGATGTTTAAAAATGAGCAGAGCTTATTGTGTTGGCTGTCACTACATTAAATAATTCTACAAGACTGCATTAGATAACATCAGAATCCTGCAAATAACATTTCATGACGATCAAGCTTGTAACACTTATCAATAGCTCACTCCTGATAACCATTTTATAAATGTATTTTCTTGAGCGCAGCAGTTTCTGCAATAGAAACTCTGCTGGTGTGAAAGCAACCATGCTGTTTGCAGCAAAATTGTTGTGATTCACTGCTTGTTTTTGCAATGTGTACAATGTAAAACAGGTGTTATAGATAACAAGGGCGAATTTATTCCGGTGACTTTTTCATGCATGTCTTCACTGATTTACATAGAAAATATGCATGTGATAAAATGTGTTAAGCAGAACTGAGAGTGCTAAAATATTCTTTCAAATATTTAATAAATCAAACATGCCAAGGGCAAGGTATATGTAGAAATTTATGAATGACTGGAGTTCCAATTCTGTGGAAATGTGTGGAAATTTCTGCAGGTGCAGATTCCATGTGGGCCTACGAATAACTACATTCTGGTACAATATATTGCTTTGAATGTTACATAAACGTGTACATTGGCTTGAGGCATCAAAATAGCTAACAGAATTCCCACACCTGAGAACAAGGGATGTCCTCTGTGCTGGGCACCGCAGCTGAACAGGCAATTGTCAAACCTGCTCCTTTAAATGGCAGAGTTCCAGAGCCAGCCACACCTGTGCATCAGTATGCTGAGCAAACGGGTGCAGATTAGCCCTGAGGGGGATCCGAGAATGGTATAGGAACCTGTAGTGCATAAGATACCTTGATGAAAACATTATCTGGATAATGCCTATTACTGGTGGAGCCTGGGTAAACTTCTGGATTGCGCACAATATTTAATAACATTCTTTCTACCACACCCAGTGAAATAGTTCTGTTACCTGTCAACACTCCTTCCCCTCAAGTCTTTAATTGGTTTGGCTCTGGCTGCATTCTCTGGCACTTTTCTCTTGTATGGAAAGGTAATATTGTTTCACTTGCATGAGAAATGATTTGAAGACGGCTGTGCAGGTTGTGTAGACCCACACAGGCAATGTTTACACTGTCAATCAGAACAGCACCACTGCCCGGAACAGAGAGTTCACCAAGCGGTCAGTGTATGCCTTTTCCTTGCTCACGACCCCAATCTGTGTGTATATATGCAAACATCAGCCTAAAACATACACTATCTATCTATCTATCTATCTATCTATCTATCTATCTATCTATCTATCTATCTATCTATCTATCTATCTATCTATCTATCTATCTATCTATCTATCTATCTATCTATCTATCTATCTATCTATCTATCTATCTATCTATCTATCTATCTATCTATCTATCTATCTATCTATCTGTCTGTCTGTCTGTCTGTCTGTCTGTCTGTCTGTCTGTCTGTCTGTCTGTACCATACATTTTTAAATGTACGCATTCAACATTCAAAGTGCCTTCTCTCCTTTTAAAATGATGAGATTAAGTCCCCTAATAGCCGGTGTAAAGTTAGTGGAATTTAACATCTCCCTGTTGTGGCTAGTCAAACGGTGCTCTGTAGGCGACTGTCCATGCAGTCTGGGTTAAAGAGGGGGTAGCCTTTAGTTCAATGCTTTTCCTAGAAGGGTTATGAAATCTAATGACACTCATCTAATGATTTGACAAGGTATCCTCTTTGGAATGCAGTACACAATGAATTTGTCCATTTATGGTTAGGGGTGGGGTGGTGTGAAGGTGCAAACAAAGGGAGGTGCATTTATGTGTGTTTAAATAGCATTATGTTATCCTGTACCTCCTCCATTTTGGAGAATTCACAGACTCTTTGTATGCTCAACATGTCAATGTTGACGTCAGAGGCAGCTTCAGTGTAAAGGTGAAGAGCTTCTCTCATCTATAACAAAATCTTAATTGTTATTATAATTATAACAAATGAATCAAATAAAACTCAGGATATGTAATTTATGAGGACAGTTGATCTCACACTGAAGGCACAGATGAAGACAAGAGCCACAAGTCCAGTTGAGTCTGAAGCAGGACCAAACTGACCAAGAAAAGCAAAATCCAAGCAACAGCATTTAGCTGCAATGCAAGCCAACTGCACACAAAAAGACTGATGATGGTCACAAAGTGATCGCATTACTTATTCAAAGCTGCTGTAAATGTGATGTTTGTATGACGTTCAGTTCAAAGCAAAAAAATATTTTTTCTTATGGAGTATTCTAATTTAGTAAATTATTACAAAAACACTCAGTAAGATAAATTTTTTTTTCTGTGTAAATGTTTCTGTTTACATTTTTATTTTGAAATGAATTTAGTGTATAGCTGAAACAAATACAATCAGGTTTAAAAGTCCAAACTGAAAATCTGGGAATCAAAATCTCTTTTAAACCTGGAAATAAACAAAGTATTTGAAAACATTGAAAAAGAAAAAAAAAAAGCATTGTAATGTAAAATAAATATTTAAGAATTTGCACTATTTCTAGGCCATTAATGAAATTTAAGCAAATTTGTGAACATGTTAACTGTTGACATAACAAGGATCAAAAGGTTTTGCACAAACCTGTGGAGCCCACACCAGTTTAAGTGCATGCTGTCATTAAAGCAAAAAGGGACATACCAAATAGGAAAACAAAATCATGTTAAATAAACTTTTAACTTTAACATTAATAAATAAATAACTAAATAAAAAAAATCACGAATTGTCTTATGTCTTATTTTTTTTTTTTTTAACAAAATTTGCCATAGTGCACAGTTGTGTTGTTTAATATACAGTAGATAGTCACAGATGGATGTTACAATCAAACGGTGCCCCCTAGGGTACAACTATAGTGCTGCAACATGATCGGTACAGTAAAAGCAACAAGCACAACATTTAACCTTTCTGTGATGATTCTGTTGTACTTGACCAGCAGGTTTTGATTCATGGCTTAAAGCCAGTGCTGCTGACACACCTCTGTGTGAGAAGTGACTGAAACAATTGGGTTTGTCTCCATGTTTCTGATTTGGATGTGAGCCGATGAGAAATGAGACTGAAAGATGAACAAGGAATTCAAGAAAGGCATTTCAATATAACAATCTTTTATGAACATGTTGCTTCAAACAAAAACAATCTTTGATGTTAGGTGGTGATTGGAACACGTAACACTCTTTGAACAGCCAAACATGTAAATGCATTTAGATGAATCACCTGAGTACGGAGGAAGAGGATTATCAGTGGACACACAGCCAGGCATGAAGAAGCTGATTACATTAATGGTGCTTAATATCTCCAAAAGACTCCACAACAAGCTGTGTAGATGTTTAGGCAGCTTGTCATCAATTACTCACATATCCTAAGTCAACATGATAATACAATGAGACTATTAAGGACTAAAGGAACAGTTCACCCAAAAATGTAATTTCGGTCATAATTTACCAGTACACACCCTCCTGTCATAGAGCTCATGAATTTGTAATGGACCAAAACATAATTTGCCTTCAGAAGACTTGGAAATATGTTGCATGAATTACATGGACTACTTTTATGATACTTTTAGGTTCTTTATTATGTTTTAAAATGAGTCCCTATCAACTGCCATTGTTTAACAACAAAATGGATCAGGATATCATACAAAATTTTCCTTTTGTGTTAACCATAACAAATAATGTCACACAGGTTTTGAACGACATGAGGTAGAGTAAACAATAAATGAGTAAATTATGACAGATTTGTCAGTTTTGGCATAATAATTCCTTTAAAACTGAATAGAACCAGCTCTTATGTTTTCCACCATATTTGCTTGTATCTGTTGTTGTCAATTTAACAACAGAGGTAACATTACATTTAAGGCATATTGTTAGACAAGCTAATATCTCTCTAAATCACAAATGGAGTAAATAAGTAGTAATTAAGCAGATGCTGTTACCCAAAGCCAAATATAATTTACCTATTGGGTTATGTGCCTTGTGCACCTTATATGTGCACAATGGTGGTAGCTCATGGTCTGCTACTTCCAGGAATCTAACCAGCAACCTTTCAGCTACAGGCCATAAGCTTTGAACTCTATGCCAAATCTACATCTGGAGGATGACTTTCACCTGAATGAAAGTATGTAATAGCAGTGTGGTGTCTGTCGCCCGAACAAAAATTTGATGCCCTTCTTTTAAAACTTGTAAAAAAAATTGTGTCATGTTGTCAGAAAAAAAGTACCTTTTGGTGATATCTGTCCTCATCAGAATCACTATGCTTATCTCTTTTACACCTGTAAAATAACAGAATATTTAGGCTGTATATACACACGCTACACAGGTAGTAATGTAGGGAAGTTGATGTGTCCTGGCTGTGGTGTGATCTAAAAATTTTCACACACACACACACACATATTATTATCATTATTATTATTTTTTTTATGTGTCAAATAAAACCAATAAATCAGCTACAAACACACACACTCAGAAATAAGGGGGTGGGACAATAACACACCCACAATGCAGAGCACAAGTGCGCGCGCGCACACACACACACACACACACACACACACACACACACACACACACACACACACACACACACACAGATCAATAAATGGGTGACTAAAACAGCCAGAAGGGAGAACACAGAACACACACACTCATGTGCACAGTGTTGTGCAATGTACCATTTGTCATACTTGAGTAAAAGTAAAGATACCTTCATGGAAATTGACTCAAATAAAAGTAGCTCATGAGAAAACGACTCAAAAGTAACGGATATTACATTTACTTAAGTATCAAAAGTAAAAAATTACAGAAATTACAGAACAGATAATTAAACCCATGGCCACTTATTTGATTGGTGGTACTCATAATTTACTCGCCACCATGCCATCCCAGATGTGTAGGACTTTCTTTCATCTGCCGAACGCAAACAAAGATTTTAGAAGAATATTTCAGCTCTATAAGTTAATTTCAATGAATAGTGGCCAGACATTTTAAGCTACAAAAAGCACATTAAGGGAGCATTAAGTTATCCATACTACTACAGTTTACAATTCAGTTGGTTTTGGGAGAAAACAAACCAAACTGTAACTCATTTTCACTGTATATCTTGCCATTGCAATCTTTAGGCATGATCATGATTTGAAGCTTGATTTCACTTTCTAGTGCTTGCGCAGAGCGCTAGGTGGCGCTATAGGAAGTGTAATCGAACTTGAAATCCTGATCACCAAGAAATCTGATAATGTCAAAATTTCTAGTCGAAAAAGGTGTTATATTTTGGTCTATTCTCACCCAAAAATCTATTCGAACCATTCAGAAGACACTGATGAAACAACTAGAGTCTTATGGATTACTCTGATGCTTCCTTTATGTGCTTTTTGGAGCTTCAAAGGTCTGGCCACCATTCACTTACCTTGAATTGACCTACATAACAGCGATACTCTTCTGAAAATCCTTTTTGTGTTCTGCAGAATTTAAAGTAATGCACATCTTGGATCGAATGGGGGTGAGAAATTATGAGAGAATTTACATTTTTAAACGAACCATCCCTTTAAATGGTACATTCAAGTCACATCAGAATGATCATATTTATGGGATTATGGGGTAATAAGCAACCACCCAGAACACCCTGTCAACTGCAAAACAATGTGCAAAAAAACAGAAAACAACTAAGCAACAGCATAGTAACAACCTGGCAACCATAAACTGTAGCAATGTGCAAAACACACAGCAGAGATCACCTTGATAACCGCATAGCATGACCCAACAACCATCCTTGAAAACCCTATTTACCACATACTGTAGCATAAATGTGCTAAAAAGCAAATGTAACACTTTAGCAACCACCAGAAAACTACATTTGCTTCGGCAAAGACCACTCATCTTGTTTAAATGTGAAATGTAAACGCATTTTTATATGAACATGTCTCCTGGAAAGGCGGGAGATTTATCACACATAATTTCATAGCTTTCATAATGTTTAAGCCTAAACTTATACATTTAATTAGTCGGGAAATAAATAAATAAAATGAACTCACATGAACTGTTTCATGTTTTCCCCAGAGGAGACGGACAGAACACGTAATCTATCGCACGCTTCGCTTGTGATTTTGATTCAGATTCATGATTCGCACAACGAATCATTCAGACCGCCTTTTTAATCTTTTTGTTAAGTTCAAAGGAATCAAATTTAAAGATTCGACTCAAATGATTCTTTCAACGAATCACACATCTCTATCACCGATCTGCAAGCATTTTTGCACATACTGCAGTTATTTTATAATTGACTGTTATTTTATGACTGTGTTCAGTCACAAAAGTAACAAAAGGTTCTGGAGAAATTTATCAGAGTAAAAGAATCAACTTTCTCTTCAAAATGTAGTAAAGTGAAAGTAAATATCCAAAGAAATATTTATACTCAAGTAAAGTACAAATATTAAAAAACTGTACTTAAGTACAGTAACAAAGTATTTTTACTTCGTTACTATACACCTGATGATCAAAGAACACATTTTGAGTGACCCCCCATGTACGAAAGTATACATTTTCCACTGCGGGAAAGTTTACGCATAGATGCAGGTGCCTCACCTCATAGACAAAACACTACATCTTTCTGTTATGGAAACAAAGACATTTTCCAACAGCTCCAATAAATGTGGTCTCGTCAAGCCTTGCTCACAGTTCAGTCTGTAGCAGAACCATGGAGAAACGCTTTATTGTTCAGGAGACCCTGAAGCCATCTACTGGTTATTATTGTCACAACATGATTTTCAAGGCATGTTATTTATATTTTGTTCACCAGATGGCAGATATCTTCCTCCAATATATGACACAGTCTCATAATTTCTTCAAGTTTCAACTTATAGAAGTGTAGGTATTTACTGTACAAAAGTTTCTTAAATTTGCATATTCTAATTAATGGTCACATTTAGAAAATAATTTAAATAAGATCAAAATAACATGGAATCCCAAAAGATGTGCATAATTGTATTGTTATTACTTCAGGTAAGAAGAAAATGTCATTATCATCATTATCAAATTAAAACAAGTTACACCTTTGCTCTTTCTTGTCAGAAATGACCAGGAGGACCAAAGGTAGGGCTCATTTATTAATCCCATAGGAGGCAGCGTTTTGCTAATTGTTTTATTATTTTTATGCATGCAGGTTTTTGACCACTTCATATAGTGTAATATTTGTACTCAAAAAGTGCGTTTTCACACCGCAGGACAATTTATAATGAATTAGTGAAGCAAAAAGGTGATTTATCATGGTGTAAAATTAAAATATACACTTTCCATATACAGGCAGGGTGGAGAAACGGTGTATCTTGTTGATAATGCATCCCCAAGTTCATTAATGTGGGATACAAAGGGAATGTCAGCAGCCTTGTTTGGTCAGTAGGAAGAGGAGAAACAAGCTCATGATTTCCTTTTTTATATGAGATTGTATCAGGGCCCGTCATCCTTTGAGCCACTGAACTACTCTTAATGACATCCTTTCTTGCCCTGCACTAAACATCATGACTAAAACACACAAGGCCCACGGATTAAATTGGGATTTTGAAATAAATTCAGTGCACTGCCACCTTCAAAATAAAATAAAAAAATGGATGGCAGTTTGTTTTTTAATTCATTCTATTGCATATGTGTATACTCAAATCCAAGGTTTAGTTTGTTCCAATATTCCAGGATAACCAGGACCAGCACCAGATTTTAGGGTTCCCCCACCTCTGAAATCTCAATTCAACCCCTGCCTTCATATGCTTTTTGGAATTTCAAAAATAAATGTATGGACCTACAGAGCTGATATATTTTTCTAAAAATCTTGTTTTCAGTAGAAGAAGAAAAGTCATACATCTAATTTTCTAATTAGAACATCTAATTTTAGGTTCATATACGCAGACTCCCTCACTCTTTAGCAGTGTCCCCTTACTAACCTGAAGCTGTTTGACTTTGCACTCCACTGCTGAACTGACAGGAATGAGGACTACCAGTACTGCCTTCCCCACCAGGGCTCAGTTCCCAACATAGCAAGGGGGGAGGACCAGAGACAAGCCAGTGTGACTCCCAGACCTGCCACATGCTCAACCTCCTCTGACAGTAGAGTGTCAGCATTAGTGGTGTTGGAATGCAGTTGAGAATTAAGGGAAAGAGACAATGTCTTTAAAATATAAAGGAGGGAGAAATTGCGGAAATGTGAAACATTGATGAAAAAAGATAGAACATTTCAGCGAATTAATACATTTTAGGTAAAAAAAAGAATTAATTGCCAACAATCTCAAAAGAAATGTTTTGGTTGGAAATAATCAGCCTCAAGAGTGCTTGCTAAAAAATTCAATACTTTGGGAGCAAAATAATTATCATTAACGTTCTGTAGATGGCGCCAGCCAGAACAGCTTGTGCATTGGCTGTTGTCAAACTGCCCCCAGCACCACCACTGAATATGTGTGTCCCACCCAGTTAATCAGTTAAGATGTTTATTGAAAACAGACACAGTATGTATATAAGTTAGATAATATATTTTAATTGTGCATTTTTTAATGTTACAGTATTGTAGTGGTTTCTACTCAATTCACCAATGGCATAGTGATTTTTGATCACGTGCCATTTAAGGTATGGTATATGAGTGTATCAAATGACCCCTCCCCCTTTGCAATACGGGGCACCAGTTAAGAACACTATCTTATCAATTTAAGAAAACTCCCAAAAGAGCTTTTCAATAATTTAGAATGAATGTAAACTAAAGGAAGTTTGTCAGCTGATTTATGTGAAGGATTTGTGAGAGTCTGGACAACTAGTAGAGTCTTTGATCTTCAACACAATAAAGACAAGTTGTAATAAAATTAATTACACTTATTAACAATAGATATGCAAGAGTAAATACCACAATGATTAATAATGCTAATAATGAATGTGCACTGCAAAAGGATAATAAACTTATAACCAAAAAGGAAAGTACTGAATTAATCAATAAAACAAATAAATGACTTGAACACAGAATGGATAAATGCAATGCTGTGAATGCAGCAATGGGAGAGAATTGTATGGGAATGCCCCTTATGGGGAACCACCTAATGGATCTGGCAAAATGGTGATAAATAATGCTTATTTATCATTAAACAAATAATATACCTATTATTTGTAACAAGCTGACCCCAGGTAACTGTTATATAAGCAAGTTAGACAAACAAATGCTGCAGGTATAAACTAATGCCAAGGTCTCTAGAAAGAGGTTTGGTAAGTTTATATTTACGTTACACACAGTCGGGTGATCAGTTCGGCAGTAGAGATGTCTGCCACTGGCGATGCAGGTAGTGTGCAGTGGGAAGGGCGCAGAGTTACAATCCAGTAGTCGTTGCCACGGATGGAGGATGCTGAACTTCGGTTGTGCCAAGAGGGTCCTTGAAGAGTGGATCGGGCAGCTGGGTCAGTTGAATCTTCACAGGGTTCTTTGCAGGCTGGCTGCATCATTGAGGAGCCGTGTGGGACCAGCCATGTCTGCCGATGCAGAGGTCCTTTGTGGGCTGCGCTGCTGGAGGGGCCTTAAGGGTCAGATAAGGTCCCTCAATTCTGGGGTCCTTTTTCAGCTAGAGTCATCAATATAGCAATAAAGAAATATAAAATGTTTTGCTCGCAAAAGCTTAAACTCAGCTATCTTGTAGCCTCTTTCCTTGTCAGGTCAGAAACTCAGGATGTGGTGTATCTGCTAATGTCTCCTTCCCTGTAGAGTTGGAAACACAGGACAAGGGTGTGTCTACCTGGGGGACATATTTATCTCTTTCTGATGAGGAATAAATTGAAATCTGGTGCATTTCCGATCCTGGAGTGTGTATGGCCACTGGCACCTGAAGTAGCCACAGTGTTGCACACCCTAGTGTGGAACTCATTTGCATAGCATAAAGTACAGTGTTAAAACAGTGACTTTAACGTTTTACCCATGCATTATTTCTTTACCAAACCTCTTTCAAATTATTTAAGGCTGGAACAGATAGAGAGCAAACAAGATAAGAAATGGTTAAGTCATCGTCCATGCATTCATTTATCTGTTAATAGGTCTTTCCCATGAACTGTTGTGCTAACAGTCAACAGCCATTAACATAAACTGTGCTTTGCATGAAGTGGAGTGGAGTTTCTGTTTATATTAACTTAAGGCCTCCAAACTTAAGGTATAAATAGATCTGTGTTATTTTCCACTGCTGCTTCCTGAAAGAATATATGGCAGTTCTTGCCTAAACATTAGAAATGAGTTGGTGGGGGTAGAAGGTCCCCTTTTTCTGCTCTGTAAGAAGTGTCTGGTTGTAGTCGTAGCATCTTATCTGATGTTGCTGATCATTTGTTTATGTTCATTCACCAAGGATCCAATCACAGTGTGGCACATCTTCCACACTGGCAGTTAGAGAGGGGCCCTGCCATAAACATCCCTGGAATGCCATCTTAACTGATGTTCACCACAGAATTAATGTAATTATAATAATATTTGTCTACTTATAGTCTACTATATTGGTACACTTATTTAACTGACTGATTCACATGGCAGAGAAAATAGCTCAGATGCAGAGATCAGATCAGATGGAGCTGAGAGGTGGAACAGATCTTCAGGATGATGCATAGGCCTCATTTAAGCATTACAATCCCTGCAATCGAGCAAAATCGTTATTGAGATTTTAATCAGGCTACTTGCTACTCCAGTTCAAAATTAACACAGTTCAGCCATTGTGGTGTTTCCTATAGGGACCCACAGTGTCACTACATTGACACAAAGTCGAGTGAGTGACAGAAGGGGAACGTCTCGGTTACTGTTGTAACCTCTGTTCCCTGATGGAGGGAACGAGACGTTGTGTCCCTCTTGCCACGGGCTGAACTACACCGCTGTAATGGCTGGGACCTAGTCTCGGCTCCTCAGTGCAAAAACCTGAATAAATCTGCATTCCAGCTACCCTTTCATACCCGCATGTCGGGGGGAGTGGCCTTTTCTCAAAGATCTGAAGGTGTCTCGGGCTCTTAAGATTGACACCTAGTGTCACTACATTGACAAATCTCTTGGTTATTACAGTAACCAAGGCGTTTTTTTCTCTCTCTCGTAAATGTAAATGATTGTAAATGTCAACATCATACTGTATGTCAAAATGATTGATGCCTGTCATGCAAAAAATTAGCTCATTCATATCACAAAAAAACAGTCTGCTTTTTTATTCTGTTACTCCTGGTCGGAGTCTTCCATTAAATATTTAGTTCATACGCAGGTTTACGTTACGTTTTATGGTGCAACGCTCAAATATTTAGTATTGCGTTTTATTAATTTAAAATGAATAAATAAGGAGCATTTCCACCTTACTTCACCTGTTTACTGTACAACTGTATTGTACTTACAATTTACTTGTCATATTTTAAGATTTGTTCTGGAATATTCCATGTGTGGACACATTTCAGAAGGTAGATGTGCAGACAGTGTCTTTCAACAATAGTCAGTGAGTAATGCTCCTCTGCTCTGAAGAGCCAAATGTCAAAATATAGTAAAAGATTTCACAGTTAAATGCCTCCTCAGGTAAAATCAGATTATGTAATGCTCTGTGAAAAACACCCTGGCTATCGAAATGCTCATGCAGCTTGTCGTTCATTCTTTGCCTAACAGGCTTTGCTGTATACCGCATCCAAAAACTGGGGTATCAAAGTGGAACGGGTAGAGCTTAAAGATGTCAAAATGCCCGCTGCTTTGCAGAGAGCTATGGCAGCTGAAGCAGAGGCTGACAGAGATGCCTGGGCCAAGGCACTCACACCCTAGTCATTGAAAGACAGCTACATGCTTCACACACAAGCACTGACCATGGACTGTCTGTTCAGCAGAGTCTGCCAAGTTTAGTCTTATCAGCTCTGCAGCTTTGTGTTGTGTCTGTCGGGGGAGACACAGTGTTCTCTGATTGGTGGATGAACACCTGCAGCCCCCTGCATGCACTCAAAGGGATAGATGAACTGTAACTCCCTAAGCCAATCAATTTCCATAACAAGGGCTGCAGACCAGTAAATCACTGCACAAGCTTTGCTGTTCTAGACTCTTGCCCTAGTTTATTGTCCAAACGTCAAAGAGATCATTGCAGACTTCCAGGAAATCCAGGAAGACCACCCATCACCCTCTGCAAATAAACAGAGAGGAGGTGGAGAGTGTCAACGACATCAAGTTCCTTGGATTCTATTTAACAAAAAAGCTCACATGGACCGTGTAGCGTATTTACGGGTTTCAATGAAAGTTCGCTAACTGGTTAGTTTAGCGGTGTTGTGTTATGCTATTATCTTAGCTGTACTGTTGTGGCACGGTGGAGGGCGGGACCGCCAAACATTACAAACATTATTTGTAAGGGAAACAGTATGTGTGAGCTAGGAATTAAATTAAACGGTCCTATTTCTACATTACTATGTACGGAAATGTATAATGGAATCAGTCACATTTGACAACGTTATAATTTAGTTAAATGACAAATAAATAGATTATTTGTCTGAATAAAATTCTCCACCATTAAAATCGTAATACAACATCTAGTTGTATCAGCTCACAATTTCTACTGTAGGGAATTAGCTTTAATAAGAGAATTATGATTAATTCTCTTATTGGAGTAATATTATTCTCATGGCTTATTGACTATAATATTACACATATACTGTAGGTATAGCTTTGAAGCAAAATTTTTTAGAAACAGGGATGAGATTATATGTCAAAATATACCACAGTCAAAATGTCTTTACAAGGGAACATGAATAATTAATCAGAACTCGTTATAATTCATTATGCACATTTGGATAGGTTAATAGAATCAACTTGAGGTAGCTGAATTAACATTGCAATCCATTTTATCTGTTCGTCCCGCGAACACTCAGTATTGATTGTCTATCAATTCTCAGAAAGGATATTTTTCGTGGCCATGCAAAAATAACTCTTAAGCATGGAGCTGAGATAGAATCGTTAAATTTACATTAATTTACAAGCAGACCAGAATCAACTCGCAAGAATGTACACAAAAGTTGATTTAACTAAAATACAAACACATAACTAATCTAAACAAAACATACACATGAAACACTCATACATGGGAAAGGGAAAAGAGAAAATAAAATGAAAAGAGAAAGATTAAGAGGCGGGATGTTTCTTTTAACTTCTGCTGGAGGTCCCTCCTCTTGAGTCTGGCTTGACCAATGAGAAAGGTGCAATTTCCAAGTGGAAAATGTACCTTTGTTTGGAAGCTGACTCATTTTCATGATTGGGGTTAGTTTAAGCCCCTTTATGCTCTGATTAATATAGCAAGCATACAATGCATGCTGTCACAAGTCATGCATAAAACAGTATACAGTACCAAAAAAAAAAAAAACACTTTACAAGACAGTAAAGTTCCTATACATAATGTCCTGGGGATACACATGTGAATTTATAGGCAGTTTGTTCATAATTTAATTAAGGAAAGTCTGTTGTTCTGGGCTTTGAGTCAATTTCTTATGGGGCAAAGATTGCTCTGGAATGTAAATTCCCCCACTTGGAATGTCACTCGGGATCCACTCTTTGCTGGTCCAGTGGCAGCAAAAACAGTGATAAAGAAAGAAAGGATAATGATCAGTGGGGGAGCAGACATAACGGAGTCGGCTTGGGCTTACTTGGACCTTTGTTTGTTACAGTCTTGAGACATCTGTTGGTTTATTCATTAAATAATGAATAATTGTGTGTCTGATTGGTCCAGATGCTACAACCGTCAACACATCCCACCTGGTGAAGGAAGCACCACAAAGGCTATTCTTCCTGAGAAAATTCAAGCAGGTCAGACTACTCATACAGCTCCAGTTGAACTTTTACCGGAGCACCATAGAGAGCATCCTCACCCACTGTAACACAGTGTGGTATGCCAGCTGCACTGGGGAAAACCGCAATGACCAGTTCTGCATAGTTAAAACAGCACCGTGGATCATAGTCTCTGAGCTCCCAAACCTGGACACTGCATATGCTAGTCGACTACACAAAAAGCCTAGCAACATCATTATGAATCCCACCCACCCAAAACACAAGATGTTTGTACCTTTATCATCGGGGAAGAGGTACAGAGCCACCAAGTCCCATACAAACAGACTAAAGCGCAGCTTCTTCCCCAGAGCTGTAGCTGCCATATTTGTCTCATTATATTTGTCTTTTCATTTACTTTTAATTTATATTTTTATATATTTTAACACCACATCCAGATATTAAGTTAAATATTATATTTTTTTAAATCTGCAAATATAATTTTGGTTTATATATCTTTATTAATGAATCCATTTATTTTTATTCTTAAAGTGTAATATGTCTAATAGTGCTTTCTGAGGGTTGCCACACTAAATTGTATCGTATTGTATACAATGACAGTAAAGTATCTTATGACTTACTATGTAACGGAAAACATATATTGAATTGTAATGAGATGTAGACTCTGACTTTTAAACCCCACTATTAAACCCCAATGTCTAAATACTGTACTTTTATAAAGCATCTATTGTAGGATTAATTAATCCGCTTACTTTTAACACTAAAGCTTTGTCATCCTTTAAGAAAAAAATCAACAAATGTTGTGATGTACTGCTTTATTAAACTTGGGCAATACAATTCTGTTTACATTGTAGATCATATGTACAGTAATATGTACTTTGCCTTAAATATCATATACTCTCCCTAGTAGAGTGATCTTTTATGGTGTATGCCTGTGTGATAGCAAAATATACAAATACACATCAAATGTACACAGAGAACATGCATTATAACTGTAAAAATATGAATAACCCTGTATGTATCTCACATGTGCAATCAGAGCCGGCCCGTGGCATAAACGGTTGCACAAAAATATTTTTTTATTTTTTTGTCAGAAGTGCGACCCACTACACCTGTGAGTTAAATGTGCCACTAACATCCTTACTTTACTGATAAATGGTTAAATAGTGTAACCATATGTCCTTTTTTCCTCTTTTTCTGACCTGATAAAAAGCATCCAGTAGGGATTTCAAAATTGGACTACATTTTTTGCCTTTGTCTTCATATTACTGTACTCTCTATGCAGTTAGGACTATCATACATTCAGTATATTTGTTACCGTGCATCAAATTTGAAATGTATACGTGTCCTTATGTGATTATTCTGGCTGAGAGGCGCTGTGGCATAGCGTGTACGTGGTCAAAGTGCTTTTTTAAAATTCTTTCTCTCATGCACCTGCCTGCAACACACTGTATGTCTGTGCACAAGTAAAATATTGCCAGATTGCTCTGCCGCTAGAAAAATCAAGAATGCTAGTACACTTTTAAAAGTATGTTCCCCAACTTTGTGAATTGTTGAAAAGAACAGCGGTTTCATCACACTCGTGCTTGCCTCGCATTGTCATTTTCAACTGAAAATGTTGACTATATCGAGAAAACATAAAATATACTAAGTATCGGGCCTGGGTAGCTCAGCAAGTAAAGATGCTGACTACCACACCTTGAGTCACAAGGTCGAATCCAGGGCATGCTGAGTGACTCCAGTCAGGCTTCCTAAGCAACCAATTGGCCCAGTTGCTAGGGTGGGTAGAGTCACGTTGGGTTAACCCCTTTGTGGTCGCTTTAATGTGGTTCTTGCTCTCGGTGGGGCACAGGCGAGTTAAACGTGGATGCCGTGGAGAATAGCATGAGCCTCCACATGCACTAGGTCTCCGCGGTAACGCGCTCAAAAAGCCACATGATAAGATGCGCGGATTGACTGTCTCAGATGCGGAGGCAACTGAGATTTGTCCTCCACCACCCGGATTAAGGCGAGTCACTACGCCACCACGAGGAGTGCATGCCAAATTGGAGAGAAATGCTCAGAATTATAAACTAAATGACAATATGACTGTAACCTTTCATTACAGTGTCATGGCAAAAGACTTACTTTTAATCTGTTGCTCTCATACTGACAAAATAGTTTTAATGAGTCATGATCAGTGAGCCCTATAATTGGAAATGGGTGAACAGTTTAGTAGTTACTGTAATCTGCTATCTAATCTGATTAAACCTCACATAGACGTGTAGATCTTCTGTTCTGGCCCTGAACCCTTAAGACGCACACTCACAATGCTCTCATTTCTGCAGTCTACAAGTCACAAAATAATTCTTAGTCCATTTAATTCTCAATTCAAGAAGCTGAGGAGGAGGATTAGATATGATATGATATTTGAAATCCACAGATAAAAATGTCTGTAAAACAATTTTCACAAATATATAAACAAAAACTTGATTCTCTAAATAACAAAAGAAAGCATTTAATGCAAATACACAGCTGAAAGTATAAAGACAAATATTTTATAAATACAAATAGTCAATCAATCATGGGTTAAATATTAATGGCAATACAGCATAGCATTGTTGCCTGAGTGTTGTGGTAATCGCAGACTAACAACAAATAGATAATGAGTCATTCCTTAATTTTGTCATGGTAAGTGATCTGCATTTGACCTGTTAGAGGACAGATATAGCTGTCGGGGGGGGGGGGGCTGGAATGTCGCACGCCCGGTCCCCAATCGGCCTGATGGGGCTCGCGAAGGATAAATGCGGCCGGTGACGACGGTTCGAGAGAGAGAGGGATCAATCACGGACATGTCTGTCATGTGTGTGTTTTGTCTTAAGTTTACTATTAAAATATTATTTACGTTAACAAGCTGGTTCTCGCCTCCTCCTTGCCCATCTTAACCCCGTGTTACAATAGGCATTTAGCCATGAACTTGAGCCATGAAGTATTGCTTTATACAAAGCAAACTAATTCCTGAATCTTTATATCACTGTTACATTAAAAATGTTTTGGACTTAATTGTTACAGATTGAAGATCAGTTCAAAAATGTAGAATAATGACATTATCACACCACAGTTTACTTGCTTGTGATTTTCACCATAAGAGAGTTGAACTTGAAAAGTCCAAGTGTAAATGCAATAACTACTAATAAAGACTGGAGAGAAAAAAACACACCAAAGTCTTTCGAGCAAGTCAGTCCACTGGCAGCCATTTTTGGAACGCTCTCGGGAAGATATTTCTGGTCACGGTTGGTCAGCGTTATGATCAAAGAACAAATTTCAAATCAGCAGTAAAATCTGACAACACTGGAATCATAAATTGGGCTTTATATATATATATATATATATATATATATATATATATATATATATATATATATATATATATATATATATACCTCAGATAACGCAAAAAAATAAAAAATAAAATAAATAAAAAATCCCGTCGAGTTGATTTTCAGGAGAAGTCTGTATCTAAAAGGTCTGTGTGCGCTCAGAACTTTAGACTGCTCGCTTGCTTTTACACCCCAACAAGTCCCGCCTCCTAAATCAGGACTGGCTATTAGGAGCTTGTATTTGACCAAAAATCCATTATTGTCAGCAATCTGAGTAATATTTTTTAGGGTGTCAAAAATAAAGAAATATATATGAATTAACTTTTTTTCCCAGCAACAAAGAACTTGAACATGACATAATTTCCACTTCAGAAGTTGGAAGTAGGATAAGTCCAAAAGCACATGAAGACAGCATTGAAACATGGTGTAAAGTTAGTTGGTGAGACTACAAGCTATGTGGTAGTGGTAATTTCATGCATGACATGATTTTATAGGAAACAAGATTTCAAAAACTCCCCAGGGAAGTGTGGAAGGGTAGTTTGAGATGGACTGTGCAAGTATCCTGGCTTATTGCTTCCCTTAAACTATTACAACATAAAAATGGGCACTTCTCACACACCCAGTCTCTAACTATACAGTGTTTCTCTTCTACAGTGTACAGTTGCAATGTGAAAATTACGTATTGCTGGAAGGGTATGTTTTGGTTTGCCACAGCCTTTTGTCTTTGCTATGCTATGAATATCCCTGCTGATGTGGCCCTCTCACTGGAGTTTGGTTAGAGAACCACACCTCATCTATAAGTAACCTTGTGCCCCTTGATGCGGAATGGATAGATTGAAAGGCAGCATGCTGTGAATATTGACTGCAGCGAGCATGAAACCATTGAAATTCAAGAGACATTTTTTTAATTTTGTACAATGAAAAATTCTGGTGCTGTGTTGGGTGGCCACTTGATAAAGGCTATTCTGTATAAAATCAGGGTCCTGAAACAAAACCAGCTGACAGCCACTGAATACTAGAGTTTAAAGGGTTAGTTCACCCAAATATTTTAATTATCCCATAATTAATTCACCCCCAAGCCATCCTAGGTGTATATGATCTTCATCTTTCAACCAAACACAATCAGAGTTATATTAAAAAATATCCTGGCTCTTCCAAGCTTTATAATGGGAGTGAATGGTACCTTGAAAAAAAGCGCAGACATCCATCAAAAAAGTAAACCATACGGATTCAGGGGGTTAATAAAGACCTTCTGAAGCGAAGCAATGCATTTTTGTAAGAAAAATATCCATATTTATAACTTTATAAACTATAATCACTGGCTTCCTGTAACAGCCGTCCTCACGTTCACGAGAGAGTCTAGTTCCTGCATATGACATAATGAACGCGGAAGCACAGACAATAGAGCAAAACGCTGGTCATGAATGAGAAGTCAACAACAAGGATTTGGAAATAAAGGAAAATGTCAGAGGATTTCGATATAAGAGTAGAGGAGATTGAGTTTTTTGCCCAGCCCTATTTGTTTGAACCGGAGTAGAACCAGGAACTCCAGGAGTTAGAGGAGGCTGCAGCAGGGGTGGCATAAACAAAAGAATCTGGTAGACGGAGAGTACGGGAGACGGGGTGGTGCTCATGCAGGAAATGCAAATTGCCAAGAATGGACAATTGGAATGACTGGTACCTTAGATTTCAATTTATTTAGACGCACAAACGCATCATTTTAAGACTAATACAAATCTACAGTATAGCTAAAACAGCTCACTTCTTTTCTGCGTTTCCTTTGCAGTAAACAACACGCGTTTCCACATTCGTCACTTCTCACCGAAGCTTACGCTACACCTACATCATATGCTGGAACTCGACTCTCTCGTGAACATGCGGGCGGCCGTTACCGGAAGCCAGTGATTATAGTTTATAGTTATTAATATGGATATTTTTCCATATTAATATCGCTTCGCTTCAGAAAGCCTTTATTATTAACTGCCTGGAGCTGTATGGATTGATGATGGCTGAATACGCTTTTTTGGGCTTCAAAATCTAAGATACCATTCACTCCCAATATAAAGCTTGGAAGAGCCAGGAATATTTGTTAATATAATTCCGATTGTGTTTGGCTGAAAGAAGAAAGTCATATATACATAGGATGGCTTGAGGGTGAGTAAATAATGGGATAATTTTAATTTTTGGGTGAACTAACCCTTTAAGAGTTCCAATACTTTATCTCTGTGTCCTGATTCAGTTTATTTAATAATGTCTTGTTGGTCAAATCTTACTTTTTGTGATTTTCTATACTCTTCTGGAAAAAGTCCTAAGCTGCCCAACAGAATTACATATTGTCACACTAAGCACAGAGCAAGAATGCTGTGATCTCATCCAATCTCATTCACCACGCCCATCACTCCTCCTCCATGGCAATCCCTTGTTCTTTCTCTCTTCTTTACTACATGAACTCCACTGTTATTTCTTAGCGTTCTTGAAATCCCTCACATCTCTCCCTCTGTCTACCTCTCTGTCACTTCCTAGTAATGATGTCACTGAGGCATTTCCTGAATTTGGTGAGCATCTTTATGCTTTGTAAAGGTAAGAGACAGAACGGGTCTTAATTCAATACAGTAGATTAAACAGATTTAAGTTGGTTAGCTGTCTGATTCATTGACTCTCCCTGTCTGTTGGAGGCGATTTAAAACATTTAAAATTACTTGAGTTCAGAAGTATTTAGATATGCATTTTCTTGTGTGATGAGCTTTAACAAGTACTGTGTTTGGGGTTACGTGAGAGACCCCAAGACCATTTTAATAGCAAAAAATATCCTTGACATTAAAGTATCAGGTTGAATCTTCCTAATCTTATGAGAACTGATTATAAACAAAATTTCAACAAGAAAATGCACTTCAAGTGTCCTCCAAGTAATGTTACATTATGTTTGAGGTCCCAGAGACCCTAGACATAATACTTAATTGGGTAGAATTTTCACAGGCTTAGATTCTCTGACTGATGTACACATTGTAGAGATTGACAGTTATTTGGTTTCTTTTACAGTATTGTGTTTCTCTACTATGTGTTTTTGCTGGGGTCAAATTGATCCCAAACAGAAACAATGTTAAAATGTAAAATAGAGAGATTAAGTTTTAATAATATCTGCTAACTGAGTTTTGATTAGGTCAGAGGAACTTATCAAAAGGAAAAATAAGAGGTTTGTTTTTAAATTAGTTTGTCTTGGGGTCTCCGGGATGCCAAACTCAACATGAGGGTTATTATGCAGCCTATATTTACCAATGTTATTTATGTGACCTGTGTAATCAGTAACTTCCACAGATGGCAGACAGAACACAGCAGGCCGATAGAGGGCATGGGTCAGCTTAGGGCCAGGCAATGTATGTAGGGGGAGGGGGATTGAGGTCAAAAACAGTACACCTGCTTCCATCTCAGGAAATTGACACCTATAATCAACTCAGATCTTTCTATTGGGGAAGATGACATGGTAGGAACATGTGGAACGAGAGGTGGGATGATCTGCTTTTTTTATAGAATCCTGATCCAATTGTGCCTTGTACGTGCACACTAATTACAGAGCACAGATCACCTCCAGAGCTGGGGAATCTCCATGGAAAACCCTGAGTGGTAGCGTGTAATGTTCTTCAAAACAATGTCAGGTGAAAAAAATCAGCTATGATCTAAAGATCTGCAGAATCACCAGGAGGCTTTTATGTAGGGTGATGGAGAGATATAGAAAGATGAATCTTTTATATTGAGTGGGGATAAAGGAGACTATGATGAATGGAAACTGAATCACTATAACACATATAGTTGATAAATCAGTGTGTTCAGATTTCAGGATTTTGCCCAAAAGTTTAAACTAGAATACATTTTTAAGTTTGATGGTTTAATGGTAGACATTACACCTAGCCAAACATAGATAGCCAGACAGTCACATAGTCAGATAAACCATCAGATAGATAGATAGATCTATGGTTTATCTGACTATGTGACTGTTTTTTATTTTTTATTTTATTTTAGATAAAATGTAGATAGATAGATAGATAGATAGATAGAGAGAGAGAGAGAGAGAGAGAGAGAGAGAGAGAGAGAGAGAGAGAGAGAGAGAGCAACTTCAAGCAGAGGATTTTTGTGGGTTTGTTTACATTAGAATTTTTGATAGTTGGAGTCAAAAGTAGCGAGCCTTCCATTGGCTCTTTTGAACATTTGCTTACAAAAATAGACAGTTCTGCCAAACTTGCCAGCCATTATGTTCACATGCAAATAAGCTTTGTGGCAAACTCTTCAGCATTGTCAAATGATTTGCTGCAGGTTCACCACTTATGGGGAAGAGCTGCAAACATTTGGCAAACATTTGTGGCGAATCACAAGCTCATTTGCATGTAAAAATAATGAGTGGGAAATTTGCTGCAAGTTTGTAGGATTTCCTCCTCTATAAAACATCAACCAGATACAGCATGGATATAAGTAAGGAGAAAACCAAAATCATGACAAACTCTACCCAACCTATCATTAAGAACATCTGGGTGTAGTACCTGGGTGAAATCATCAGCGAAGAGGGGTCCAGGCCTGAAATCCTTGCAAGGGCAGCACTAACAACAGACTTGCCAGATTCAAGCCCATCTGGAGAGACAGTAAAATCAGTTTCAAATCCAAACTCAAGCTGCTGCATGAACTGGTCCTGTCTATCTTCCTGTATACTTGTGAAACATGGACACTGACAGCAGAACTAGAAAGAAAACCATGGGGATGAGATGTAATCTTAGAATCTTGGGCATCTCATATATGGACCACATCACCAACGAAGAGGTCCAAAGAAGAATTAAGGCACAAGGCCATTATGAAGACCTGGCCATCATAAAATGAAGAAAGATGCAGTTATAATCTGAGTAAAGCAGAACCATATGTGCCACATCTCCCCCATCACCCCTGGATAATCATCCTCCTTTTTAATCTGGCTGCTAATGGTTCCAGGGCAAGACAGAACAATAATGGGGAAAGAGGGCAACCCTGCCGAGTGCCCCTATTCAGAGTGAAATAATCTGAAATTAATCCATTTGTTTTTACCGCTGCTACAGGGTGTCTATAAAGTAACTTAATCCAACCAATAAATGTACTCCCGAACTATACATTTCCAAAATCTTAAAAAGATAATCTCATTCTACCATATCAAACGCCTTTTCAGCGTCAAGCGAGACGGCAGTGACCGGAGTCTGATCATTCACCACTGACTACATGATAGTGATGAATATAATTCTTTAAAAGCATTATTAATATCAATGGTCGAGGTAAACATTTCACCACCAGCAGAATTCACAGAGGGAATGGTAGAAAAATACTGATCATTTACTATTGACCACATGATATTGATAAAACACCTAATGTTATCTGATGAACTATGGCCCCGAATAAACCCCACCTGATCTATATGTATAATAGAAGTGATAACTTTACTGAATTGGTTAGCCAAAATGTACAAACATTTTTACATCTATCTGGATCAGGGAAATTGGACGGTAACTTTTACAATCACTTGGATCTTTGTCCTTTTTAAGAATCAGACTGATCCGGGCTTGTGTCTTGGTTGGGTGAAGCTTTCCATTTTTTAATGATTCCGTATAAACTTCTAACAAAAGTGGAACTAATTCTGTAGCATAAGATCTAAAAAAATACAGCGGCAAAACCATCTGGCCCTGGAGCCTTGCCTATTGGCAAGGCCTTAATTACCTTGTTAAATTCCTCCAAGATTATCTCAGAATCAAGATAATTTTTTTGCTCAGTCGTCAGTTTAGGGAGTTATAATGGCTCCACAATTTTTTTAATCAAGATTAAACACTTTAAAGGCATAATTAATATCAATGGCCGAGGTAAAAATTTCACCACCATGTTTTTGCTTATCTTTATTATTGTAAGAATTCATAAAAAAAATGTTAATTACAAAAATTCTAAACAATTATCTTCAAAAAATAAATAAATAAATAAATTAATAAAAAATAATGCTTTTAAAGAAATCTTGATCTCTATAGTTCCGTGTTCCATTGGGGAGGGGTAATAGTCATACCTGTCAACATTCCCATTTTTCCCGAGAGTTTCCCATATTTCACACCGATCTCCCTCCCGCTTCGTTATCAGTGTCTTCTGTCTCTAGGTCAGGACAGTGAGTGCGACAACTTCACTGATCTGGATTTTCACGAGTCATTCATGGGGACCAATCTGTATGTGCGTTTACTCCTCTACACCCGCACCAACCTAGAGTGCGGTCAAGAGTTTCCCCACCATAACTTCACTCAAGAGCCCCTGTTTGATGTGACCAGACCCACTACTTTTGTTATACATGGGTACCGACCCACAGGTGCACCACCCATCTGGATCAACCACATTGTTCACCTGCTAGCAGCACAGAAGGACATGAACATCCTTGTAGTGGACTGGAACAGAGGGGCAGCCAACCTCAACTACTTCACTGCCGTGGCCAATACACGTCGTACAGCTGCAAACATTACTGGCTTCATAGAGAGCATGGAGGTGAGTGTTATTTGATTATATTGTGCCCATAGGGTCATGTTTGCTTGACAAATCAATCCATCCATCTAACTTTTTAGGCTATTTTCTATTTGTGAATTGTTTGTTCCATTATATCTGCCAAATTAATGTGTGTGGTCAAAAAATTATTTTAGAATGAGGGAGCATCTCTTGACTCCATCCACCTGATTGGGGTCAGCCTAGGCGCACATGTGGCTGGGTTTATTGGGGCGATGCTAGGTGGAAGGGTGGGCAGAATTACAGGTGAGACTCACAAATGCAAGTTAAACTAAACCTGTTCTAATATCTTCAATTAGTTAAACAGTTTTGCTCAGTAAAACTTACCTATTAAATGTTTCCACTTAAATAACTGTAGGTCTGGACCCAGCAGGGCCAATGTTTGCTGGTGTTCCCCCTGAGGAACGCCTTGATCCAACTGATGCCCAGTTTGTTGATGTGCTGCACACGGATATGAACTGTAAGAATAATACAGCATGTGATCAATTTACTGATAAATTAAAATATGAAGATCTACATGTACATAGTTGTGTAAGGCTACATTTGAAATGGAATACTAACATACTTCTAAGAATATATTGTATACTGTCTATTATTTAAAAATTAGTATGTCAAACAGTATGCAACAATAAACATTTCAAACCATAGTTTGCTATTTTGTTGCTACATGATCTCACTACATGCCATGTTTAATTCAGTGAGTCTCCTTCAGTTATCATCTTGGAAATAAATTGGCTATTTGTCATTGAATAACGAGCCAACAAAAGATGTTAAAAATCATGGACAATCATGGCCATTGGTCATTTATCACATTGGAAATGAAAGACCAAGCTCACTGCTTTGAGGAATACAGTATTCCTCACAGTAGGACATGTTGTATAATGCACATTTTGGAAAATTGTAAAAAGTAATACATACATTTTCATGCATACAGCAAATGTGCTTACTCACATATTGTGCACAGTGCAAATACAGCAAAAATTGTTCCCAAAGTGTGCCATTTTAAATCTAAACACAGCTTAATACTCTCACGGTTAAACTCTGTACTCTGTTTCCTGTGGAAGCCTTTGGCCTTAGAGGAACCCATGGCCATATTGATTTGTATGCCAATGGAGGATTAGATCAGCCTGGCTGTCCCAAGACCATCTTCTCAGGTCAGTTTTTATAAGATCTGGAAGACATCAGTATCTAGAGACATGTAAATGAGATCCAAATAAGGAATGAGGATCACATTGAATACTATTGAAATAAACCCAAAACAGAAAAGAATAAAATTATTATACCAAAGTATCTGTTTCCATATATATATGAACCTGGCTGCGTAATTGAGATTCTGATTTTTATAACAAGGATGTTAAATAACCATATGGATCATCTCATTTGCGCTCTTCTCCACAGGGAAGTCTTACTTTGTTTGTGATCACCAGAGGTCTGTTTTCCTGTACCTGTGTGCTCTGAACCACACCTGTAACATTACAGCATACCCCTGTTCCTCATACACTGACTTCCTCAATGGCCAGTGTTTGCAGTGTGAGACCTTCAAGCCTGCTTCCTGTCCTGTTCTAGGTGCAAGTTTTCCCAATAATTAGCCAGCAAAACAAAATTCTGAGTAATTAGTAAATTAGTATGACTGATTGATTATTGAAAAAGAAGAATAATATAAACACCTATGTTCTTAATCTTAAGGTTATGACATGAGCCAGTGGAAGGATACACTCTTGAGGTTGGGGCAAACAAGAGCCTTTTTCTCAACTACAGCAGAGCTCCCCTACAGCAGTGAGTTATCAAAATTATATCTGCCTATTACAGAAGAGTTTTCTTAAAGGGAGATTGTGCAATATTTCTGATTTCTCATTTTTTACAGAGACAAGCTACAGAGTGGACCTAGTTACCTGGAACCAGTTTCTACGGTGGGGGGTGGTCATCCTCCGACTGCACAATGGAAAAAATGTAACAGAAACCAGGCTAGATCAGTAAGTATGAGTTTCTAAACAGTTTATCCCATGTTCTTGTTGTTTCTTAGGGATAATATTTCTTACAAATGTCCATAAACAAATTCCTCTTCATTTTCAGTAAGCTGTTGCGGTTTGAGCAGTATACATCCACTCGACTACTTGCCCAGTTTGATGAAGATCTATATCCAATTCAGAAAATCTCTTTACGGATTGTCACTGGAAATGTTATCGGACCACGTTACAAGATAAGGTTGCTTCATATTAGGATATCACCACTGGAGAAGCCAAATAGGTGAATAACAACACAAGATATTTTTATCCGTTACGGTCCAATTGAGACTTGTAAAAAAACAAGTGCTCTATGCTAAATTTCTCTGTTTGCACAATGTTGACAGATACCTAACTGCATATGTTCTTATCCCCAACAGGCCACTATTGTGTCGATATGATATAATTCTGGATGAGAATGCTGAAGTGTCCTTCAAACCTTTGCCCTGTTCTTGATCTCGTCTGTGAGAAATCACCTCAAACGCCTCTAAAAAATAAAAAGAGCCATTTTTAAGTAGAACTAACAAGTTCCAGGTCATAATTTTCAAGCTGGTGACTATCTGTGTTGATATTGGACAAACACACCTAGAAAGATGTTCTTCATGTGAGAACTACGTTTTCTGCATTTATAGTTGAAACGCAATGTGATACACTTTTAGCACACCCGAGATAAATTAGTGCCTTTTGTGTGAGATATTATTGCTGGGATTTTTCAGCAGTTGTGTAGTAGTATATAATCTGTTATTTCAGATGCTGTGTTTAGGGGCAAATTTGCATTGTCAGATTATGTTTTCCTGACAAATGTACTTAAAACAATTTTGTACGTTTTTGAATCCATTGAATATTTGAATCTTTTGGAATGAATTTTTAACTGTACAGTCAGTGTATGGTTAGTCATTACCAATATAAACCAGATATTCTACTATAAAGATATTTAACATGAGCAGCTTTTGAATTCTTTTTTTTTTTTTTTGTAAAATAAATGTGGACTTAAAATGATGTTCAGTTACACCATCAGAAGCATTTTTGAACAAATAGGTTTTATTTACAAAAGAAATTCTAATTTCTTTACAATGTGGAATTCACAGGATATAAATGTATCTTGTGTCATATGTAGATACAACAACAAAAAGTGTGCATTTTAGTATAAAAACAATATCAGGTAAGAGCTGGACAAGATAAGCTCTGAAAATATTTCAGACAATTCGTTCTTCAACTGTGATAGTTGAATCCATATGATTATCAAAAATCATAAACTATTCTAAACTGTAGTTCAACTGACAATCAAGTGCAAAATCAAAATCAATGTTCCAGGTTGACTGCAGGTTAAAGGACTAGTATTTATGCTACAGTAAACTTTTTCCCATGAGCCATTACGTCTCACGCACAGTTGAGCACTCTAGTATACTCTTGACTGCGAGCCTATATGGATGTGTTCAAAGCATGTGCACTATGACTGCTTTGCGATACTCTTTAGTATGGTCAACTTCATGTGCGTGCACAGATGCGGATACAGCACGTGGACTGTGCAGATGCAATTTATATCAGAGATGAAGCGGCATGTGGAAAACCAAAGTATACTTGAGCCTTTAGGCTTAGGTCCTCAGGAGTAAGAGTTAATCATTAATCTCTATCACCTCCACAATAACATTTCCTATTTTGTTCTTTTCTATCCTAAAAGCCTAGGGTAAGGTAAACGGTAATATAGTAAACATTAAAAAATATTTACTACATTGACAACTTGTCTTAAATCAAACAAAAAGTAGTGGGGGATTCATAAATGGATGAAAAAGATATTACGAAAAGCACCAGTAGTGTTGTCTCGGTGAAAGTGCAGAAAAAGCCATTGAATGATGATTTCAGTAAACCACCAACAAAACAATAATGGCAAAATAACACTGCTGTAAGTGACCTCAGATTTGAAATGTCATCTTTCTCTTCATGAAGTATCACCTGCAAAAGAAAATCTTGATTAGCAATATAAAGTGAAAAAAAGCCCCACTGTATCCCTTGTCTAAATACAGAGAATTTTTTTTAAAATATATAATGCGTAACAATATGTATCATTTCCTATAAAAAGGTTTGTTAAAGTAACTTCAAGTCACTCAGTGCTTCAATGAAGACATCAAAGAAGACAAAAATATTCTCCTAACCAGAGTTTTAAATCCTCCTTCCACGTAGTCTGCTGTTGCGATTAGAATTCTCCCTTGGATTGAAGTTCTGTCTGTTGGGAGCTGCCATTCTTTGACGAGGATCATTCTGATGAACCAGACAAGAGAGTCATGATATGAACATCCAACATTTCTTAAAAATAGACGTGTTCCATATCAACAAGAAACAGTCAAAACTCACCCACTGCCTTGGTCGTTCAGATGCTTGTTCAGACCAGCCATAGTTCCCTTCCGACTTCCCGGGATCCTCACTCACGTAGGGATCAACTGATATCATATCATCATGCTTTAATTGAGAGATGGAGATACCTTACAAATGTGCATTAATTAAGATTGTAATTACTTAAAACACAACTGATATTGTGATACCGATGCATCGTTTCATACAATTTCAACAATTCATATGATGTTTAAAGTTAAGATAATGTTAATGGAAACATTTTTCAGTCCATACCTCTCTGGTGCATTTGAGAAAAGTTGCCCCCAGCAATGGTGATCTTCACACCTTCCAGTCGCTAATGTCTTCTTCGCTCCAGATCATACCGGAGGTCACCAGGGTCAGGGACAAGCTGTTGTCTTTGCATCTAGCAGAAGAATCCAAATTTGAGCCAACATTAACAAAATGTTCTATTTGATAGAAAAATTGCACACAAAAAAAAAAATCAGAAACGGTAAAACAGAGTTTTCAACCAAAAGGTTAACTTACCGGCTCTGGCCCTATCTTGCAGAAGATCTCAGTTCCAGATGAAGACATTCCAAGTGGTCTACAAAAAGACATTTAAAAAATGAAACCACTACCAAAAATACAACGATTAATAAAACTAGAAAACATATTCTGAAGCATACATTTTCTTTTGCATGCTTGCCCATGCAAAAATGGCCACCACAATGCCATAAGTGTTCTGATGTTATAAATGTCCACTCCCAAGTCTTCATAATATTGTGTTCACTAGACATGGCTTGGGTCTCACAAATGTGAGTTTATATTATTTCTTCACTTATTTCATCTACTTGGAGAAATCTTAAGTCTGATCTCATAAAACTATAATAGTACACCTCTCCAGAACAAACAGTATGATTGAAGGTTTGTACAAATCATCAATGTTTTCCAACAAGGCAGAGGCTGTAGAGATTTACCTATTCAGGGCTGCTCCCACACTTTCCATCTCCTCATCTTCCTCTTCCTTAAACTCATCCTGAATTGAGTAATATTGTTCATTTGAAAACCGATCGTTAAGTGTGATCCCTTAACCCTTAAAGTAATTTTCTGCAAAACAAACATTTAACAAAAATGCATATTGTAAAATATAACTCCATGGAGGACAAGGAATATGCTACAAGACAAATCCATTGGTTACTAACCTTTGACTTAATTCACAAGAGTGATGATCTCTTGGGCAAATGTCCCAGAATGTACAGCCGATTCTCTATGGGTTCCAGAATGCTCTAGCAAAGGCAGGAAGTCAAAGCGCTATCGACCCACACTGACCAAGTCCAGTGATAACTGCCTATCTGACGAATATCCTAAATGACTGAATTACAGGCAATATATCATCAAGAACCATTTCGGTTGTAAAATCCTCCATTAAAAAGTTAAATTAACAAGAAGACAGAAGAATTCCTGGAGTGGTTTATAAAGTGTTTTTGAATGAATTAATAGGTATATAGCCTTAACATATGTTTAGATCTAAGATCAATAAAAACATTTGTCACAAAGACCAAATTCAAACAAAATTATAATTATCTTGCTATTTAACTGCAATGTTTATTTTAATGTAAATCAATAATCTTTTTACCAGTCATACAGCTCCTATTAAAGAAATCACCAGCAGCACGCTTGTATGAACGCAAAATATCTCCTCAAGGAAAATTTAAGGTGCTACACTTACGTTGAAAACCGGTTGATTTACTGTGGCACATTAAGAAGTACAAATATGGAATACCAGTTACTTAAATTTCACTAGCACCATTCTTTTTATCTGAAGACTGCACTTTTGTTGCATTCCATTTCTATATTTAAAAATAGCTACGCAAAGTCATAATTGCAATTTAAGTGTTGTGTCAAACAACCCTAAAAGTATACATTTAGGCAGGTTAAACCTTCACTGCTATTATATATACAATGTCGATAAAAAAAATTAAAAAATAATAAGAATAATAAGTAATTAAGAAATATGGCAGGTCTAAGTTCATGCCTCTCCTCTCGCTGTCAATGTTTCCCTCCATCAATGAAGATCCTTTATTAAGCTTTTTTTTTGTTCCTCTTCGTCAACACACGGTGATCACATCAACACATCTCAAACAGCACATTCCAACCGAGGCAAACTCTGAGGCAATCAACTCAATGAAGAGAGCGGATTTCTCAATGGCATTAAACTTTAGGATATTCCTGAAGTCTTGAGGATATCCAGGGTTTACAGATCATCATGGAGCACTCGTCTTCTCGTAAGATGATAATGATTATGATATAACGATACATTTCTCTACACGTTCAGCTGAGATCCGGACTTTCCCTTGGAATATAGCAAATTTGTGGTGTGCTGTTATTATAACCACTTCCTCCACTAGTTATTATTCAGGAATTTGCATTTACAACTTATATCCACTTCCTCAATTGTGCCTGTCCCACACATCCTTAAATATACCAAGTTTTTGCCATGTTTCCCAAGTGTGCATCTGTTGATGAGTCTTTCAGGTGACTGCCATACTCTTTCAGCGTAACTTTACACAATACAGCCAGACAGAATGTTCAGAGTTTGTTAAGATGCCTTGACCGATTCCTAGAATCGAAATGCTGAACCAAAATAAAGAAAGTGGCAGAAAACATCCCCATTGGTTTATTTTCTTTCATTTGAGCAAAGAATTTTGATTATGCTCCTCTGCTTGCTGTCTTTGTTGTGAAAGAAATGCATTGTGGTCAATACATTAGAAACATTACCTAGTGTGTCTTCTTCAGCCAAATTATCTTTGCTGTATCCACAAGTTCAAACACTAACTCAGTTGAAGAGTGTTGGGTGATTGCTGGACGAGTCCATCAATACAAATGTAAGTTACAAATAAAATCAACAAAAACATACATATGTGAATAGTCGCTTTGAGCTAGTGTGTTTTTCTGTGGATCACATCTCTTCATGCCAGGCTCAAGATGCATATTCAAGTTCATACACACGTTTTTGGTTCCAGTCCAAGATTTCAATTTGTTCTTTCTTTTCAGCATCCTCTTCTTTTGTTAAACCAAGCCCTTACTGGCCACAGGAGAAACCATCTGTAGTGAATGACAGACAGTATGTAGACTGTAATCACGGCAACACATGTGCAGACCTATTTGACTTGAAATTTCAATTGAGGCATCAAAGTAGTTCCAATGATGCTAAATGCTTTCTTCAAACCAGTTGTTGATAATTTTTATTGTTGATGACTTACCTTTTGTCAATACAGTCCTGATATAAATAAATAGAGCTTAGAGCCTGTGGGGTACTGGTATTTTGGCAGAGACATCATCTTGAAGAACCAAAAAGTAACTTAATTTCAGCAAGTAAGGAGACTGAAGTCTTTGGGTTAATTGGTGAAGCCACCCACAAATCTTATTCAGAAGCAACTGGAGATCAATGTACCATGTCAAATATTTCAGACTTCTTATTATCAAAAGATACGAAGCAATAATCAGCAGGAAGAGGTGGTTTTCCTTCAAATCTGGTATTTCTTAAAGTATGGTGATTCAGTCCATTAAATTCCAATCAAACTGAAATGTGAAACTGATGGCATGTCAATACACATCCTCTCCAGAAGACACAATTCTACAGATATGTCTGACTGCAAAACATAGATGATCTAGTCCCAAAAGCTTCGTACTTTGGGTCAAGAAATAATCGCTTACTCTTGCACCAACATCTTCATCAACTTTTCTTAAGTCACCTGGGATTTGTAGGTGCTCCAAATATCTTTGCAAAACCTTGGGTATAATCACCTGTATTGTAGACTTCAAAGCAATTGTTCTGTCAGTCCTCTTTAAAGATTTACTAGCCTTGGATCATGACATCAGGGCCTTCAAGCTGTCCAGGTTCTTGATATTTTTGAGCCAGGCTGGTGGCTTCCTTGTCCAAAACATTTTACATGGGCTGAAATTAAGGTTTGTGCATCAGTGTAATAGCACTCAAAGAGGAAGATTAATACATGTGAAAATTCTGGTCAATCCTTATTCCATCCGATTATTTTATGCTTTAAGTAGCATGGTTCAATTATTGATATATGAATCCACAAGGGACAAGACTGTGGAAATCTTCAAGAATACTTACAACACTGTAAATCCTTCTTTTAAAGGTCTTCAGAGGGCAGTACAGAATATCCTGGGAGCCTTGGCTATATATATAGGAGAGAACCATTCAAGTGGATGTGTGAATGTAAAATCTTCCTATCCTTGCAGAAAGCTTCTTCTGGTATGCTTTTTAATTCATGCAATATACCCATTGTTTATACATACCACTGTGTATAAAATTAGGGTACAACTCTTTGACCATTACTCTTCAGAAGGTTTTCTGCATTCTTTGCCACACATTGCAGAGAATCTTCCTGATGTTTCACAATTCATAGACTGTTCATCATGTCATCAAGATGTAGAGACAGTGGACAGGAAAATAGGCATGAACTTTCGACCAGAACCAAGTGGTACAACAATGATACTATACCTGCTTTGCCCAACGGAGCTACTCATGTCCACCTTGATCTTGAGGGTCTCCTGTTCACTGAAATCAATTATCGGCACAGGACCAGTGATTCAGTTGTCATTGATAAAATTAACACTATTTTATTTATACTAATACTCTACTATTAATAAAATCCGTATTTCTCATGAAAAATAATAGCCTAACTATGTCTGCAATAGTAATAATTCGATAACTTGGTATGAAAATAGAACAATTCCGAGAAAAAATAAAGAAGAAAAAAATACAGTTAGCCTAGTGTTACTATAGTAACTATGGTAAGTGATTGAAGCGGCGGAACGGGTGGAAATCCAACACCAATGATAGTAAATTGCGGCACTTAAATACGAAGATATGTCTCCAAAACAACTGCAAAAGAAAAACTCATTCAAAAACATAATACAAAAAATACACGACTAATAAATAATTAAGCTTCTTTAACAGTTCACAGCTAGGCCTGCGCCAAATAAACATGCCAACGTCACCTCAGTGATGATTTAAGAGCAAGGCGTAATGACAGTTAATTAAAACAACAAATAAACACACTTTTATTAAAACAGAATGTATAAGGTAAAAGTTATGATAAATAAGTTAATGATGATTGGCGTTAGATGCAAATACACTCGCGAAGGGTTCCGCGCACAGCGAGAAGATGCGTCCACCAAAATACCCTATTTTCGCGAAAGAAATGGACGAACTGTCACCAGATTACTTAATTAACAGATTAAATGGACGTCAGAATTAATGCGACTAATAAAATACTAGTGGATCGCAGATTTATTATGTTTCTCATACGATTAATTTGACCAAGCATCATAAGGTTGATCCGGAAGAGAATCAAATTGTGCGTTTTCTTTATCGGTACATTCTGCGCCTGCGCTATCAGTGACTGCGCGCGCCACTGGCCCCTACAGACCCTCTGTTGATTCACAGACTGATCTAGTGAAACATCATATATTTTATCTGATCCGTTCATAGGGAATTTTCACTTTTATACGTATTATTACACATTTAATGTATTAGAAAATATAAACCAGACAATTGCTATAATGTAGCTTATGTAGGGTAGACCGAATACAGTTGAAACACTGAATATTTCCCTGTTCAAGTTTGAGCTTTCATTTTCAGTGTGCATATTCACATTAGCATCCTCTCTCTGTGTGGACAATTTGAACAACATAGTTAATATTGTTGATAATTTCAGTTTTGAGGGGTACATTTTACATTTCTTTCTACTTTTCATTGTGAATAAATCATTATTTCTGAATGACCATAAAAGGAAACTTTGCTTGTTGTGATTATTGATTTGTCTACCTCCAACTAGTGTATTTTGGGACATCCTAGGACGTAAGATCACAGAGAAAATCAGGCAAACATGCAGCACATTACAACTGTCCCGATGTAGTGTTAGAACTGTAAAAAAAAAAAAAAAAAAAAAAAGAAAAAAGGCATGCTTATTCTGCTCTGTATTTGTGCACTACAGCCAAAAATGTTACAACTGTACTCGGTGAACCTATATGCAGGACTGTACGTATAATGTAGTAACAAATAGATACACTGCCAAAACTGCATTTATTGTTTATAAGAAAAGCTCAGGATATTACATCATTTTTATTGTTTGTCAATATCTCAGGGTTCTGTGACTTTAAGCAGCTGATCCATTGATTCATGCACCTTTATTTATCTTTTTGAAGAGCTAAAACAAGTATCAACCAATCACCCTCTGAAAAATCTCAAATGTGATAAAAATCCCAAGTTTTGTGGTAGGTAGGTAGGTAGGTAGGTAGGAAGGTAGGTAGGCAGGTAGGTAGGCAGGTAGGTAGGTAGATAGATAGATAGATAGATAGATAGATAGATAGAACCCATCAGTAATTTGACTGATAGACACAAACTTACAGCGTTCAAGATACTACCAAACATCAGTTCAAACACAGAAAAAATAAAAAATTAATTAAACTGAGCTCACATGCAAAGCTCACCAGCACCCTGAGTATACAGTCTTTTTTCACAAGGTAAGTAAATAGGCCTATGATTTATCAGTAAATACATTTTTTTTTAATCAGTGTACTGTACAGATGTAGAGTTGCACAATTTCATTCATTTGTGTTGCTGTTGCACTTTTCATCATAGACCTGTTTGCAGTGATATCATCACACAGAAAAAGCCCATGAAGAATTAAAAGCACAATGCTGTGTCAACACAAGGGAGTGGTGCACTTTTAATTCCCTTTTTACACTTTTACACACCAAATTACATTAGACGTACAGGCTTTTTTGTGTACATCCCCAAAACTTCTAAAAGCTGCTGACTAATAATACAACGATGCCAGAATACGTTATGATGGAATAGTTTCACACTTTACGTCTGTACTAAATATGCATATCCACGTTCAGACTACAAAGCTTGGATTGCTTAGACAATGCAGAGAATTCATGGCTTTACACAATATACGGTTTGCAAACCCCAGCCATAGAATACAGCACAATTAGCAGATACAGCACATAACAGCCTGGTTTGCTGGTCATTTATGCAACCCAAAATAAAACAAATTACACAATGGAGCTGCTACAATTGTCACAGTGTATCACTCATCAATGCTACAGGTGTATAACAAGAAGACCACTAAGACTGTGCTAAAACAGTTGCCTTTGTCTGGTGATACTACAGCGAAATCATGTGAAATACAATATCTACAAGGAACAGGCAAAACTTTATTTTATCTGCGGGGAATCAACTGTCAGGGTGTCATATCTTGACTATTCACACATGGTTTAACATTCAGTGCTTTGTTCTCTTTTTCAGATGATATTGAGGAAGAGGAGGCTCTCATGAAGAAGATTTATAAAGCTAGGAGGCACAAAGGGCTGGTCTCTCTAAGGTCAGCTTCAATCCATCAGTTCAGTCCAGCCCAATGCTTCATCAGTGTCTAAAAACGAAAAGACAAAAACAAGGTTAATTCTATCAAATTTTATATGTTTTTTTTCAGTTGCGATATTTAGGACTGACTGTCCTCGCTGTCATTTTGCAGATCCGTCTGTTCAGACAGTGTAGTCAATATCTGTTACAACTACATCCGTTGCTATAGTAATGACTTAAGTGTCAGCACAATGGCCAGAGATATAAGAGTCAATTTGGAAAGAGAGGATGGACAACTGTAAATTTTGCCTCTGATCATGTTCACCATGGATGACATCTCACTGCAGTGCAGAACTCACGAGGCAACATATGCAGCAGTATTTACACAGTAATGCATATACTGACAGAAACCACTCACACAATTAATATTTCCTAAAAAGTGAATGACACCTGTGAGCAAAATAAGTGAATTCAGACATATGTAGATACTACTGCGCTTTTTGTGGGACATTACAATCAAATTGTGTCCCAAATTACAAAAAAACCCCCAAAAAACTTGAAAACCAGTCTGAGAATTCAGATTGAAATACATTTGCAAAATTCACATTTTATGGGATTTCAAACCACATATGGATGTACTACAAACAACTAAACAGATCTGAGTGGGATGCCACAATTTGACATTTTTTGCTGTCTGTCTGAACAAAGCCTTTAACTTATTAGTGCAACATTTCTAAGACAAAAACGAGAAAAGTCTGTAGTTTACAATAATCACCTTATACTGTAATTAGATGTTGAGCTTGTCTGAGGTTGGTCTAAGACTCTGGAAATGCGATGAGTCAATAGCAGCACTGCTAAAATCCTGGATCAGGTTCTTGTTGCAGTCACCAAATGCTGGAGCAGCTGATCCTTTGGGATGTGAGACCTGCCCGGTCAGACCCAGGATATCATCCAAAGCCACAGAACTCATGCTGTTCTGTGAGATCTCGCTGACTGGGGAATAATCTGAAATAGGGAGGAGCTCTTCTCTGGAAACTGGGCTGCAAGGGAAAGTATTTCAACCATTTTAGGGCAATCTCAATGTCGGAAGTATGCTTATTAGCTACCCATTATAATCTTAGCATTTGACACATTGTGTATGTAATCTAAAATAATATTAAGATGGCATGACTTTGTTGGAGACTAACCTGACATCCATGGACTGGACCCCATCAGAGAGATCATCTGCACCACTACTCTTTGCCTCCAGTGGTTCAAAGCAAATGAGTGGAGAAATAGACTTTGCCTTCGCTGGACTTTTAATCTGTGCGTTACCTGTTGTGTGGGATTAACAGTTCTATTTAAAACAAATAATAAACTCATGTTCTACATAGGGTGTAATAGACCTTAGCTTCAAAAACTTTTCCTAATCTTATAAAACCATTTTTACTTGAAAATGTTTTAACTTGATAACATGCTTTAACTGTCCTACATAAAAATGGTTACATGTGATGAGGGCGTAGCCAGGCCGTAATGAAGGATGCCCGGTACTGAATCAGCCCAATCAGCAGGAGAGGGATAAAGAGAAGCCAGGGACACCAGTTAGAGAGAGACAGAGAGAGAGAGAGAGAGAGAGAGAGAGAGAGAGAGAGAGGGAGACACACACACATGTGGCCGCTGTGTGTGTGTGTTTATGTTTGTTTAAATTCAGTAATGTAAATAAAGTTATGTTGAATGTTCTGCTGGTTCCCGCCTCCTCCTAGCCCATTTTTTACCTGTTACATTACATTATAACTTTTGGGGGGTCTTAGAGAACCCAGATATAAAACATAAGTTTTAACATGTTCTCTGATGGACATACACCATAAAGAAATACAATCTTGATGGTTTTACATTTTTCTATAATGTGTTTCTGCTAGTGTCAAATTGACCCCAATCAGACATAATGTTTCAAGAATTACCTGTCACATTTCTGAAAAGTGCAAGAGGTATAACAGAGCAATAGTGTCAATAATATCTGACTACTGGGTTTTGATTAGCTCAAAATAAATCATTTAAAAATTTTAAGAAAAATAAGAGCTTAATTTTAATTTAAAAAGAATATGAGGATTCAATATTCCAAAATCATTTTATAGCTATTTTACAAGATTGACAATATTATATATTGCTGTTGAAGAGGAGAAACACTGATTTTAGTTTATTATTATACCACATGATGGCGCTCTTTCATTATTATTTTAACAATACAGATTTTCCCTCATGCTGAGTCATTCAGCCATTCAATAACAAGAAACAGACTAATGAGTGTGTGCTTGTGTGAATTACACAGACGGATGCCTTTACACAGTGAAAGGAAAGGTTAAGCGTTGGAACATTTAGGACATGCCAACAATTATTGCCAACAAAAGCCTTCATCAGCCAAACAAGGACAATTGCATCTAAGTGAACTTCTGGAATTTAATCAAGGATGGACTTCAAAGACACTGGTCACTAATCTTGCAGTTCAAACACATTCACTGTCTAAATACTGACCCTTAGCACTTAATAAGTTTAATAATTTTTTAAATTATGTTTTTTGACTATAAATAATTCTTATTTACATTATTCATGATGTTAGCCAGAGGGGAACTGGCCCCCACAGTGAGTCTGGTTTCTCCCAAGGTTATTTTTCTCCATTAACAATCATCTTTTGGAGTTTTGTGTTCCTTGCCACAGTCGCCTTCGGCTTGCTCACTGGGGTTATTAATACAATTATTATTTAATTATTTTTAAACACGATAAAGAATCATATCTTATCTAATTCCACAACAGGGCTCCAAAAAAAAAAAAAAAAAAAAAAAAAATCAATTAAGGAGCCAATGGCTCCTACAGGGGGAAAAACAGGCGCCAAATATTTTAAATTTTTTTAACTCCATCCATTCCTTTTCGTCCCGCAGCTCGCTAACAGTGTAGTCTGTGGAGCATTCTTCGCAATTATGTGATCACGTGCATTTTTATGCTTGTTACTGTCACCGTGTTTTCTAACAGTCTCTTTTTTGAAATTGTTAGTTCCTGCAATGAACTCCGTTTTCCCCGCTATTTCTTTGATATAAACTTTTATGTATCTCGGGAAATGTAAAGCAAATTTTAAAATCAAAAGGGAGTAAACTTTTACTGTCACCAATGGCGACCTTGACAGAAATTACACTCACAAATAAATTTATTTGGTCACAAATGCGACCATTTTTAGTCGCAGTTTGGAGCCCTGCACAAGGATGATGATTTATCGACTTTATAGACATTACATTTTTATCGTCTGTTAATGCTGAACTTCTGTAAAGCTGCTTTGAAACGATGTGTGTTGTGAAAGGCGCTATACAAATAAAATTGACTTGACTTGACTTGACATGCCAACTGTAGAACTGCATTGTGATACGGGTCATATCATGAGCCAATACCTCCAGTTTCCAAGGGAGACAGTGAGATGGACTGGGAAACAGATATGGGGGATGGGGCTTCCATCTCTACTTCCTCTTTCTACCCAAACACATGACATGCAAAATGATTAGATACAGTCAGTAGATGTTTGTAATTTGACGTTATAATCGATCAGTTTGCAGGTTTTAAAGAAACAGGCTATAGATTTTACCTTTGATTCTCCATCCGGTTTTCTTGTCCTTTTCATTATCTCCTCAATACGCTGGCAAAATCACAGATGTAAACAATATTCAGTTAAAAGTCATGAATGAACGGCAAGTAATATCTGTTATCTAGTGATAAAGTAAATGCTTAAAAAAAAGGAAAAATAAACTGAATAGTGATAACTGATAATAGAAATAGATTATAATCTATTAATAATAGCTTATGTTCTCTCTTTGGAATAATGTGAACCGCTTTATAGTGCACAATAAGACCATGCGCATATATTAAGAAAGTTCTACATTTTGATCTCATGTTGACTTGTATAGGTAATTTTCTATATAAAATACTCCTTTAATTGAGAAATAAATCTGTATGGAAAAGTAGTCCTTAGAGATATCACTTCATAAATGCTACGCACTTATAATGCACTTAACATTACATTGTAATAGCATCCATTGAATTTTCTATTTAGTGCATGCTTCTAATTATAGACAAAGAGAAGCACCTTCTTCCTTTGCAGTCTCTCTTGCTCCTCCTGAATTTTCAGAAGCTCTCTCTCCTGTCTCTTCCGTTCGGCTTCCCTATGAACCCTCTGCAGTGCTTCCTCTCTCTGCCAGATAAAATAAAACACCATCCCATATCCATTCATATCACACACTCATCTCTACAATTATTCACAGATCGGTGTATAGAAGGACAGATTGGTGCTGCACGTGTTCAGGTAGGTGACTGGATGGATTAGTGTACCGAATGTGTTTTGATGTGCCGATTTTCTCTCTCTTTGTGTCCTTTTTGTGCTTATGTAATAATTTACTTGTGTATATATTGTTTTAGTTCTTTTTGTTTGTTTACAAACACATTGAAATGTCTAGGGTATTTTTATATATTTATTATTTAAACCTGAATTAAATTTTGTTTTAAGGATTTGTTTTAAGGATTTTTAAGTTTTTGCATTTTTAAACATTTAAAACAAACAAAACAAAAAAGAGTTATAATAATACTTAAGATTCTGCACTCTTTCTACTTCACTAATCAAATAAGCAAATTTGTGACACTGACTGTACAAAAGGTCTGATTTCCATGCTTCCACTGAAGATGCTCTTAGGTACTTTTTCAAATCAGGCAAAATTAAAGCAAAATACTTAATAATTGGGAAGTCATAAAATATCGATATATTGATTGTATTGACAATTCACTGTCAGTTGCCTTCCATTCAATGTAGTCTGATTTGATATCTTTGGGAGACCACAAGGGGGCAACATAACATTTGAAGCTGGTCGCATGTAGGACAGGCATAGATATCACACAAATATTACGAGCTGATTGCAGTCCAACTGTAATGTTTAATGTGTGTGTTCATGTATTCCATGTCTTTTATTTGGATAAGTTTAGTTCTTGTTTCCCTTGTCACATGATTCCTGTTTTCCCTTCATGTTCATATGTCTTGTTTTCATTGGTTTATTGATTAATTAACTTGTTTAGAGTTCTGTTTGTTCATTGTTTTTTTCTCCCATGTCCATGTTTTTATACCCTCATGTTTGCCATTGTCCATTCTTAAGTATTGAATATGTAACATAGTACATAGTCAAGTCAAGTCATGTTATGGTTAAGTCAAGCCCAGTCTAGTTTATGTTTTCACATTGGATTTACAGTTTTGGTTTGCACTATTGTAAATAAAACTGCACTTGGGATCTTCATTTCATCGTCATTGTCTTCATTTGCCAGTGCAAGCACAACGTTACAGAAGGCTTCTGCGCCTACGTCACGGGGCTATGTGAAGGACTTTTGCGATCTGGCCAGCCAGGTGGACTTTAATGAGGTTGCATTCAAGGACTGTTTCCGATTTGGACTTAATGAGCCAATCTCAATTTTGATGCCAGGCGGTAAGAATACCCTCACCCTCCCTCAATATATAGACCTCACCCTGCAGATCATTGGTTCCACGTTCACTGTGGGGGGAGGCGGATCCACGACATGGCCACCACCGAGTCAGAGGTACACGACATGGCTGCCACCAAGCCAGAGTTTCATGTCATTGCTGCCAAGCCAGAGTTTCACATCATGGCCGCCAAGCCAGAGTTTCACATATGGTCGCCAAGCCAGAGTTTCAGGTCAAGGCTGCCAAGCCAGAGTTCGTCGTCATGGCCGCCAAGCCAGAGTTTGTCATCATGGTCGCTGAGCTAGCACCATCTTTTGCTCCTGAGCCTGCTCCATGCCATGTCACAGCAATGCCTCAGCCTGATCCATGCCACATCACAGCAACGCCTCAGCCTGCTCCATGCCATATCACAGCAATGCCTCAGCCTGCTCCATGCCACATCACAGCAACACCTCAGCCTGCTCCATACCACATCACAGCCATGCCTGAGCCTGCTCCACGCCATGTCATGGCCACATCTGAGCAGTTGGACCTGGAGATGGTTCCCACCCTTGTACCCACCCTTAGTTCTCCTGTGCAGGCAAGGGGAACTTTCTACCCTCCGACCTTGCCTGGACCCTCCGAGCCTCAGCTCTGCGTTCCCTCGGCTCCACTGCCTCAGTCCCTAGTCCCTCCGGCTCCTCCTTGGTCTGTCGGTCACCTGCCTCTGCCTTGGCTCTCCTAACCTCAGGCTACCCCTCAGCCCAATCTGTCAGCTCCACTGGGGACCTCCTTCCCCACGGCTCCACCTTGGTCCTCAGTCCCACTGGCTCCGCCTTAGTCTTCTGATCCCCCAGCTCTGCCTTGCACCTCTGAGCCTCCAGCCTTGGTCCTCCCTGCCATAGGCTCCACCCTGACCCATTGATTCTTTGCTACTCTCCGGGTATCCAGTTCTCCATGGTTCCGCCCATCGAGCCTCTCATGGCTCCGCCTTCCATGGCTCCACCCCTTAAGCCTCTCATGACTCTATCCCCCACGGGCTGCACCCTGGTCCCATGCCCCACGCCACGCCTTGCACCACGCCTCAATTAATTCAAGCTGTCAAACCACAAAACTACATACTTGTAACTGAAAATACATTGTGTGGGCTCTATGAAAGATACATATACACAATATATCATGCATTAATGACTAGAGTAAATAATTAATGTCCTTTGATAAAGTTTTCGGTCAAATTTACTGGAAAACTCTTTTTTGACAGCCTCTGGAGACATTGAGCCTGTAGTGTGTACATTCCTGGAAAATATTTGTTTAAAATTTTAGAACGTGCAATTTCGTCCGCCAGATGCGTCCGGTGCGTGAAATGCTTTAATTAACCCTGCCACTCACACTTTATCAAAGTTGTGTTGAGAAATTAGTTTGACAAGACAAAGACTATTGTGTAATGCTATTTATATCTGAAAAAATCCCGATAAACTTTATATTGATAATCAGCAGGAAAATCTTCCAATTATCTATATGTGAAACGGCTTCAATCCCAAGCCTGTTTATTAATACATAATTTATTCCAAAAAAGTACATTTATTTCAATTTAACTTTTCAATTCTTATTCTGATAATATAATTTGTAAAAAAATATAAACATTTTTTTTTTTTTTTTTTTTAAGAATGCAAAATTGGAGCATTTCCTCTATTGGTACAGATTCATATACAGTATAATAAATCCCTGACCTGTCTTTCCAGCTCATCCTGAAGGTCTTTCCAACGTTGCTCCTTTTGCTGTCTGTCCTCCTGCTCTCTCTGGCAGCGCTCCTCCTCCTGTCTCTGTCTTTTCTCCTCTGCCTGCAGAGCTGCTTGCTCCTGCTTCTGTCTTGCCTCCTCTTGTTGTCTCAGGAGCTCCTCGGCCCTGAGCCTGAGAGTCATAGAGAATATGATATATAATATGTGATAATACAGTATACTGTATACACAAGAAATCACTCTGACACATAGACCCTAGAGACACGACATCTCTACCTTTTCTCTTCTAGCCGTTGCTTTTCCTCCTGCTCCTTCTGTACTCTAGCAAGGCGTCGTCTCTCCGCCAGCAGCCTGGAGGCCTCCTCAGCATCAGTGGTACCCGCTTTCCCAGTGGGAGTCACTGGAGACTCTAATACACACAGATGGATTGAAGAAAAGTCACAGTTTATAGCACATATTTATCATATTTAAAGGTGCCCATCCACTGGATCATTTGTTATCCCTTAATGCCATGGGAGCTGAAGGGACATCAGGAGATTTAAAAGGATAAATAAAAAAGGTGGAGAGTTGGGCGGCTCTTTTCAACTGTAAGTGCTATATATATATATATATATATATATATATATATATATATCGAAAGAAAGTTGCTCCTTGTGTTAAATTACTTAAAGTAATTAAACCAGAGTAGATTATTTTCACAGTTGTTCTAACTACGCCTGGTCATGGGACAATACCCACATTCTCAGATGTAAGAATGTACAGTATTCATACATAAAGAAGGTACTTTTTTAATGGCCAAGAAGTGCATTCTTCATCAAAAGCAGTACATACTCTGACAGTATGTGAATAGCCACAGTGTTTATAATTTTGGGGAAATCAACCTACAAATGGCTTCCTTACTTACTAATAATTTTCAGGATATGAAATTAATGAATGCTGCAAAAAAATGTCACTGCTAGTGTCAAACATCCTCCAGAATTTAAGTACTTACATCAAAACAGTGACAGTAGAGAGTATTTTAATGTAGAATAGGGATCGGCCAATGAATTCAAATGTATACAGGATGTTTATTGTGCATCAGTTACAGCTAATTTTGTATTTTATGTTTATTTGATATAACTTTAAAGGTAACAGCACAATTGTTTAAATTCAATATATAATCAAAATATATTTAAAATTGAGAATGTTTGACATAAATGACAGCTCATAGAGTGCTTTTATTTGGTTTGAAAGAAATTATGCCCTCATAGAGGTAAAAAATGCCCCAGAAAATACATTTCAGGAAGCAAATATTGCCCCTTAATCAAAAAGTTTATTTCTGATTCTGGTTGCCATATTGAAAACTGGGATAGGAGGAAATATCTGATAAAAAATTACACATAGCAGCTTCAATGTTAAAAAATTTGTTTTACCTAAATTGTGTCCAAATTCCTTGCTTGTGGATTTGGGGATTCTCTCTGCTCTAGAAGTCTTTCTCTCCAGAGTGTTGTTGCCTCTACTCTCCTCCCCTCCCCACCTCTTGCTCTCTGTGCTGGGCATTGAGGGTCTGTGCCTCACTGGGGAAGGAGGGTATTGCCCTTGGGAGGCTGGGGACCTTACAGGGCTCTTACAGGACCTTGATCTGAATTAAAATTGTTGAAGTCAGTTGTATCAACCTAAAAAGAGCTTAACTTTCTCAAAGGATGCATGATTTGATTCATTAGACAAAACCCCAGCAATTGTTTATTAGTTTGAAATTATACCTTTTAGGTGTGCTGGGGTTTTTGTGGGTGGATGGGCTTCGGGTGGGTGTTGTTGGAGACTCAAGTTTTTTCATAGACGGGTCAAGTAAGGTTTGGGCGATGCTCTTGTCCGATTTATCAGCCTAAGTACCCAAAGCAGAGACCAGAATCATTGTCATGATATGTTACTGTGTCATTCCTATGAGCTATAAATCCATCACTGCAACTGGACATGCACAGATCGGAGCTGTGTAGTTGCTAGGAGACCAGCTCCTCTGTGGGTTGTGTCCCACCGTGCTATGCACCAAATATAAATGTGTGTGCTATCTAAAAAAAATTGCTATTGACAACAATGTTGATCAAATCCATGCAGATCATACCTGAGGGGTTTTCGGGGTTGTGGCTGCTCCTCTGCAGTCATCCAGGGGTCCACAGAATGATGCGCTAACCTTTTTGGCTCTACTGGGAGAAGCCCTGTATGGAGACCTATGAGGGCTGGAGGGGGCTATTTGGGAACAAAGACAAGACACTGAAGGGCCAGAGGTCACAGGAAGACAAAGGAATAAAAGGGCGGGGGAAAAAATGAACCTCAATTAAATAGTGAAGATTCATAAAAACACACTTGCCTCTATCTGTCATATTGGGCAATGTAGCAGAGGAGGAGGACAGATGTCTGCTCAAAGAAGAGTCTGGGGACTCGGGCAGAATCATAAAATCTTGGACTGCAGTGAAATGTATTATGAGAGGATAAAGGGAGAAAAAAAATACAGGCACAAGCAATCAGACAAGATTGTATTAATACTGATTCACCCACAGATGTACAGTTAAAGGCACAGTTCCCCCAAAAATGAAAATTATGTCATCATTTATTCATCCTCAGGTTGTTCCAAACCTGTATGGCTTCCTTTTTCAGTGGAAAACAAAAGGAGATGTTAGGTAGAATGTTAGGGAATGACAGAATTAGTCACCATTTAATCTCATTGAATGGAAAAAAAGATGCAATGAAAGTGAATGGTGACTGAGGCTAACATTCTGCTTATCTCCACAGAAGACAGAAAGTTAAATGGGTTTGAAACAACATGAGAGTGAGTAATTGACACATGTTTGGGTGAACTATCCCTTTAATTTCGAAGGGAAAATGCTGTAGGCTTGTTGTTCTGATACAGTAATTAATGCACACTTGGGTATTAATATTTGTAATGATCAAAGACTTTTACGGAGGGCTCTGAATTTATAAGGATTTGTACTGTTTGTGTGTATGGAAGTAGGAGTGTAAATGGGGTTGTGTGTCTGCTGATACTGCTCGTGGGATTTGCAGGAGAGTTTGCTTAGCTGGGATAGGGCATGCATATCAAATCAGCTAGCAGATGAGACACCTATGCATTCTTTAGGGAGGTGTAATGCAGCTCAAGGCAGATCCTGATTACAGATCCTCCCCTGCGCATCCGGACCCCTTACAAGTCAGGGGAGAATATAACAGACCCACTAGCTGATGCATGGAGACTCTATGTCCTGGGATGGGATCTAATGCTGCATTCACGTGCTATTGGAATTAGTATACTTTCCATATTATTGAAGTCATAATAATGAGTATGTCAAGTTCAAGTGCTTTGTTGTTGGAGAGAATAGGCATAGAGGAATTTATTGGAAAAGGAGGAATTTATGAAATTCTGGTCCCCAAAGATGGCTCAGATCCCTCCTTCAATGTAAAAATAATGCAAAAATCAAAAGTATTTTAATAAGTAAATTACTAAAAAACAATTCACTGCACATTGCACTTAAGTTAAATTCAGAGGTTTAAAATCCCTAACCCTAAGTATGAGCAACAGCAATAGAGATTTTTTCCTTAACAAGAACAATTAAGAATAAAACTAACCATAGAAAGAAAAATAAAGGGGCTGAAAACATCTTAGAGGTAAGATGTTAGAGATGTAAGAGGGGTAAATTCACAGTACACCTCAAATCCAATGCAAAAGTACTATGTAAAATCTCATGCACATACAAACATCACAACCACAACATCACAATCACTATGACTTATTCTTTAGGGAAGTGAAGGGGTTGACACATAAAGCAGCAGGAAGTCAGTACCGTTCCTGGAATTGCTGGCAGTAGGGTAAGCAGCAGGGTCATTGGCTAAGGAGGCAGATGCAGGAGAAGAGGGTGGGGCAATCTTAGGGTCACCTGTGCGGCAGGTGATGCATAGCAGAGAAAGGACAGGTGTGTGAGATCGGCACAGAGTATTTCACAAGATCACAGTGAACATTATTCAGTATTCTACAAAATAAAAAAGTCACTTCAGAACATAGTGCCCCTGTGAAATACTGATATACTTTGTCAGCAGTTTTCCACTGATGGGGAGCTGCATTATTTCCAGCAGGGATTTTAAAAAATGAGTGCAATTTTGCTATATAAAGCAGGATGGTAATATGAACCACTGAAAGATTAAATAACCCAGAGCACAGCATGCACCCGATGATTCTGATCATATTAGTATATTAGAGAAACAGTGCAGAAAATGCAGTGCTGGTCCTAGGCTTTTGGGGGGGCCTAAGCAAAACGTTGTGTGGGAGCCCACGTCAGTGTGACATCCGCACACCTCTTCAGCCTTTCTCACAGAGCATTTTCAAAATAAAACAACATACAGTGAGTTAAAATTAAGGTAACATTGGTATTTACAATAACAATAAGCCAACGGTATCTAACGTGCCAAATTTCAATAAATAAAATTAAAGGGAACATAAGGCCAGTCTAATAAGCTTTTATAATCTATACATTTTAAGAACTAAAACATAAAACAGATCAAACATAATAAAACAATGAACAAGTAAATTAGAGTAAATTAATAAAGAAAAAATACAAAATAGTAGTAATACAAATGAACAATGAAACTAATTAATGACATTTTGATTAAGAGTTCACCCAAAAACATTTTTTTTCATCATTTACTCACCCTCATGCCATCCCAGATGTGTATGACTTTCTTTCTACAGCAGAACACAAACACATTTTTTTTAAGAATATTTCAGCTCTGTTGGTCCATACAATCCAAGTGGGTGGTGGTGTAGTGGGCTAAAGCACATAACTGCTAATCAGAAGGTCGCTGGTTCGATCCCCACAGCCACCACCATTGCTCATGCCACCACATGCTCCGGGGGGATTGTCCCTGTAATAAGTGCACTGTAAGTCGCTTTGGATAAAAGCGTCTGCCAAATGCATAAATGTAAATGAATGGTGACCAGAACTTTGAAGTCCAAAAAATCACATAAAGGCAGCATAAAAGTAATCCATACAACTCCAGTGGTTTAATATATGTCTTCTGAAGCGTTAAAATCAGTTTGGGTAAGAAACTCTCTGTTTAAAAAATATTAACCTGTTCTTCACCCACACCTATCAGATTTAACCACTAGAGTCATATGTATTGCTTTTATACTGCCTTTATGTGATTTTTGGTCCTTCAAAGTTCTGGCTACATTCACTTTTAATGTATGGACCTACAGAGCTGAGATATTTTTCTAAAAATCATTTTTTGAGTAGAAGAAAGAAAGTCATACACATCTGGGATGGCATGAGAGTAATTGATGAGAGGATTTACATTTTTGGGTGGACTATCCCTTTAATGCTCACTGAAAAAATGCTCTAGCACCACCTAGCATTCTGTAAAATTTCAAAACACATATGAGTATGTTTACGGCCAATTGCTTTTCCGATGGCATACTTAAATATCAAAGCTGGACACCTGGGGCCTCATGTATTAAACTCTGCTTAGATTTCTTCCTAAAAGTGGGCACAAAAGTCTTTGCATACACACAAAGAAATGCAGATTTATAAAACTGTATGTACACCAGAACCTGCACATAGTTCCCTTAATAAATCCCAGCTAGATGAAGATTGTGCATACAGTACATGCATGTGATTCATTCCCCACCCCGTCTCCTCCCCAAAATAACCATATATGGTGTGTACAACACCTGTTTTTACTATGCATATCCTCATCTGCATACAATTACCATATGCATTTCACCATTCAGACACATGATTACGGTGTTCAACGGTACGAGAAACTGTATTATAAGAGATAAGACTGTAAATGTCACATGTGCCCAAAGGTTTGATCTTGCACCATGAAGAAACATTATTTATTAAGATTTGAACTAGTTTGAATCTTGAATATCCCTTGGCAAAATTTTTTTATCTTTGCAGACATAAATCTAAACTAAATAATTTTGCTTCTCAGAAATTTTTAAAACCATTTTAAGAGTATTTTTATTGAGAAGTTAAATAGTACTGGAAACAAAACAAAAATTATTCAAATCCTTTATGCAGCATTGTCTGATATCATCAGATTACTACAATTTTATATTTGACTGATAATTTATATTAAAAAAACAGCTGAACGAAAAAATGTACGGGGGTTTCATTCAACCCAGTCTCATGAAAATGTGTATATATTTTACGAGTTGGCTATTTCGTATGATTTCGTACGAGTTTGTTCATATAATGATTTCATCACGTGCAAATGCCCGGATGTGTAATGTGTATGTAAGTGCGAGTTCGTGCACAAGCTATTAAAGACACGCTTACCCAAACCCCTTATCTAAACCTAACTGATCAGTAGAGAGTGTAAACATGATAGAAAGCTGTTATGTGAAGCAAGAAACTGTCGCATATTAGATGGAAATTATGTTCAGCGACGTCATTGGCCGTAGTGAAAGTCATATGAATTTATACAAGTGTAGTCGTTCGATATCATAAGAATTAGCCAAATTTTGAAAAGTCGTATAAATCCTTACGATTTCGCCATGAGAGTGTGTAGGTTTCATTAGTCTGTACAGTTCATTATTTGTAAAGTTGGAGTTGCCAATTCACACACACCAGTAAAAGAGTGCCTACGCACACTCAAGAGTGTCCAGACATTGCACACATATTTACGTCAAGTTTGCTTTTTATAAATCACGATTTGTTAGTGGGAAATTGCTTACGCACATTTCAATGCTCATTTCGTGTGCAACGTTTAGACATCAGGCCCCTGGAGTATGAGCTTTGCAATAATAATGTAAAGATTAACTAAGAATTTTAAATATGATTAATAAATATTTTTTATTTGTATATCGCTTTTCACAATACACATAGTTTCAAAGCAGCCTTACAGAAAATTATGCTATAATATCTGTAATGTCTTAAAGTACTCACTGAGCAGTTTCATTGAAAAAACAAAATTGAAAATCATGCCTTAAAAATAGTACATACCTCCATGCTCTCGCATTTTTCTCCTTTTCTCTGCTCCTGACGGAAGGGTAGTTTTGCTTCAAAACTATAGCCATGTCTACTTCTACATTACGTGTTATTACCTGGGCTACTTTAAACATCTTTGACAATATGGGGGCCCCCTGGCGGATAGGGGTACCTACGCAACTTGAGTAGTTTGTGTATAGGGAGGACCGGCACTAGCCTAATGTGAGACTCAATATTACACCCTAACCCACAAGGGAAAACAGGCATTATATGTTTTTCTATAACACTAGATATATTATCAATCGGATCTGATAAATGTCTTAGGGATACCTCCCTGCTCTTGGACACAGTAAATAATTGATGTAGTTATGAATGCATCACAGAGTCTGGTCTCGAAAGCAGCAATTTTTTCTTCTCAAACACAGTCAATTTATCCAACGCCCATGTCTTCTGCTTAGGAGGAGAGATATAGAATTGTATCATTGAAATATTCTGAGAAATTGATTGTTTTGGAGTACGAATCTGGCAGTAACATAACCCATAGCCCCCAGATACGCAGTATAATATGCCCTGTGTAGACACAGTGACAGCACAGTTTATGGTGTTCGTTCTCCAGTAAAAAAAATGTCTAAATTGCCCAGCAGAGCAATTGCAGGGGATTTATGGTACTTCTGGGTCTCTGATGCTGATCAGATGCTGTCAGCGCTAACCTTGAGACTCAGCCTCCCTGCAGCTGGGGCGACTCCTTCATATGCTCACTCAAGCCAGCCAGATATCAGCAACAGTGCGACGCCTCCATGACACTGCAGCTGCCTCATAAAACAGCAGCATCTAATAGAGCCTCATCCCAGTCTACAGCCACCCATGTATACAGTATGCCAAAAAAACACTCGTTTTTACAGGGAAAATGCACCAAAAATTCTAATTTAATTTATTCACCCTCATCTTGTTCAAAACCTGTATGATTTTCTGAAGACTAAGGCTAACATCCAGCCTAACATGTCCTTTTGTGTTCTGCAGAATACAGAATGTTATACAGGTTTAGAACAGCATGAGGATGTGAAAACCAATGTTCATTTTTGGCTGGACTATCCCTTTAAAACAAAAAGGCTGCAGTGCAGTTTCCACACCCTGTTTTTCTATCTCTTAATCTCTTCTTCCCACAACCCTGAGAGTTCACACAAGGGACCATCCACGCCCTCCCAGACACACTCACCCTCGCAGTCTCCAGGAGGTCCGCCCCAGGTCCAGCGTTTGGGCCTCTGGTCCACCAGCAGGTTGCGTTCCATGGAGCGTAGCATCAAGGCCTCCAACCGCTCCTGTTCGTTGCGTTCCAAAACATGAAAGAAAAGAGACTCTCTGACTGAGCTGTCGCTACGGCACCGTTCGGATGGAGATGAGGCTGGCTGCTCCATGGCGACCACCTCTCCAATCCGTCTCTGACTCCCTTTCTCCCTATCTTCCTCCCTGTAAGCACGCAAACAAAATGATGAGGGCCTTGCCTTCCGTGTCTGCCTCTTGGTCTCAACCACTCTTGCAATCAGTGACTCTTCCTATCTCTCTCTCTCTCTCTCTCTCTCTCCCAGGTGACTGTTTCTAAGAGACTGTATTGCCTCACGTAACAGAGAGCAGCTGCACTTAACTCCACCCATACCCTCCCCACCCAGCAGCTGACACAAATGGGTGAGCACACACAGAGTGAGTATTATAATGACACATGTTGCAGTAAAATCAGGAAGCTGCTCTATATTTCTCTGAATTTCTTTCATCTCCTTGCTCTCTCATAGCCACCCCACCCCATTTTCTACCCAATTTCTCCCTCTCTCAGCTCCTCCTCTAGCCATTATAGCTCTGCTTCTCACTCTGATTGTTCTTGATTGATTTTTAATAAATTGACTTAACCTGTTAATTCCCAGAGCACTGATGTTTACACATGAAACTTACACAGCACAGCTTGCCAGAATGCACAAATAAAGAGCATAAAAAACACAAAATACCACAAAAAAACACAAGAAATAAAAGCAGAAGAGTGAAAGGACAATCATTATAGAGCGCAACAGTCCCCGCCCTCTTTTTCACCCTTCCTGATTCCAGAAGTATTTTCAAAATATTTTTTTCCATTGGGATTTCATAAAAGAGTTCTAAGCCATGAACCAAACCAAAAAGCTCAAAAACAACATACAGTGAGTTAAAATTAAGGTAACATTGGTATTTACAATAACAATAAGCCAACGGTACCTAAGGTGCCACATTTCAATAAATAAAATGTTTGAATCACAACATTGCACATTAGATTTGAAGTAAAAATGCATTTAAAAATCGAAATGACCAAGGTAAAAGACTATGTACTTAACATCTTTCACAAGGGAATAAACTACAATCCCATGAAGCACTGCGAATGGCGCATTCAAAATAAAAAATGATAGAAAAATATAAAATAATTTATTTATAATTTTTGATTTTAAGTATAAAAAAATATAGAAAAATAAGTAGTTTAGGGAGATTTGATTACGTCATTCACATTGTGTCACTGAAGTGGACAGTTGCTGCAGAGTTATTTTGGCGTGATTTATTTGCTGCGATTCACTGATTGGTGGAACTTTCACTGTAGGATCATATGTAGTGTAGTTATTCACCACAAATTCTGATATTAAATACAATTTTATAAGAATGAAGATGAAATAATGCACACTAATGGCTTCAACAGGAGCATGTATCGTCAATTAACAACCTTGGAGCTCAAGGCTCCAATGGAAAAATAAATGGGATTTTTACTTCTGGAAACAGACTGTTGGGCACTATTACACATCTCTCTGCAATACTTGATTCTGACTGGCCAATCATTCCACTCTACGGTGTACAATGACCACTAAACTCTAAAAGATCACTGTCCAAGGTAAATATTTGCTACATAGCTATGCTAGTTTCATATCTAATGAAGAAGACTTCCAAAAAAAACACACAAAAAAAACAAAACAAAAGTGAAAAAAGGGTGATGAATAGTTTCATAGCTGTGAGAGTATGATTCATTATAAAACTTGGTGGCTCACATTGCATATTGTCTGCAGGTGGATGAAAGCAGGGCAGGCTACCAATACAGATTTGACAGCACTGCAGATGCAGAGGAGGTAGAATTTAATTAAAACCAAAACCTTGCCAAGAACAGAGTCATCTGAGGTAAGGCTAGACATAAAGACACAGAACTATAACGCTGTCTAAATTAGGGTTGCACGGTATACTGGTACTAATGAAATATTGCGATATTTTTTAAAATGGTACAATATCATCTTGTTGTTAATTTCGGTACCATATTAAAATATGCTGCCATTAGCAAAATGTAATGTAATGTGAGAGATTTGAGATGAAATCAAAGACCATTTGAAAATAATAAAAAAAGCCTCTATATGGCCAAGTGTGATCGTTAAACAGTAGAAAGATGGCATTTAATGAAATAATATACACTCAATTATGGATATCGGGGACAGTGAGGTCATTCAAACATCCCAGAGAGTCACCAGTCATTACAGCATGTGGCTAGTTTTCAATCAATAAACACTAAGACCTCTCTCTCCTACTAGGACAAAGCTCAATGTCACAATATATATATATATATATATATATATATATATATATATATAAAAACACTATATCTGATTGTATGGAAATGGCAAAGTAAAAATTTCAAAATGTATGTGCCACCAAGTATAATTTCAGCAACACTATTAGGACATCCTGAGCTAACATAACTTCCCTACTTCCCTACTGCTGTTCAGTCTCTGCAAAATCCAAACATGAATTTTTGCTAAGGCCTGTTTATTAGCCGCCTACAATGCAGCCCATGGTTACATCCCCATTATCTACACATAATCACATACTGTATCGACTGAATTAGCTTTTCCATATAACCATATGTCAGACCCTCAATAGTGGGAAGTCTTCCAATACCTAACAAGATACATTTTGTCCTAGACTAAAGACTGATCTTTTTAAAATGTATCTTGATAACAAATTGTAAAATATTCTCTAACCACTGGTCACATCTACTAACATAATTCCTCCCATTTCATCTTGGTCTCATCTTAGCACTTGACTTGGATATTTTGCCTCCATGTAGTAATCTTGTCACAAGGTAATATACACACTTGACAGGCTCTTGGAAATAATGTGCATCATGAAAAAAGAAAGGGCTTAGAGTCAACATGAAACAGCATTTGTAACCCATTTTACGTCCATAATGTGTTTTGAACAGAAAGAAAAAAAGATGACTTCATATTATCCACCAGAATTAAATGATAACTCCGGGTCCAATGCTCAATCTACAGCATTTGTGGCATAATGTTGAAAACCACAAAAAATAATTTGGACTCATCTATCCTTTTCTTTAAAAAATGGAAGTGAATGGGGCAATTTTTAGAGGGTTTAAAGGCTGAAATGTGAAGTTTATAATTTTATAAAAGCACACATTAATTCTTCTGTTAAAACTCATGGAATATTTGAGCTGTAAAGTTGTTAAAATCTTTAAAATTACATTGTCATGCCAAGGAAGTTGTAAAATTGGCTGCAACTTTACACAGAAACGGTTTTATCACATTAAAATCCTGTTTACACACATATTGTTTACGTCTTGTGGCTATTCTTTTGAAACAGTGAGTATTATCACGTTTATGGATTGGCCCCATCACTTCCATTGTAAGTGCCTCACTGTAACCCAGACTTTTGCTTTTTTTTTTAAGAAAGGGAGGGGTAAGTCCAAATACATTTTTGTAGAGATCAATATTATGGCAGAAATGCTGTGTACTGAATTGTATTGAACATATTCCTTTTAGAAAGTAAATAGGGTCAATTAGACTGCATGTTGACTTTAAAATATCTAAATAAACAAACACTTCTAACCTGTACCATGAGTGGATACCCTAAAGAAAGTAAAGATTAGCCGTGACCCCTGACCTTTTCCACCTCCATACGCTGCCTCCTTTTCTCCTCCACAGCTGAACGACGGATCATTTCCTTCTGGCGCTGCTCCTCCATACGCCTCCCTCGTTCCTCCTGTGAGCGTTCGTACTGCTGCTGTGCATGCTGTTCTTTCTCCAAAAAAGATCGCTCTCGCACAGCTAGAGAGAGTGGGGGGTGGATATGAATAACTCTATAGGTTGACCTGATTCAGAAAAGGCCAAGCCACTCTCTCCCTGTTGACAATACTGGTTTGTTTGTGCTAAGCAATTAGTATTATCTTCAGAAGTCTTGCTGCTTAAGAGCCATTGGATTCAGTGATGAATTGACCAATAGCCTATTGCCCTGGAATAACCCTGTCATTTAACTCATCCACCAATGTGTCAGGGATAACAGGAATCAATTTAAGCATTAACCATGGCTTTAATGCAAGCAAAAAAATGTAAATGATTCTGCAAGGTAGCCTATATCTCATTTTTTGCTATTTCTTTCTGATTTTGGGTTATTTATGCTTTAAGTTTTAGTAGGGCACTGTTTTGTTTATATTGCGCTGGCCGATATGACAATCTCCTTGAACTAATACTGACACCTAGTGCTGTGGATGCAGTATAATGCAAAAGAAAAGGTTTTCCATTACAGATGCCAGTTTAAAAATGAGCTCTTTGCAGACAGACGTGACAAATTTATTCTATGAGTAAAATTGTCATATTATTAGGGAGGTTAGGACGATAAAATGAACATTTAACCGATGCAAAATTAAAGCTTACCTTGGCTCCTGTCTTTCTCCTCTCTCTTTTCTTTGGCTAGTCGAATTCTGTCCTTTTTTGAACTGACATCTTTGCATGAGAAAAGAAAATTAAATGTTAAAGTTACATTAATAAGCAGGGAACACACACTGAAGAGTATGCCCAATCAACTCACAACCCAAGGATGTAACCAAATATTCAAGATTGAGCAGGACCAAATGTAAAAATGTAGGAATCATTCATTGAAAAATCCATATTGATTAACCAATATTCTGAATATAGGGTATATGGTGGTGCAGCCCTGTCGCACGCATTACAAACACAGGCTGGGATGAAATCGTTTGTTTTAAGGATGTAATGGTGTGCAAATAAATGCAAAATCAAAATGCTTGATGGGAAGCACAATAGCAGAAGTGATTTACCACGACTTACACTGTAGCCTGTGCCACAGACTGTCAGGTCTCTTCAAAGTTACATCACATTTAACATGCTTTTGCTTCATCTTTTAAAGAAAACACAACAATGTTTATACCAGACAGTATGTATGGCAAAATCTTCACAAGGGTTTTTGAAATCATGTGGCATGCAACTATACAATAAGCAGAGGTGGGTAGAGTAGCCAATAACTGTACTCAAGTAAAAGTACACTTGTTACACAAAACGTCTCGTTACTTTCACAAATGACATAGACATTAACTCCCCTATATTCCATTACATAATACACAAACATGTACTACAGAAGTATTATTATTATTAATGGAAATGATGTCATCATTCACCATCATGTTGTTCCAAACCCATATGACTTATATAACACAATAAGGAGATATTAGACAGAATGTTTGCCTGAGTCGCTATTTACTGTCAGTGAATGTTTTATATATATATATATATATATATATATATATATATATATAATTTTTATTTAATTTTTTTTTAAAGTGAATGGTGACTGAGACTGTCAGTCCCTAACATTCTGTCTTACATATTTTGTGTTCCACATATTACAAAGCCTCACACTGGTTTGGAACAACAGGAGGGTAAAGAAATGATGACAGAATATTAAATTATGGTGAGATATCACTTTAAAGACATAGTTTACCCAAAAATGAAAATTCTCTCATCATTTACTCACCCTAATGCCATCAAAGATGTGTTTGACGTTCTTTCTCCTGCAGAACACAAATTACGATTTTAGAAGAATATTTTAGCTCTGTAGGCCAAAATTTTGGTGCTCCAAAAAGCACATAAAGGCAGTATAAAAATAATCCATAATACTCCAGCGGTTTAATCCATGTCTTCAGAAGTGATATGATAGGTGTGGGTGAGAAACAGATCAATATTTGTCATTTTCTGCTAGACAGCAGGGGCGATATGCAGAAAGAATGTGAATCACTAAAAACACAAAAAGAATGTGAAATTGATCTGTTTCTCATCCACACCTATCACATCACTTCTGAAGATACTGATTTAACCACTAGAGTTTTATGGATTATTTTTATGCTGACTTGTGTTTGTTTGTTTAGCTTTAAATTGTTGCCACCAGAGAATGTGAGCGGACTGGAGCATTCCTGGATTAGAGAAACCCCATTCCGTGTTCACTCTTGCAACTACATTGCATTGTATGGACCTACAGAGCTGAGATATTCTTCTAAAAATCTTAATTTAAGTTCAGCAGAAGAAAGTAAGTCATACACATCTGGGGTTTCATGAGGGTGAGTAAATAATGAGAATTGTAATTTTTGGGAGAACTATCCCTTTAAGGGCTCTTGTCAGATCTGGATGAATTTGTCAATAAGAAGAGAGGTTTGGAAACATTTCTAGTAATTATTACAGTGAAAACATCCCAAAAGGACATTATATATAATGCTGAAATATAATGCCTTCTTTTGCTATTTCATAGCTTTTAAAGTCCTGTGTGGATTCTTATTTCAGTGTAGTCACAGTTTTCAGTGTTGTAAGTATTTAGATCTTTAGTTCTGTACAGCAGTACTGCCGCTCTCTAAATGCAGCCTACGTAGGGCACCAACTCCTGTCGTGGAACACTCAATGTGTCTGAAACCACCCCCTATCCACTATATATATTGCACTTTTTCAAGTTTTTGCTATTTTGTAGGAGTGTCTGAATTCTGAGTGAGCCACTCGTTCCCTACTTTTGTTCACTCATTCTTACCCACAATGCACTCTAATTTCAAGTGTACATTTCAAGTACACTCGATGACGGTTAATTTCCCAGAATCCACCATGGGGAAGACGTACGAGCTAGAAGTTTACTGCTTCCTTCACTCCTGCAATTTTTTATTTCATGCTGAATGTAGTCAATTACTTTTTGACAAATCATTACTGGATTAAAATAACATAACATATAGAGACAAAACATACAGATACATTTTAAAATGTACTCTTTATTTGATCAAATGTGTTTACTCTTTATATTATCACACAGTATATATTAAAAATGACAATCAGAATGAAGATTTATTGTATTAATATATTAAGAATAAGAATAACAAGTAAGGCCCAAGTATTTAAAAATGTCACACGTGACTTTCTGCACCAGCCCCAGAGCTCCGCCACTCTCCTTCGAATTCACTCATTTCGTTCATATAGAACAGAGATATAGTTCACTAATTGACATTCACTCTATAGGAAATAGTGAATGAGTTAACGTCGCCACAATCGCCTTGTGCACATGGCTTGAGTGAGCGTCTCATCGCGCGCAGCTGTGAACTTCCACTCTCGTAAAAGTCCCATTCAATAATCTCTCAATAAATTACACATTCATTCAAATTAAACCTAGTAATGTAACGACAGTAACGCCACACATTGTAAAGAAGTAAAAGTTTAAAAAAAAAATCATTTGAAATTTACTTGAGTTAGAGTAAAAAGTACCCACTTTTAAACCTAATCTAAAAGTAAAATTTTCCCCCAAATGTTACTCAAGTAAATGTAACGGAGTAAATGTAACAAGTTACTACCCATTGCCATCAAATGTTCTTATATAAGATTATACAGAACAAAAACAAGCCTACATTTTAAACATTCTAACTTAAGTTTTAAATTGTATTATAATTATACATGTATGCATCATTACTTATGCATGGTGCATTCATTGTCAATACATACACTGTACAGTATATAAGTTTTTTTTACATAAAGATGTAGAATTTCTATGATGACTTTAATCTCTAAATAGGTTGATTTTAAATGCATCATATATATATATATTTGTTTAAATGAACAGGTAGAAAAAAACTTTCATTTTTCTATACAGTCTGATGAGTTGGAATAAATATTAAACGCTAGCATCATTACAACTTGTTGAGATTACTTGGTAGTTAGATAGATAAGCAGATTTTTATATGAAATAACGGAGTTTTCAAAGACTACAATTGTCTTTTCAAAGATACTGACTTGGAGGACCTGGAAAGGTCAGTCTTTCTTCGGTTACCCGTCCTTACCTCAGCAGCCTATTTCCATGCCAACGGCTCAAGATGCTTGCCGTGTCCCATTTTCCTGTGATTCTGGATTTACAAGAAAATATGGCAAAACCTACCTGCCGTGTTTTCCACGATCGTGGTCATTTTCAGTGTCTATTTGGGTGTATTCCACAAATCACTGCATAGGCGACATTCCGACTCCACAATAAACTGCGCACCTAATTAACAGACACTGGCTGTATCAAAACGTGATGCAAAACAAAACAGTTTGGCCTCACTTGAAGATTGATTCATCCGAACCTCATCGATGTATTATTCTTCACGATATCTATAGTGAAGGCGGAACCAAAAGAGCGCTAGATTCTAATAAATTAAAACACGCTCGACCAATCGCTAAGCGCGTTTAAGCAACGCATTACGTCATAGCGTATGCAGAGATATATTTGGAAGATTTGAGCAGCTGCGCACGAGGAAAAAAATATCACTTATTTTCCCTAAAGACGTTCAGTTATATTAGTAGTGCCTAGAAATACATGCATAGGCTATTTCATTGATCAACAAGGAAATGTCTGCATGTCTTTTGCATAAAAGTATGATTATAAATGTGTTATAACAGTCAAACAAAGCATTGCGATTATGTTGTTCACAACTGAAAAAGGAGATCCTAATACTGTCCAAAATATGCAAATAACTTCCTGGATTGATTTCACAGATGCATGCACATTGGCAGATATTCAAACCATCAAAATAATTTATTTGGAATTATTGCAAACATGGAGTCAATACATGTAATTTAATTTCTAAAGGACCGAATGCTGTATTTAAAATATAAGGAAAGTGGTTGGTTGCAGACAGTTTGAACCATAACCTAGCATGTGCAAAGATAGCGTGCCAAATGGCCTGTTTTCACACAATATTTTCCTCTTATTCTGTTAATATTTGTCTGAACATATACCTGTTTTTTACACTGTAACAGTGATGAAAGAAATGAAAAATGCAGTGACCAATAACACTCAAGCCTAAGGCTAGACACCATCACACATCCTATTATTAGACTGCCTTATCATATCTAGTATAAAACATCAGAGACAAAGACAATAAAAGATACATTTATAGAGACATTACGTATTAAGAGGTCACTCTTCATTATTCAATTATTGGAGGTAAAACATAAGGAAGTTTTTTTTCTTTCATTTAAGCTTTAAGATAGTCATCCCAAACATGGGACTGGTAAACACATTACTGGAATTTGATGTGTGCAGATTCTGGTGGATGCATTTGTTATATAATAAACTTTTTTTTGTGACTGAAGCTAAAAAAGGCTTAAAATACAAATATTTGGGATTTTGAATGTTGTTAAATTTTATTTAAAAAATCACAGGTTTTCTGATCAAAAGCAGAGGACAAAAAACAAAATGATCGTTAGCTCCATCAAAACAATACACCCAAAATTAGCATGTTATAACCAACAATCGGCATAATCGTTCAAAAGGCCCAAATCAGCAAGAACACAACCCATAAGCTCATTATTCTTGCATGAATATGCATATTTTGCATACAAAAATACTTACTCTTCCTGGTTATTTGCTTTGTGAGCTATAATTTTAGAAAGTAAACAATTAATAAATTTTCCTCTTACATTTCTGCCAGTGATCATATGAGGAGCTTTTCTAGTTTAGTATCAAGCTATGAATTTGTAACCAAGTAATAGTCAAGTAACATATACTGAATGAAAAACTTAATTTCTTTCATAAATTCTGCAGCCCTGTAAAAATTAGTTCTCATTTGAAGTAGACAAAAACACACACACAAAACAAACAAACAAATATGGATAATGGATACAACAAAAAAAACAAAACCACTATCACTAAGTTGAACAAGGAGCCAAACAGACACAGGCTTTCAGAATTATAAATGCATTGCCCACTGCATTTGTGTGTGATCAGTAAATCATATATATAAAACATTCAAAAAGAGAGGCATTTTAGAGGTACCAGCTTTTCCCATAGAGTTAAACTCTACAGCTTTAACATTTCTATTAGGATACAGACTGCAAGACCAAACATAAAATTGTTTATCTTTTTATTGCGAATCCAGAGATTCTGTACTTGTAACTAAATTCCACTTGATGTGAAATCAATATAAATACATTAAAAGATAACAAAATGGATTTAAGGTGACAATACAGTCATGTGGATAGTCACAGAAACCCTAAAACTTGACCCTCTGTGTACATATTGTTTGGGGGAGGAGGGGGGGGTTGAGGGTTGGATTTTTGCGAAGACACTGTTGCTGCAGGCAGAGAAATGCTAATTTCCCAGCTTCATCTTCTTAGATCTGGAGAGGGGATGGAGCGTTATCATGACCACAGTTATCGCCATAATATTTGCAAAGATGCAGAATACTTAACTCAGATCTTTGCTTCAATGTTATAGAATATATGTACTTATACATTGTACATATATGGCATATACACTGCCTGGCCAAAAACAAAAGTCACCAATTAGATTTAAATAGGCAGATACTGGGGCTTTACTTAATTGGATCATTATTGCAATGATTAATATGTTTAAGTATTTTTATTTGAACCCTAACTGATGCAGTGTAGCTTCTCATTTCTTTAACAGTATCAGAAGACGTATCCCGTGGTCGTGGAAAAGATGTTACTGGCAAATTATTGGCCTGCATCAAGCAAAGAAAACAACTAAGGAGATTGCTGAAATCACTGGAATTGGGTTAAGAACTGTCCAACGCATTATTAAAATTTGAAGGATAGTGGTGAACCTTCAGCTTTGTGGAAGAAATGTGGTCGGAAAAAAAATCTTGAATGATCGGAGATCACTGAAACACTTGAAGTTACATCGTAAAACATTTACAGCTTAACTCATGGCTGTGTTTAATAGTTAAAGTAATAGCATTTCCACACTCACAATGCAACGAGAACTTACAGGATTGGGGCTAAACAGCTGTGTGGCCACAAGAAAGCCACTTATTAATGAGGCCAATCAGGAAAAAAACTACTTCAAAGATTGGACTGTGGACAGATTTTCCCTATCCCAAAACGATCGCCGCGTCAAAGTAAGAAAGGAAAGAGCAAGAAGCAATACACCCCGGCATGCATAGTGCCCACTGTACAAGCCTCTGGAGGCAGTGTTGTGATCTGGGGTTGCTTCAATTGGTCAGGTCTAGGCTCAGCAACGTTATGCAGCAATAAAATGAAGTCAGCTGATTACCTAAATGTACTGAATGACCAGGTTATATCAATGGAGTTTTTTCTTCCCTGACAGCATGGGCATATTCCAGGATGACAATGCCACAAGATTTATCGGGCTCAAATTGTGAAAGTGATTCAGGGATCGTGAGGAAACATTTTCACACATGAATTTGCCACCACAGAGTCCTGAGCTTAACCTCATTGAAAGTCTTTGGGAGACTTTACAGATTGGTTCGACTCTCAAGAAGACAGTCATCAATACAAGGTCTCGGCCAAAAATGAATGCAAATCTGGACATAAAATAAATGTTGTGACGTTACATAAGTTTGTTGAAACTCTGCCACGACAAATGTGCACCATAATCAAAGCTAAAGGCTGCTTTTTGGCCAGGCAGTGTACTTGCTGCATTTTGTTGCAGTTTTTAGTGAATATTATAAATAGGAGATCTAAGCACTTGAGTACTTACATCATCAATGTCCTCATCATCATCACCAATGTCATCAAACTGAATCTCATCATCATCACCAGGCCCGAAGGTATCAGTCTCGTTGATTTTGGCTGCAAGGCCAAGAATTTAGTAAGAATTTAAAGTGACAAGACATTAAATACAGTAAAGAAAAAGACCAGCACCTTGCAAACTAACAACTTTCTTGCATGAATTCCTGTTTAGTTCAGGTTATAATTTCCAGATTAGGATCAAATATACTCACCGTGCTCTGGAAGCTCTCCATAGGCTTTAAGACTCCGAGCCTCATCAGCATTATACTTCAAAATGACGTCTGCTTTATTATCCTAGGAGTTTAGAGATAAAATAATAAAAGATTTCATACACTGTATGAACTGTAGTTTAAGGCAGAGTATGCTTTCTTATTTTCAGAATAATAATAATGGTTTTAGATGATAAATGCAGTATATACAGTTTCAGCCCAAAGTATGCTTGAATATGGATCTAAGTGGACATAAACAGCCATTTATAATTAAGTAGGACATTTTTCACAAACCTGGTAATCCCTTAATCCAATGAGTATAATGTCTGACGTATTAATCCAAACCTACATTTTTGAAGAGACAATAAAGTGTTAAGAAAAACAGAGGAAAACAAATGTCCACATTGTTAAAGAACATACAAATAAATATATCTCTCCCTCTTTTTTATGTTTTCAGGATGGTACGCTGCCCTATGCAGATCAATAATTTCAGTAAACAATTCTTTATTTTTATCCCCTATTCTCCCAATTTGTAATACTCAATTCCCACTAGTAGGTTCTCATGGCGGTGCGGTTCGTCACCTCAATCCAGTTTGCCTACGCTTCTGAGACAGTCATTCTGTGCATTTTATCACATGTCTCACTGTGCATGACACCACAGTGACTCACAGAATGTGGAGCCTCATGCTACTCTCCGTGATCCACACACAACTTACCACATGCCACATTGAGAGCGAGATCCCCTAATTGCGACCACGAGAAGGTTACCCCATGTGACTCTACCATCCCTAGCAACCGGGCCAATTCGGTTGCTTAAGAGACCTGGCTGGAGTCACTCAGCACGCCCTGGATTCGAACTCAAGACTCCAGGGGTGGTAGTCAGCGTCAATACTCGCGGAGCTACCCAGACCCCCAGAAAAGTAAATTCTTAGGTTTTCAAACATAATGTTTGTAACTCAGTTTTATGAGATATTATTGACTTATCGGACTAAACGTCTCTCAGTCCCCAAGCCCTGCAGTCCAGCTAATTCATAAAGTGATAACAAAATGCTGAATCCGCATTCAGCCTCAAGCTTCACAAACTGGAGCTGTAAACTGCACCTTTTTCCGGAGCTTTCCCCGAATGTGACAAAGCCGCTTGACTCCATCAAAGCACAAGGCCTCCAATCTCCCATTTCCCAACATCTTGATGACCTGAGCATATTCTAGAAGACAGAAGACACTTTTTTAAAAACTGGCAAACAAAAAGCTAATGTTTTGAGGAAAAGGTACTGCTCTACTTCATGAAGGTTTAGTATATGGAGGGGCATTGCAATATACCTTGTCCATCCTCTTTGAAAACCAACTCTCTTTTCTCTGATTCATTTTCATTCTTACCACGTCGCCGATTCTTTCCTCCTTTACCTGGACACACATTAAGAAAACTGGATAAGGTACCATAATGCATGTTTAAGTTATCATGGGGTTAAGCATGAACCAATGACTATGGCAGCTAGACATGATGCAAAAACATGCTCAACTTTAGAAATCTGAAATGTTATCTGGCCTGAAAAGAAATCATGTGCTTATTGGTTGTTTAACTGTAACTGAACATGTCATACCAACAAATGTTGCCTAATTACTGAGCAAAGTACAAGCATCCAATAGAACATGTAACACCCAACATGATAGTGACCTGGATGTAGTTTAATGGTCATAATATCTACAGTTAATCATTAGCCAATTTTAAAAAAGATTTTTATATTTTTTGTTCAAAATAGGTTACTAATAAAATACTAAAATCTATTAAACAGCTATAGTTCACTGCCAATCCTTTTAACCCCCCCGTGCCATTATTTGCATTTACAGTGGCGAACCACCTCCGTTTCTTTACCTTGACAACGTGTTATATTTTATACATGAGCTCATAAGCAACACATCGTGTTTATAAAACGGACTACTCGGTCTCTGTAGTCGAAAATCTTAATAATAAACTGCTACACATACGCTCAAGAACTCGCCATACTTTATTTGCTAAATTCGGGCCTAATGTCCCAAACAATTGTCATTAGAGAGCTCATTACCTTTGTTTTTCGGCATGATCTTAACACCAAGTCGTCTGTCCTCGTATAATGTTCAGAAACGACAGTAATGATGTTTAATTTCTTTTCAAACGTGCAGCTGTGTAAATCAGCACCGCTAAAGAGAAAAGCCAGGAATAACGCATGCGCAATGCACATTATTCAACAGCAGAAAACTTTATTGACAACCTGAACCAGATCAAGACTATATATACTATATAATATTATTTAAAACATAATTATATCTAATTATCCATCAAATTTATATCAATTAATATATAAATTATGATATTTGACATATGAAATAATTAAATATAAAAAACAAATACCATTAATAAATACAATTCATTTTATTAAATTTTTTTTTTATTATTAAAGGGGTAGCTTCTTCTGCTGAATGCAAATGAAGACTTTTAGAAAAATATCTCAGCTCTGTAGGTCCTTACAATGCAAGTGAATGGTGGCCATAAATTCTAAGGTTCGAAAAGCATATAAAGGCAGCATAAAAGTGATCCATGAGACGCTAGTGGTTAAATCTATATCTTCAAAAGATCACATTTTCAAACATTCACATTCTTCTTCTTTTGTTTTTGGTGATTCACATTATTTTTGCACATCGCCGCCTACTGGGCAGGGAGGAGAATTTAGAGTAAAAATAACTTAAATATTGACCTGTTTCTCACCCACACCTGTCATATCGCTTCTGAAGACATACGCTGCATCCAAATGTCCATACTTCCCTACTATATAGTATGCCAGAAACAGTAAGCCAATGGAGTAGTGTGTCAGAATCCTCAGCATTCATGAAGCAGTAAGCGAAGAAATACACAAATGACCTACCAATTCCTGCCAGATTATAAAGTGTGTATAGATTGGAGAATTGATGATCACATAATCACTCGGGAGCTGATACCAACCTCCCTGGATGAATTATGTGCAAAATGTATTCAAACTACTCGCAAAAGAAAGTACTGTTTTACCAGCTGAGAAGTGTGTCTTTCATCAAATACAGTGCACACTGTGACAGTACATGTTTTCGGATGCAGGGATGGATAGAACCACTTGAGTCATATAAATTACTTTTATGCTGCTTTTATATGCTTTAGGGACCTTCAAAGTTTCAGTCACCATTTACTTACAATGTATGGATTGGCTGAGATATTCTTCAAAAAATGTTGTGTTCAGCAGTAGAAAGAAAGTCATACACATCTGGGATGTCATGAGAGTGAGTAAATAAGAGAATTTTCACTATTCCTTTAATAAAGTATTTCAAATAGTTGCGTTGTACTGCCGTTTACCAGTCTGTCCTTAAAAAAAAAATCTGTCCTCCTATTCAATAGGGATTGAAAATGTCATCATTAACATCTGGAAGTTACATCAGAAGAAACAGCATGGAGATTTTTTTTTCTTAGCTCTGACTGAAGAAAATAAGTAAAGTAGAGAAGGCATAGTTAAAGAGTTTCCAAATTTAAAGGAAAAGAGAGAAGCAATAAGTAAACTGTTGGACAAATGGTTGAATTAAAAAGAGCATTAAGGAGAATTAAATTATCAACTCCCAGTCAAGATGAAATTAGTTATAAAATGATGAAACGTCTAAGCAAAGAAGCACTGATGGTAATACTGAAATATTACAATATGGTGGAAGGAATATTACCACAGAATTGGAAAGAAGCTCTGATTTTGCCTATAAGGAAAACAGGGAAAGATCCTAGTAACTCATTGAATTATAGACCAATAGCCCTCACATCTTATTTATGCCATCATGGAAAGGATGGTAACAGATAGGCTGATGTATCTTTTGGAATAGGAAATTCCAATTTTCTTCATATCGGAGTGGGTTCAAGTATGGGCGAGGAACAATGGATCCAGTAATGTGTCTAGAGGATAATATCAGGAAGGCAATGATAGACACAGTGGTAACAGTATTTTTTTATGTTGAAAAGGCAAACAATATGTTATGGAGAGATGGATTATTGGTAAAACTATGTCAAATGGGTATAGGTGAAAGAATATTTAATAGAATTAAAGAATTTCTTTGGAAAGAGTGATTAATGTGAAAGTTGAAGAATCAGTATCTTTAGGTTTGGTAGAAAATTGAACTCCCCATGGAAGTGTAATAAGTCCTTTGTTATTTATCATCATGATTCATTTAAATTTTCATCAGTAGATAGAAATATAGGTAAATCATATCATTTGTGGATGATGGGGCTCTTTGGTTTACAGGCAGAAATATAGAATATAATGTACAGAATATGCATACAGCATTAAAATAAGTTGAAAATTGGTCATTTAATTTTTCAGTGGAAAAGACACAGACAATTTTCTTTACAAATGAAAAAGTGGACAAGGATCTTAATTTATTTATCCCCTTTTTCTCCCAATTTGGAATGCCCAATTCCCACTACTTAATAGGTTCTCGTGATGGCGTGGTTACTCCCCTCAATTCGGGGGGTGGAGGACAAGTCTCAGTTGCCTCCACTTCTGAGGCTGTCAATCCTCACATTTTATCACGTGGTTCGTTGTACATGACACCGCGGAGACTCACAGCACGTGGAGGCTCATGCTACTCTCCATGATCCACGCACAACATACCAGAGCGAGAACCAATAATCGCGACCATGAGGAGATTACCCCTGTGACTCTAGCCCTCCCTAGCAAAAGGGTCAATTTGGTTGCTTGGACTCCGGTTATATATATATATATATATAGGATGTTGTTCTTGTAGAAACAGGGTTGAAGAAAACACAATATCAAGAATGAGATTAGGGCATACAAGATTAAATAAAAGGAAAATATACAACAGGAAAGTGAGTGGTGTGGAGAATTGGGCCACTAGAACATGCAGGAGGTGTATAGGAGAAAGGGAACAAATAATGGAGGAGGTGAGGAGGAAAGGAGGGGAAATGATAACATCGCGAATATTTTAAAGGCAGAAATGGGAACCAGTTCAGCATTGACTGTTTTTGAAATCTACAAGTTTAATAAAACAGATATAGAGATATGTATAGGCCTAGGGTGAGATAGAAAGAGAAGTATATGTATATGTTTGTGTGGGTTCTTATAGGTGTGTATGTGCATATACGTATGCAGATTGAGAGGTATAGGTTAAATGGATTTACATTAATATGGTATTATAATTGTTGTATATAAGAGATAGTAGTATGTTGTGTTTTTTTCTTTGTTTAGTTTTTTTGGTGTTCTTCATCCGGCTGCTCCTGGGACTATGATGAGCTCTAAGTGGAGGGCGGATGAGCTGAACTCGCAGCGCCAGCTGAAACTTGAACCCTGTTGATGCTGTTCCCATGATCTTCTCTGTTAACAAATATTCTCTTACAGAAAACGAAACACAAAATTAGGTAAAATTGTTAAATAACAAAACAAAGGAACTGGGCAATTAATGTTAGATAATGTTAAGTATGATAATGTAATTAATATACAATTATTTTCCTATTTTAAGCTGTATTATTCAACACCTTTACTTTCTCTGTTAATTGATGTAAATAAATGTTAATTATTACAATCATTTGTTTTTACATTATTATTTAATGTGTAATACATATAATTATGTATAATCATTTATATTCATTTTATTTATGTATAACCAATAAATAAAATGAATATAAATGATTTTATTATGTATAAAAGGGCTTTCCTGCGAAAGACGCCCTAGCCCTAGACGCTTCGGCTAAAAAGTTGCTCTTCTTGCTCATTTGAAGAATCACTCTTCCAAAAATGCATGCATCTGTCCCATTTGTTAAAAGGGCTTTCAACTCAGACGTTCCCTTGCTCACCACCTCAAAAAATATTATGCTGGGAAAAGACTCCCGTGTAAGAGACGTAATAAGACTTTCCTTGTCAAGGACGATCTTAAACGCATGGACAGCCACATTGTAGTGACCCCATACTACAGGGCAATATGTCAAATCTATCTAACACAGCGAAGCTACATGCCACACATGCAGACCCATGATCAAATGGAGCTAAAGTCAGCTGAGAACAAACCAAATCTTTACAGAAAGAGTCCATTCACTGTGTCGACACAACAGAAAAACTCTGCTCAGTGAAAGTGAAATGGAAACATTGGCTAAGAGTTCAATTGATCCATCAGTGGTGGAATCTACAGTCAAGGCTGTGGAGTCTGGAGAAGCACAGATTGTTCTGTAAAAGGAACTTCTCCAAGATTATCATGAAGAGAAGATTGACACAAGCCAGGCTGATGTTTGAACAATGAGCCAGTGAGATATAAGTTAGCAACTCACAGCATCAGAAGTATTTATACACTTAAACCCAACTTAGTCTTTGCGGCATTATCTAAAATATCAAACCAAGTTGAATTTATTTGAAAGAAATATAGCCAACAGACATATTGCTCAATTTAAGACAAATTATTGTGACACTTTCTAATCAGACCCTAGTGGAATTTCATACATTCATTAAAAAATTACCAGGGAACAAGTTAGTTTTAGTTCTGAGAGAAGTCAAATAGTATCGTTTGTTTGCAGATGCCACTTGCTTTTAGATCTTGCAATTAAATTCATACATTTTATGTGTGATTTAAGTGTCTAAATACTTTATGGGGCCACAGTGTTTTTCTTTCTTTAAATGTATATGCATAGTTTTTTCTCATTTGTTATTTTTAGGCCATAGCTTCATTAGAACAACAACAAAAAAAATTCTTTACCTCAGGAAAAGGAGCACTTGAAAGCTACATTTCTTAATTAGTCATTGGTTATTGGTTAAGCCCAAGGGTGCAATACCATTTCACAGCTACACTATTGCATATGGTAAGACTTCCGTATTCAAGACAGAACACAAAGATAAATACATTTGTCTTTTTTGTTTTATCTGTAACACTTTACAATAAGGTTTCATTCATTAACATTAGTTAATGCATTGGGTGTCATGAACTAACAATATATATTTTTTTCAGCATTTTTAAATGTCGTTAATGCTAGTTTATAAAAATACAATTGCTCATTGTTACTTCATAGTGAAATAACTGTTAACATATACAACTTTTCATTTTAAACATGTACTGTTTTACTATATCTTAAAATTAACATTAAGCAAGATTAATAAATTATATGAAAGTATTGTTCATTTTTAGTTCATGTTAACTAATGTTAACAAATCTATCCTTATTGTGAAGTGTTATATCGAAAATATAAACTTAGTCCTCTGTTTTGGTATTCATATTAATGTTTAGCTGCAAAGGCATTCTAAAATAATTATATATGTATTTTGAGTGCACAGGGGCTGGCGGTGACTTGACTGTATCCCAAATGTGGGTGTTAAATGCCAGAATGGAGGCTAAAGCGACTCCGGAAGGGTTAAAAAATAAAATGGATTGGTGATGTCAACCCAAAAGTAGTCGATGTGGAACAAGTTAAATTGACATTTTGTTACATTTTACACATACTGCACAAATGAATCATGCATAAAAAGATCAGGAATGTGTATAAAGGAGGGTTAATTGGCTGATTTTGTTGACTTTAACACTAAAACACTGCAAATAAAATTCACAATCACATTAAAGTGTTTATGTAAAAATGGCAACTTTATTTTCGACACGTACAAAATGAACAGGATAGCAGCTTGCATACATGGATAGCAACAATTTTCCAGCAATCTTCCAAGACAGGAAAAATAAAACTGAGATTAAATGAAAATGTACAACAAATTTAAACTTGCTCAGAAGAAAGAAGAAAAAACCTTCAAGGAATTAGAAGTGGTTAAAAATGAAAGGGAAATCCTCAATCATGCTCATAAACATCCACTTCCACAAAGCTACAAGCTAATATAACATCTTGCCCATGCACATTTATAAAAATATGTCAAGGCTGTGAGTAGTCACTCCATAAAGTCACTACATATATCTCTGAGCAATACTTTCCTACATACAACAAATAAACAGGTCTTCAGGTTTTTAGGTGAGGCGATACAGCTGTGCACATGTTCCTTTCCAGCTTATTTATGTATTGTATTTCACCTGAGTTCTCTATTTGACATTCTGTGCTGCTTATATGTTGGCTTCCACTCCAATATTGTGCTTTGGACCTCTTTCACATTGTTGTCCTGTAAAAAGAATACATTAAAGGGATAGTTCACCCAAAAACAACAAATAATTTTTACTCACCCTCATGTTGTTCTCTGTGTCCTAGTTATCATTAACTTTCATTGCTTTTTTAATTTCTCCAAACAATGACAGTGAATGGTGACTGAGGCTGTAATTCTGTCTTAAATCTCTTTCATGTTCCACTGAAGACAGTAAGAACATGAAGGTGAGCAAATGACAGAATTTTCATTTTTGGGTGAACCATCCCTTTAAGCTAACACTAACAGCTGTCTTACAACCATTCAGACAAAAGTGAAATGTCTTTCAGAGTTTTTGGGTCTGCTAAGAAGGCTTCCCCCCAGTTTGTTCAAGGATTAATAGTAAAATAAATTTTGCAAAAACCATAGCAATTATAGTTTGGTGGGACATCAGTGGCGTTCCTGATGTGAGATAGGGGACAAGTGCAACAGATTTAAGTTAGAACAGAATACAGTTTAATTTGAATATTCAGTGTTGATTCCAAAGCTCAGAACTTTTCCCATATACAACACCTCCATACAACTGGAGCTTTTCCCAACGGTGTGCAGCACACTTCTGTGCATATAACTGTTGGAATTTGTTACAATATCACAAGTTCCCTCTGTAAAATCCCCATCCTCCCTGAATACATTAAATTCTTAGCTTAATATAATGGCTGAGATACAGCATGTTTATATTCATGTATGATAGATACTGTATACTCAAAGAGATTGCTCTTCAGATAAAGTCCACAGAACTGTCCTGATGCTTCAGCAGTTTGTGTTTGGAGGCAGCAATTATTGGACAGGCAAAACATTTTTGTTGGCCCTCGTTTTAATCACAGAAGGAAGATTTTGATTGTCCACCAGGGGTCCTCTGAATCTACGCTTGGCTCCAATGCCTTGACACAAGGTGGGCAGCAAGCAAGCCGAGTTTAGGCTGTGCTCAAACCAAGCTAGAGGTTGGAGGTGGTAGGTATGTACTCATAGAGCAGTGGAGGTCAGTTTTTTCACCCCTCTGCGCTGAGCGAGAATAGAACAGCCTACGGGCTCCAGCACTGGAGGAACATTCCTATTCAAGGCAGAGTAGGTAGCAGCCATCGCCCCCTACAGGAGAAAAGATTTAACACAAACCTTGCTGAACTGAACTTACCATGCAATATTTAGATGAACCAGTTAAAAAAAAAACTAAAAACATTTCTAAAGCATTTTAAATAATTATATATAAAGAACAACAGAGCTATACATAGGCTGCACTGAGAGTATATTATGTTTTGTTCAATATGTCTGGATGTGCAGTATAAAAATGACTTTGTTGGTTCAGTTTATACAATTTTTATTATTATTTTCTAAAGGTGCATTCAGTAACTTTTTTGTTTGGATGCAGCAGCACATCAATAATTTCAGTTACCATTGCCATTGTAAAAATTCACTATACACAGTCAGCCATGATTATTTAATCAATGAGTGAAAGTGTCCAATAATGGGGTGGCTGATATGACTGGGGTCCTCATCTATTGTGAGGGGTAATGATTTTATGGTTATGAATCAAAATAACAAATCGTTTAATCGAGTAAAACTTTTAATGAGGAAAAATTACTGAGTGCACCTTTAATTCATGTATTTTACAGTATATAAAATGTTACTTTCCATAATGTGGTTGATGTGAGTTAATAGTGATGACGAAAAAAAAATTTCAATTAAGAGATTTTCTTCAGGATGACAGGTAGTGATGTGATTTTTTTGATTGATAAATGTTTTGGTGATGTCGGTTTTTACTCTAATGTAACTTTTTATTTTACTGATTCACTCATTTAGATCTATTTATTTATTTTTGTATGCATGTATGTATATAGGTATGTACTGTATGTGCTATTTATTTAAGACGGGGGGGGGGTAACAACAACAATGCCATTTCAGGGGCATGGTAAAATATTAAGGGGAAAAGAGTGTGTGGAAAGGACCAAACCTTAACCAGATGGGGGGCATCATGTCTGTTCAGCTGGTATTTGGGGAGCTGGTCTTTGTGAATGATCCAGGGATGTCTTAACACTTGTGCAGCCGTTAGTCTCTGATGGGGGTCTACATGCAACATCTTTGAAACCAGGTCCTGTACAAAACAATAAACAGGTGTATGATGTCACAATTCATGTTATCCATCAATCTCCAGTGTTAATATTTTTGGATGGTGGCCCTTTAAGGAGATGTGTCCTGAAGGATGTGTAGGAGTCGGGGTTCCCACATGTTTAGAGCAGTGAATTTGCAAGACCTTTCCAGTTGTTTATGATTACATGATAAGAATCTCTCTAAAAAATTAAGATTTGACTTATTTCCATCACTTTCCCATTTCTTTAATATTCCCTGTTATTTCCAGGTTTTCCATGGGAACTCTGAAGAGTGTACATTGACTTAACAGTTTATTAGGAACACTATGGTCCTAATAAAGTGACTGACATGGTCTTCTGCTGTTGTAGCCCAACCGCCTCAAGCTTTGGCGTGTTGTGCATTCTGAGATGTTATTCTGCTCACTACAATTGTACAGAGTGGTTATCTAAGTTACCGTAGCCTTTCTGATAGCTCGAATCAATCTGACCATTCTCCGTTGAACTCTCTCATCAACAAGACGTTTCCATCCGTAGAACCGCTCACTGGATGCTTTTTGTTTTTGGCACCATTCTGAGTAAACTCTAGAGACTGTTGTGTGTGAAAATCCCAGGAGATCAGCAGTTACAGAAATACCCATCTGTCAAAAATTCTCAATTCTAATGGTTGATGTGAACAATAACCGAAGCTCCTGACCAGCATCTGCATGATTTTACACACTGTACTGCTGCCACGTGATTGGCTGATTAGATAAATCGCATGAAAGTAGGTGTACAGGTGTTTCTAATAAAGTGCTCAATGAGTGTATATTTCAGATACTTCTCTCATGTAGTTCCATACCCACCTTGGCCTCAGCTGAAACCGAATTCCAGTATCCACCTGTGAGTGAAAACTTCCCACTGCCGATTCGAGCCAGAATCTCTTCAGGCGTGTCCTCTGGGCCATTAGCAAATGGAGTAAATCTAAAAAAAAAAAATATGCTCAGTGTCTGTTGAACAAGAACACCTTTAAAAAAAGTATAGTGCAACTTTCTTGATTGGTGTAGTTCACTTACCCAGTTAACATTGTGTACAGAAGGACACCTAGACTCCAGATGTCACATGCAGCATCATAACCCTGTTTCTTCAGCACCTGAGAAACGAAAAAAAACTTGCAATGATCAAAAATACCAAAAGTAACTGTAAAGACCATTATGCCAACAATACACATGCAAAAAAGCTAAATGTACCTCTGGGGCCACAAAGTTAACAGTATAACAGGGTGTCATCAGCAGACCATTTTCTGCTCTCAACTGCTTAGCGAAGCCAAAGTCACAAATCCGGATGGACTCAGGATTTCCAGATTCATCAACATAAAGGATGTTACTGGGCTTCAGATCCCTGTGAACCACCTGATTATGAGAGGAAAATCCATGAGCCACTCTCTCCAAATACATATAAATACTCTATACATATGTTTTATCTTAAAGGGACAGTGCATCCAAAACTTTTAATTCTGTCATAATTTATTATGGAATTCTGTGGAACACAGGATGATTTTAGGCAGAATTACAGCCTCAGTAACCATTCACTTTTATTGTAAAGCAATAAAGGTGCAAAGAAAGCGAATGGCTAATGAGACCAACATGCTGCCAAACATCATCTTTTGTGTTCCATGAAAAGAAAGAATTAATACAGACTCTACATAGACTACAGACCCCTTGAGCATGCAGGTACTCCACAGTCTTTGAGATGGTGTACAACACAGCACTGGCCTCCCTTTCTGAGAAGAACTTCTGTCTGAGGATTTTATCCAGCAGCTCTCCACCCTTCAGCAGCTCTGTCACCAGATACACTGAGCGCCCATCATCATATACCTGCAGATGGTGCCACAGTAATTTAGAAATGTATATTACCTTTAATTATTTAAAATTATTATAGATAATCATAGATAATCAGTTTAAATATTCCATCCCTTCTATATATGAATAACAACATTTTCATTAATGTTATAGAAATAAAGTCTGCAATACATGATGACAATGTGATAATATACAGATGTTTATATTTCCGACAAAGTGCATTTTGTGTTTGAACCAGATCAATGAAAAGGATGCTTTCCTTTGAGTCAATCAGTTGTAATGTATGGAAACATATTGTAATGCTAATACATTGCTAAAAGAATATTAATGATGGATATCCTTTTTAGAGTAATTATCAAGAGAGACAATAAGAGCAGGAACTCATTAGGTCATTTCCTCAATCCAACAACGGAGGTTTCGGCAGAATCGCTCTAGGTAAACACATCAATGCCGTTTAAACGGAACAAGACATTACCTTAATAGAACGGTGTTTGACCAGTAGGACATTGCTCAAAGTCTGCCAACACATTGAGTTGTCTCATCCTTATACTAGATAAAAATGAAAATGACTGTGTCCTTTTTTATAAACACTCACGTCTTTCAGGGTGATTATATTTGGATGTTGTCCATAGCGTAACAGAATTTCCACCTCCTCTGTTGGATCCCTTTTAGCTTTATTGATTACCTAGACAACAAATACATACAGATGCATCACAGTGTCCAGGAAACTTACAGTTCAAAAAGGCAGTAAATAAATGCAAAATTATTAAATTAGAAGTCTTAGATAATTCAAGACAGGCCAAAACACACAAATAAAAAAAGAAGATTCTGGACAATACAGGCATTAACCCTTAAACGCATACCTCGTGTCTTTAGTGACCCCATTCCACCCCCTGTATCTCATCCAAGTTTTGGAGTTGTGCCCATACCTCTTTAGTATTCTCAATATTTCTCTTATAAATAATATAACACACACAAAGCAATAACATTTAACATTTAAATTATATATATATATCTCTATCTATCTATCTATCTATCTATTCTTTTTTTTTTTTATTATAATGGTTAAGTACCAAAAGTGTATAGGGTCATTAGAGACCCTTGGATAGTAAAAGTATAATTTTGTCTCCTTCCATAAATTCTATTTTTATAATTATTTCAAACAAATACAAGTTTACTATCACATAATATCTATTTCTTTGTTTATTACAAAAGAAATGAGTACTATATTCATACCAATAAATATTATATCACTTTGATTTTCTATGCAATAATGGGGAATTTTCAGTATTCTATGTGTACATATACATAGTTTACATGCTATTTCTTACTAAAGGTGACACTGTTGTTTCAGTGATTGACTTGATTTACATTGCTATTTGATGAAGAAACGTGTAAGAAAACTATAGCAAGTAAAACACATGAACAGTATGACATGACTATTGTCATTTGTGTGCAAGTTGTGCATCTATTTAGACTTAATAAGTGCCTGAGAAAATACATATGTGTAATTTATGTGTAGCTTATGTGTAGCTCAAAACACGACAGCCAGTTGCGCCTCATGAAATGTCAGTGTGAAATCCTGATTTGTTGCATTTTCTCTTTGATATATGAAAAAAAAACCCAGCAAATTATATTTAATTCTTTTATTTTCTAGTTGTCTTGAAAATATTTTGAAAATGTTACACTATCTGTGCATTTTGTAGATCCATTTGTGATAGATATACTGTACGTGCCAGGTCACATGTAAGTGTGTTTGGTAATATTCTCATGCATTTAAGGAGTAAAAAGTAAATTAGTCTAAGTATACAGTATAAACTAGATGCTTATATTTTTAATATATTGTATGATTTTTGCCTTTATTACGGACAGGATACAGTATGTTCATATCCCTTACACTAAGTTTGAGCAACAGTAGTAGTGATGCTTTTCTTTATTTTATGTTCTTCAGGGCCATTCAGACCGAACACATTCTTGTGCTAAAGAAAGCTAGATGCAGCGCAAATGAACAGAACCGAATGCAGGTGTCTCGAGACTTGAAGATCTTTAACTTGACACAGCATTTCAAAACATGGAAACTTGTATCTGATGCTAAAAAAGCAGCAAGACATGCTGCAACAGTCAAAACCATCCATCTAGCATGCGATTACATTGAAAAATAATGCAGGAGAATGCAAAATGTTTTAGGTGGGAACGGCCTCTCAGTCTTTTTGAAGTCAGTTGCTGGCTGGATTATCTGCAGAGATTGGTCTCAATGAAAAACAGCCAGCCACTGTGTCAGTTTATTATGACTATCCTTACCTTTACTGCATATTCCATGCCTGTGCTTTTCTGTATGCAGCGTTTGCAGATGGAATACGAGCCAACTCCGATATCCTCCTTCACATCGTATGAGTCATTGAACTGAGACACATTTCTGTGGAGCTGCTATAGAGTGGAAATAACCAGACATAATGCTGACATAAAACCTGACTCATTGCCAGACCTTAAATAACAGGTATTACAGCATACACAGAGTGGAAAAAGCCTTAATCTGCAGTTTAAATGCATTACTAGTGAGTGTGTATACCTGAACTATAGAGCTCATACTGTTGCCCTGGATGGGTTGAGACTCCTCTTCTGAGGTTATGGCCACAAAACTAAAACCTCTGAAGAGTTGGTTGGCATTGGCACTAGGGGGTACACCTGGTGAGTCTGACAAATACACACACAGTTTTTTTATTTTATCATTAAATATACCATCAAATCATCCAACACAGATTTAAAAAGGTCTATGAGCATTCAATTACACTGGATTTTGGGTATTGTGTATTTGTCTGAAAGGGGATTACAGAAACAGAGTCGTACAGTATACCAGTAGCAGATCAAGGATCAGACACAGAAGGTTAAAGTTGGTTAAGCTGATATACCTTTGGGAGTTTTTGCTGTGAATTCTGGGTCAAAGTAGAATGTGTCATCTGGTCTACTAGAGGCTGGTTTGAAGGGCGGGTACATCTCTCTTCTAAATAATTTCTTGTGGCAAAAGTAAGAAATACACACGTTAAAACAAATATGCAATGGTGGAACTCAAAGAGACCCCATGCAATGGCTTGACATGTGCAGTTTTCTTTTCTGTCTTGATCATTTCCTTTTGAAACAGGAAGTGGGAACAAGACATATTGGAGGGCTCGATGATTTATTTATATATATATATATATATACACACACACACACACAGTATATTAACTTTTTCATGCAAACATACTCACATTCCAGTCAATGTTAGCATAAAACGTGTGTCTCTTTATCTCTTCAACTCCATCTGGACCAGCACCTGAAGATGTCCATAATCAAACATTAAGGACACAAGTTCAAACAACCAAACATAATTCAATACACAGTAATTAAGTCTGTTGCTTACCTAATCTATTAGAAGGGTTTCGTTTGAAAAGGCTTCTGAGGAGACTCTGAGCCTCTGAGCTCAGAAATTGAGGCATTCCGAGCTTGGCCCTACAACAGAAGAGGTCAAGAATTAAGCCAGATGTCATTCACAGCCTCTGACAGCATACTCGCAGATTGTTGACGTACATCTGATGCATATTGGAATTGAAATGGCTAGCTCCAATCAGATTATCTGGCTTCTATGCAATTTCCAGGAGTCGGGGTGCACAGGTTTTTATAAGTCTTCCAGAAAACAAAGTTGTGTTTACAAATTCTACAGAGTGCTAAAATGAACACTTTTGAGGAAGATCTAGTACTAAAATCTGCCAAAATTAGCATCTGAATCTTTGAAAGACATTCAAGAGTTTTAGCGGCAAGTAAACGTGATATTCTAGAGCACACCTATGAATTCCAAAACATATTATATTCCAATTCATTTTCACATTTGTCAGCCCTAAACGTCAAGTAAAATGTGGTCAGTTCATACAGTTAATTTTATATTAGCAAAAATGATGCTTTCTGTTATAAGTGGGCAGTTTTCGACCAGTTTAAGCTGTAAACATAACCATACTATATTCTGAAGGTCACAAATCTAGCTATGGCATATAAGGTGACTGTGCAAAATTATATATGATAATTATAAATAATTTATGTCATACAAAGTCCAGTTAATTAACATTTGATGGGACCACCTTTGTCTTCAAAACAGCACCAATTCTCCTAGGTACATCTGGACACAGTTTTTCTTGGTTATTGGCAGATTGGATGTTCCATGCTTCTTGGAGAATTCGCCACAGTTCTTCTATATATTTGGGCTGTCTCAATTGCTTCTGTCTCTTCATGTACTCCCAGACTGACTCAGTGTTCAGTGGGAGGCTCTATGGGAGCCATTCCATCTGATGCAGGGTTCCCTTTTCTTCCATTCTACTCGCAAAAGGAATGTTTGAGAGTCTAAAATGTATATTTCCTATTGACACACTAAAGCTGAAGATATCAATAGCCATCTTAAGACAAATATTTTTGTGAAACATCTTATGTGCCTAAGAATTTTGCACAGCAATTTATATAGGAGCTATTGGCTCAAAGAAACCCTGGTTCAATTCCAACCTAGGCCATGTCCTGAACCCATTCCCCCTCCCTCTCTCCGCCAGTTTACTATCTGCCCCCAAATAAAGCCCAAAAAATTTATCTAAAAAAAATTTAGATAAGTGTAGAGGTCAGATAACATAGACAAGAGGGAAAAGTCTGTCACTTGTCTAGACTGATGTAATTTCTAGAGCTAATTCTTTGTTTATTTATATCAATGGCTGAAGCCCAGTACTTATTCTCTCCATAAGCCTCGAATGAACTGTAATCAACAATTACAGTGTTCAAACCCTCATCTAGCCTGTGCTCTGCAGTCGCTCCACTAAAACCACATTACTGCAGCTTAACAAAGCCATCAAACTCGACGCAGTCCTTTGATTATAATCATCCACCACAGTAGAAAGCTAGTGTAGCATGTCTGGGTTTTATTCACCGCTCAGCAGGCATTTTATGAAGTGAAGTGTGATTTGTGTTTACTGATGGTTTAGTGGTTAGTCTTTAGGCTAAACAGCTTTGTCAGCTAAACCAAGGGCAAATTATCATCGCTACAGCACTAAGCAGCAAGATGTTAGGCAGTTCAAATCTGCCAACTCTTCCCACTCACACTGGATGACTGTGTTTAGATTATAGAGTGAGGTGAGTATCCGCTGGGATGATGGAAGGATGTGACTGTCGCACTCACTTTAGAATCATGGTCATGGTTTCCTTGCGGTCCTTGCCTTGGAAGGGCAACGTTCCGGTTAGCATTTCAAACTGAGGATGGAAAACAAAACAGATCATTTATCACATTTGTCTGATTCACTAAGTTCATGGGAAATTTATGCATAATGATCAACAATGAATCAAAGACAGAATGTGCCACTTCCTCACCATGAGTACACCATAAGACCACCAGTCAGCGCTATAAGTGTGTCCTCTTCGGTTCACCACCTCTGGTGCCATATACTCTACCGTCCCGCAGAAAGAGTATGCTTTGTTTTCATGATCAATTGACTCTTTACTGAGGCCAAAATCTGTAGACACATGAATACACAATTTCAGAGTGGCAAAATCTCAATTAGTGATGCCTGGTTTTTGAAAACACTATCCATTTTAAATATGTTTTGAAGTGATAACATTGTTCTTCTTTCAATTGATTACTTTGACTTTATAATAAAATCTATGCTACAATTTTGCTACAATATGCTACAATAAAAAAAGAAAATGTATATACCAAAAAGAAAAGAGTGTAAAAGTCCAAAATGTACTTCACGCAAGTACACAAATGGAGACACGAGTGCTTGGCCAACGCGCGGTTACATAGTACATACATTACGCGCGCTCTTGCGTTGCTCTGACAGTTACAAACCTCAGACCACAAGAGGGCAATATATATTTTTAGGCATGACCATGAACCGGTGCTGCATTCGATACCAGGAAAATGCTGCATTCGGAGGCTTGCATTGTGTTATGAATTGAGCACTGACACATTTCAAGATGCAACAAGTGAAATCGAGCTTGTGTAGCAAGGTGCATTTGCGTTCACGTACTAGCATAGAGTATATTTGGGCCTAAATTATAATGCACATTAAAGGACAAATTGGATATTTGTGTTATCATGTATAATATGAATTATAATGTCAAGTATATTATGTCACAATTTTTTCAACCACGAAACAGAAGTGGAAACTTCCAAAATTTGGATTCTGACCACAATAAGCTTCCATAAACGTTGAGTTTGATGTGCAGTGATGTGTTTGATGTGTTTTGCAATGATGAGTTTGATGTGGTTGGTTGCGCTGGTTCTTCTGAGTTTCTCTAGTGAATATAATCACACTGTAAACACAAGCTCATTTCCATCAATATATCTTTAATCATCAGCTGCTTTTACACAAAATTCAGTTAAACCGGGATCATTTTGCATGCATGTTGCTACTTCTCCTGGTCAAATTTGCTGTTAATGGTAAACGGACATCTTTAAAGTACCCATTTCTGTTCAAATTTTTTATACAAAATTATGTGTGGTTTACAAGGTAATAAACCCCTATAGAGGGAAGGTTAAATCTTCTGTCTGTCCTCCCATAAGGCTGCAGTCAAACATCAGCAATACAAAATTCCCAAGGTGGCAGAATGCTGATGCAGCCATTCCAGCAATCTGAAGTTACCTACCTGTCAGCTTTATGTGGCCATCATCATCCAGGAGAATGCTGAAATTACACAGATTCACAGCATTAGAAAGCCATTTAATAGAATAAGTGCATACTCACACAATGGCCTCCTTACTGTCTATCCCCATTCCCACCCTGAGACATGAGGACATATCTTTTTATGCCTCTGTTACTACTACCAACATTATTTGTATTGCCCTTCTCTCTCTAGACATAAATGTAATTTATGGGTGACCTTAAAGACCAGCAGCATGGATAGATGAAAGCAAGAGAGAATGAGGGTTTGAGTAATAGAGAGAGAAAAATTAAAAGAACAAATAATACAAAGTATGGAAGTACTTCTCTGGTTTGAGGTCTCTGTAGATGATGCCCAGTCCATGCAGATGGTCCAGAGCCAAAGCCAGTTCAGCCAGATAAAACTTCACATCCTGCTCTGTGAACATAACCTGAAGAAGGAGAGTACAGTGTTATTTCCTTGTGGGGACTGCTGGCTGGGCCCCACAATGTAGGTGATCTCAGATTTTACTATCCTTGTGAGGACATTTGGTCCCCACAATGTATCATAAACGGACGCACGCGTGCGCGCGCGCGCGCGCACACACACACACACACACACACACACACACGTTGTGCAGCTATCATTATTAGACATAATGATTTTTATACTGTACAAACTCTAGATTGTATCCCCTAACCCTACCCCTAAATAAAAAAACCCTGACAAAAAACTTTCTGTATTTTTACACTTTCAATAAAGCATTGTTTATTTTTTTATTTTTTTTAAGTTATTTGAATTATGGGGACACTAGAAATGTCCTAATAATCCACATTTATAGCAGAATACCCTTGTAATTACCAGTTTGTAACCTAAAAAAATTGTCGTCGTAAACCATATAAAAATGCCCACACACACACACACACACACACGCTCTGAGTAGCATCAGCGTCACACGGCACTCTCACAATCCATTCACTGACTGTATGTTGCGTCTAGAGCACAACAGTCTGGTTCTCAAAGTAAAAAAAAATTTGAATGCTAATTTACTGTATAAACCTTGAAAGACCGATCTACTGTAAGATCTAAAGTTGTAAATCAATGGTATATTCTTCTGTTGTGTGAACTGCGCCAGTGCACCAAAAGAGCCCATCAGCGACCCCCCACTTCCATGATGCACTGCGAATGACAGTGTTGATAATTTCCACAGTAAAGACGTTAAGTATAAAGTCTTGTACCTTTGTCTTTTGTCTGACTTTTAAATACTTTTTTGCTTCAAATCAAAGTTTGTAATTTTGTGATTTGGTGTTGGATGGTTTGTTTTGGTTCATTCAGAACTCTTTTATGATTTTGATTATTATGTAAAAATGAATGGAAAAAATGCTCAGTGGCTGGAATCATTTGCAAAGTGGACCAGACTTCATACCGATAGTCAAAACTTGTGAGACTATGTTTTGGGGTGACCATTTACTGCGTTTACCTCTTTTGACAGTCGAGTAAAAAGATCCCCGCCTCTTAAAAAGTCGAGAATAAGATAAAGCTTTCCTTCAGTCTGGAATGCTGCAATTACACAAAAAGAAGAAATAGTGGAAGAGACAGAGAGGAAATGACACCATTCATTTACAGAACATCTGGATGAGAGTCATTCTTCATTAAGATTGGCCAATGACCAGCACTCACCATAGTGTAGCTTAACAATAAAGGGATGATTAACCTCCACCAAGATGTCCCGCTCCATCTTAGTCCTGACCCGATCGCGTACTGAAAACACACACATAAACATCTCTGATATTTAGATAATTTCTATTCAGTTCACTAACAACACTTTATCTCCCCACTAACAAACGCTACCCCCGCCAAGGAATCTGGCACAGCAGAATCACACAGATGGCACCGGATGACTAATTAAATAAAGGAGAGAGCAAGAACATGCAGCGCAAGAAACACAAGAGAAGCTGAGAGCTGTGGGGGGAGAAGTGTAAGTTTACTCATGTGATGTGTTTATCATCCTGTGATATTTTTTTTGTAGCTGAACATCCATTTATATTTTAAAACATCTACATCTGGGAATTAAATAACCAAAAGCAACTACTGTGGAAAGAGTGAATGCTAAGGAAGCTTTCTGCGTGATTTTGTCCTGTGTGATAATGAGACTTCTGAACTGACTGCAATATCTCGCCTCGCACACCTGCAAAACTTCCTGTTGAGGGCAAAAACAATTCATTTGCACTTTTGGTAACTATAGCTACAGCCAACTAAAAATAAAAACAAGGGATGACGCAAATATTCACTCTTCCTCTTTTAATGCCTATGTTACAAGGAGACAAACATTTGCTTAATCATATCCAATATTGAAGACATACTTATTTTGTTTTATTAGAAACTTTAAATTTTTTTTATTTAAATAAAAAAAAAAAATGTATGTATGTATGCATGTATGTATGTATATTCAAAATGTTAAAGTCATATTAGCAAACTATAGTTTTGGCAAGTCGTTTAGCACGTCTACTTTGTGCATGACATGAGTAATTTTTCCAACAATTGTTTACAGACAGATTGTTTGAATTTTAGTTGACTATACCACAATTCCAGTGGGTCAGAAGTTTACATACACTAAGTTAAATGTGCATTTAACCAGTTTGGAAAATTGCAAAAAATTATGTCAAGCATTTTGGCAATTAGCAAATTAGCTTTTGATAGGCTAATTGGCTAATTTGATTAAACTGGAGGTGTACCTGTTGATGTATTTTAAGGCCTGCTTTCAAACTTGGTGCCTCTTTGCTTGACATCATAAGAAAATCAAAAGAAATCAGCGAAGACCTCAGAAAACAAATTGTGGACCTCCACAAGTCTGGTTCATCCTTGGGAGCAATTTCCAAATGCATGAATGTACCACGTTCATCTGTACAAACAATAGTATGCAAGTATAAACACCATGACACCACACAGCCATCATACCGCTCAGGAAGGAGATGCATTCTGTCTCCTAGAAATTAATGTAGTTTGCTACAAATCAATCCCAGAACAACAGCAAAGAACCTTGTGAAGATGCCAACTCTTAACGGGTAACAGGTAGACAAGTATCTATATCCACAGTAAAACGAGTCCTATATCAACATAACCTGAAAGGCTGCTCAGCAAGGAAGAAGCCACTGCTCAAAAACCACCATACAAATCCACTCTACAGTTTGCAAGTGCATATGGGGACAAAGATCTTACTTTTTGGAGGAATGTCCTCTGGTCTGATAAAACAACAATGTAACTGTTTGGTCAAAATGACCATCGTAATGTTTGGTGGAAAAAGGGTGAGGCTTGCAAGCCAAAGAACACCATCCCAACCCTGAAGCATGGGGGTGGCAGCATCATGTTGTGGGGGTGCTTTGTGGAAGGAGTGACTGGTGCACTTCACAAAAGAGAGCATCATGAGGAAGGAAAATTATGTGGATATATTAAAGCAACATCTTAAGACATTAGCCAGGAAGTTAAAGCTCGGTCGCAAATGGGTCTTCCAAATGGACAATGACCCCAAGGATACCTCCAAATTTGTGGCACAATGGCTTAATGACAACAAAGTCAAATTATTGGAGTGGCCATCACAAAGCCCTGACCTCAGTCCGACAGAAAATTCGTGAGCAGAACTGAAAAAGCATGTGCGAGCAAGGAGGCCTACAAACATGAACCAGTTACACCAGTTCTGTCTGGAGGAATGGGCCAAAATTCCATCAACTTATTGTGAGAAGCTTGTGGAAGGCTATCCAAAAAGTTTGACCAATGTTAAACAAATTAAAGGCAATGCTACCAAATACTAACAAAGTGTGTGTAAACTTCTGACCCATTGGGAATGTGATGAAAGAAATAAAAGCTGAAAAAAAATTATTCTCTCTACTATTATTCTGACATTTCACATTCTTAAACTAAAGCAGTGATCCTAACTGACCAAAGACAGGGAATTTTTTCTACGATTAAATGTCAGGAATTGTGAAAAACTGAGTTTAAATGTATTTGGCTAAGGTGTATTTAAATTCTGACTTCAAACTGCATGCATACATGCATTCATGCATATATATACACGGTATATTCTGTATACTCTGTTCTGTTTTTGACATCATGAAAGATTGCTCATTTGCATTTACACATCCCACAACATGCGTCATCACACCCGTGGCCCTGCACAATGGAGCGCAAATCAAGTCAAGAGAGCAGGCCTCGTGTGGCTAACTATTCCAAAAATAACACCAAAGGGGACCCATCTGGACTCTTTAGGATTATTTTTGAATATATTCATGCACTAGACAGACATTTTTGACCGCTTGTTACTTTTTAAAAGACACGGTGTCAAGTTACAACTCTGAAAGCAAGAAACATTTCTCTCTCATTCAGCTGCTGCCTCTTGTTTATTTGAACACAAACGCATCGTGGACGCTTTTTTTCGCAAAACTGCTCTATTTATAATTGTCGGTGTATGTAAACATAGGACGGCTTTGATGATGGACGTCTTCTACCTTTTCTGTGTGTTTCTGTCGATGTGCACCTCAGTGTGCCTTCAGTATGTATGTGTGTAATTTCACCGTTCTTTGGAGTATGTATGTGCATTTTTTTCAGCTCATATCATCATGGATTGCTTGTGAACAGACAAAATACAATTCAAACTTTGCAAAGGAACTGTTATTGATGGAGGGGGCAGTTAAAAACACTTCAAAGATGCAAGTAAAGCGTATTCATGATTATTTTAAATGTCATAACTGAGAGTTGTGCTTGAGATGAACAGTTTAATATATTCAGATGCAATGTGGTGGATGTGCGTTATGTGTATACCCTGCAATTTTGTTTTATAATGTTCTTCCGATTGATTTTGCTGAATTTGAGGGGCTGCATGATGTTAGCCAATCATAACATTGGCCCTTTACATTGAAATGTTAAGAATGTGCTTATGATTTTGGCATAACTGAGGGTTTCAGAGAGAGTGCCAAAAACCGGGTGGAAAATTATCATATATTACTAAATTGTGACTGTTTTGGTGCAAAAAAAAAACCTTCCATAACATTATCAGTGGAACTCAGGGAAGATAATAAAATTGGCTAAAATAGCACATCATGACCCCTTTAAAAAATTATTATTATTATTATTTTTTAAATAATATATATATATATATATATATATGGTTAAGACTGGGGCTGGGTATTACCAGCTACCTGATGATATGATACATGTCAAGATTAAATTCAATTACATTAAATGCATAACAATTTCAAACTCTGATCACGATTAAAGCCGCAGCAAGCGGCAAAATAAACTGTCATCTTTGTCAATGGATAATAAACAATTTGTCTAAAGTTTTGTACATTTTAAGTAAATATTACACATAATAAGTGCTTATTTATTGCTATCATTAAATTGTATTATGCATAAATCAACATTATATTGTTATTGGCCATTAAACATCCTTTATCAAGTGACTACTTTGCCCTTGTACCTTTCAGGGTGGCTTTCTTCAGCACTTTCATTGCATACAGCTGTCCTGCATCGGGGCCTGTTGTTTTCTTCACCAAAAATACCTGTAATGTTACCAGAAACAAATTAAATCATGGCTTCATCAAAACAACATTAAAAAAACACTTTGAAGCAGGATATATTTTACTTGTCAACTCTTCCTGAAAACACAATTAGTCACTGTGCTACAGCAAGCGAAGCTGATGACACTGTAACTATAGTGACCATGACTTGTAAGTGTTCCATGTGTAATTTTACTGAGATTGTCCTTAGAACATGAAAGACTGTTTGGTCTTTCAGAACATTTATTTTATATCTGCGCATGACTCAGGCTTCCATCTGTGTGCTCATGCTGATTACCTCTGAAAGCATAATGAGAACACACACATGCACTCCAAGCACTAAAAATACACCTGATATTACGCACCTTTCCGAAGGAGCCCTGTCCGAGCACCTTGCGGAGCTCGAACTGCTCTGGGTCAGCCTTTTCTGAGCCCTCTTTAACATGGTGTGTGATGCTGATCTCTTTAACAGACACTTCTTCCTGGAGAGGAAACAACAAAAAAAAAGCAGAGAATTTAATTAAGACATAGATTGGTAACCGCGAACCAGTTCTTAGTCAGAACCGGTTCGATTAAAAAAAAACAAAATAACTGATTATTATGACTTTGGATTCCTTTAATGCTTCTCAATGTAGATGGAAGATCGCACTCAAATACACTGCCAGTGTTTCCAGTGTAGTGTTTCTACAGTGCAAAACATTTAGTATGACCAGCGTAGTCTGATTCCCGGACAAATGACTCATATGAGCCAGTTCTATGTAGAAAAGAAAAATACTTATTAGTCATAGTGGTTAATGAATTAATCTGACTCACTTAATAAACCGCAAGTCATTAAATTCAACAAGTCTGACTCTAAATTAACCAAGAATTGTACCATGTTATGTTTTAAGTAAGCTACAGAGTGTAAGCTACAGACTGATTGTTCATACAACAATGCGTAAAGATACAGTTATTTTATAAACAGAGTTATTAATCATACAGCTATTTACATAAATAAATAAAGGATTGAATGAATTCAAAATAGGTTACCATTATTTGAAGCATTTGCATTTAAGGGTGCTTTCACACATGGTTCGATTACTTGGACCGAACTAGAGTTAGTTTCCTCTCCCCTCCTGCTGGCCTCTGTTCACATCATATTATTTGGGTCCAAACCGCAGTCCGATTATGTAATCAACATGAGTACAAGCGACAACTGTTCACCACTGTAACTAGGCAACAACTTGAGAATACCTCACTGTGTTGTGTGAAGATTGTCTCATTGGATTTACCACGAAAACTTGACATGCACAGAACGTCACTTGTGTTTGTCTCCTGTGGATGCATTGAATGTGCAATGGGATGAATATTAGCGTCTGTCTCCTGCGAGTCCCTGGATGCATTGCAAGAGATGTGAAGAATGTGAGCTGCTCTCTGAAGGGGAATTAGTTGGTGACAAGCAGGTATGAGAATTGGATTATACCACAATAATTGCGATCACTAAGCCTATGTATGTCATCACAAACGGTTCACTTCCACGATTAGGTACGTTTCCTTTCATATCAGCAGTGAACTGTAACAGAGTTCAAATGAACTGTACCCCAGACCACCTTTTTAAGCAGACCCGTGTGCAATTTGCAGGTGCACACCCGAGTTCGGAAAAAAGTGTTCACATTATCCAAACAAACCGAACTTTGATGTCATTCGACCCCAGACGTGCACCAAAAGGGCTAGTGTGAAAGCGTCCTAATATAGAGTAAAGACCAATTATTGGATTACATTATGCTGGATTGGTTTGCAACATGCATTATACATATTTGGAAGAATTGTATTACATTTATTTGTTTAATTATTTATCTGTTCTGTTGAAATATAAAATGATCTCATATGACTGCTGAGGGCAGTAAATGTGATTTCTAAATATTTCTTCCTAAAAGTATTAAAATAATTGTTAATGGAATCGTTAAGAAACCTGAAGTTAAAAGATCAAAATCTGAACCAATAGCATTAAATTCCTTTATGACTCCGATCCCATCAAAAAACATGCAAACTGAAAACAACAAAATACAAGAGCCATAGATTCCACAAAACAAAAATCTAGACCAGTAAAACAGGACAAATCTATCATAGAGAGAAACAAAGCACTTTAGTTTTTATATGACATATTGTTTAAAAGCATCTTTACAGATAATCTTTCCATAATGTCTATAAGCCCCCAGTGAGCAAGCCAAAGGCAACTGTTGCAAGGAAAAAAGCTCCATATGATGTTTTATTATACACTGTACATTTTTTATGTCACGTGAAATTAATACACTAATTTAATATTCGAGAATTCCTGCATGCAACCGGTCACAAGCGCATAATTCTCACCCACGCCACGCACATCACAGACGTGCCCTGCTCTGTCCCACGTGTTCCAAGGCGTGACCTGGGGCTCGGCACCCTGCTCCATGCCTGAGGGAGGAGGAGGGGTTGAGCCCCGGCAATCCCCCTGCAGTGTGCGCCTGCTGCTGGACTTCTGATACAAAGAGAAAGCTATACCTCACTCTGTAGAAAGCTCATGTGATGGACCGCTACCCACACGGTTGCCATGACACCACCCCCAATCCACCTGCTTCATCGCAGTACCAGTGGGCGTGGAGAAGGGTGACTAAAGACACAACGCTCAAGCTCTTCTTGCCTCACTCTCTTCCTCCTACTCCCCCTCTTCCTCTCTCTCTCTCTCTCTCTCTTTCCATCCATTACGATTTCTCTCCCCCTCTAATCCATCATCTTTCCATCTCCACACAGTGAGATGATGTCATCCAGTGTTGGCGTACCAACAAAGTGCCTCCCACCAAACTGATGAAAGTTTATGATGCAGGGAGTCGTCCACCACTTAGCAAACTTAGACCTAAACAATAACAAAACCACTCTGATCCATTAAGACACTCTAGTACCTTAGAGAACATTAAGCTGAAATTTGACCACTCAGTCTGAACAAGTATAGGAAGGACTGGCGTCAACGTACCAAACAACATTTTTACATTTTCTGAAGAATATGTGAGTGATGCCTGCCTGTGCAAAACTTGCTGCCATCATGATAGGGTGTTGCTAAGGTATGTTTTTGCATGTTGCTAAGTGTTTGCTAAGGTGTTCTGAATGGTTGATAAATGGTTGTTAATTTAAACAACCACTTAGTTAATAAATCAAGGGCTTAAATACACAAGGGGACAAACAAGGGAATGAGGAACACCTGGGGAAACAATCAGGGAACGAGAAACAATCAGGGAGAATCAATCCAGGAATAAAACTACAATGGACTACAAAACCAACAGAACAGGAACTAAACAAGGCTTTCAACATAAAAGTACAAAAACAAAAAACAATAGGGAATATGACAATTGTAAGTAAATGGGACCATGTTAAAATACACATTGTTTCAAAACGTATAGCCACAAGACCAACATTACATGTTCACATGATTTTAGTCTGATAAAATGACTTAATAACATTTTCCATTTAAAATCCAATATTACAATTTGGTTGTCATGACAACCAAACCCTTTAATCCCAGTATTAGATAAATCTTTACAGAGATATGGTAAGTTAGCTAAAATAATGTTAACTTATTTAATGTTTACGTCTTGTAGCTATACTTATGAAACTGAATGTATTTTACCATTTATGGACTGGCTCCATGCACTTCCATTGTAAGTGCCTAAAGTCTACCAATTTAAAATCCATTTAATCCCTGCCAGAGCAAAATCGTGAAATCTAATCACAGAAAAGTAATCAAAGACACCTGTACTCAACAAACCGCTAAATATTAGGTATCATTCATGTCCATAGCAAAAATTGTGTGTGATGAGTTACATGATGAAATATAATACTTAGTGTTAGGAGTTTGTTCAAATTAGAGTAATAGTGATGCTTATAGTAAGAATAATTCAAGTTCAAATGTTCAAAATTGCAGATTATACTATTACTAGTAGTACTACATAGGAATGCAATATACGGTATATATACTTTGCACAGTATGCAAGTTTTCTGCATGAAATACCTGGATAATCTACTATATTTGCCTAAATGTGCAGCATACACCGCAAGCACACTGCCTGTAAAGCTGTATCCCACTATGCACCTCAACCTCATATTCTTACACACTGGGTGCTTCTCAATTAGAGGGCTGCTGCCTAGTTAGGCTGTGTCCTTCCTAGACATCGGATGCGAGTGGTGCGTCACGTCGAAAGCAACAGAACCCATTATAATCAATGATGCTCTCTACACTGGAAGCCAGTGCAGCGCATCGACAGTAAAAGGGTGTCCTGTTACATTTTCCGCTGCAAGTGATGGCGCTACTACAGCAAAAAACACAAATAAATGGTTTAGATCATTCTGTTTGAAGCATCCAGTGTAGACAGCCTCAAGTCATGGCATCAACAGATGTGCCCGGTGTAGACAGGGTGTTAGTGTGACACATGAATCGTGATATATCAACTGTGACCTTGATCTACAAAAAATACAAAAAAAACTTTAGATAGTAAAAGGAATGCTGCACAGAAAGTTAGCATTCCATTCTAAAACATAACTTGCTAAATTGCAACAATCACTTGAGTGAAGATTACCAGACTTTATTAAATATCTCTGAAGTCCACCTCCATGAGCCTCCCCAAATTTAACCTTACCCCTGTCTCCAGTGTTATCTATAAAGTTGGAACCTTAAATACCTTAGAATCCCATGGAGAGTGATGTGGAACGGAGGATAGTGAATTCTCCATCCAGCCCAGATCAGTCTGGCATCGTGTCAGTCTGGGCTCCCTCAGAGCAGCTAGCATCCTGCCATGAGGTACTGGATCTCGTACAGCCCAAACAGTGTTTCTAACCTTTCTGTATCTTCCTGAAGCCCCACAGGTAAGTTTTCCATATGGTGTTGTAGTAGTCTTTGCCTAGGCAAGTCTGGTGAGTTTGTCTCTAGCAACCAAGTCACACATTTATAAAAACAAGGTTCTGTCCGTCTTGACTTCAGATGGCTTGGCTTGATTCTGAACTTGAAGAATGTAGAATCAGGAATGGGTGGGCAGGAATTTTTTCTGGTAACATCCAGAACTCGTAAAAGCATCAATGCAATCAGCGTTTTCCTGACATCACTAAGCAAGTTCTGTCTCATGAACGAGAGAAAAACTGAACCAATCTGCAAGTGAGGGAGGAAGGCGTGATGAATCCACTGTTCACCTGCACCATGTTAAGTACAGACGCATCCAACCAGCACTTCCCGCCTCTCTCTTCAGCTTTCACTGAGCATAATTCACACTTCATCTTAATGTGCCCAAGAATGGAAACTGGTTATTCAGAATGGAAATTAGCCTCTAACGTTTACAGATACAAGTAAAAATTGGTTCCATATTTAAGTGGCATCTTTTTACATTAACTAAAGCTCTTTATTATACAACAGATCTTGAAGAGTAATTGCCTTTTGACTACAGTTAAGCACAGTGAACTGGTTCAGGTGTCAAAAAAGGTCAGGAGGCCGGATTCCTGCCTGGTTTAGAGTTTAGGTCCAGTGTGTTTATGTGTGCATGATTGTGCCTGATTCTTCCCTAATGGAAAGCTACAATCCAGTGTATTTGTGTGTGCACACTGTGGTGGAAAGTTTGTATGTTAGTGCTGGTATTTTAGAGGCAGTGCTTCAGAGTGGTAATGGTGACAATACAGAATGTACATGTACTATGTAATCACTGATTTAAAGAGAACTGTTATATATCACACTCACATCGCATTGATCAATAAGAAATCTCATCTTTTAATAAAAACGTAATATTCAAAGGTTCCATATCTGTATTTCATAAACACACAGTATTTATGAAATATATTTCATAACACCAAAACATCTAATTGGATTTTACTAGACTCGATACTAGAGATTTACATATTAGATGTAGTGCATATTAGCCTTGAGCGATCCCACGTACACATGCATGGACATTGTATTTTGGCTTCGCTATACACAACACACACACAGTTTAATTTTCATTTTAACCAACTGATCTCAGTTCAGGAGACACTGGGATGTCAGTAAAAGGTAAAATGTTCCATGCAGAGTCATGTGACAAAACAACATGGCACTGATCACAGCGGAGTTTGTTTTTGGGAGAAATGCCAACAAAACTACATCTGTTAAGAAACCTCATTAAGTTTTTACATTGAAACCTGTTTGAGTCAAAAGATTATAGTCTCTAGTTTCATCCAATATGCCATTTATAAAATTTGAGCGATTTATAGTAAAACACTGCTAAACAATGCACATTATAATGTTCAATAGTGCTATTTTTCCTAAGAAAGCTTATATCTACTGTGCATTTCTACATTGAGAAAAAATATTTTGCTTTCAGAGGCTTTATAGAAGTTAGGATGAAAATAAGGTACATTTTGAACTATTCTGAGACCAGTACAGACAGACAGCACACTGAAGGTTAAGTCATTCACTAAATAGGGAGCAAGGGAGCATCCTATAGCTTTCGTATGAAGGAAGGGCATTCAATCCAAACTTCATACCAAACGTTTAGTTTCAGGCTGCAGGTGATGTTTGGACCACTCAACATGGTTGGCAGACATGGGACAATGGTAATTAGTACTTCTATTAATAGATTATAATATGTAATTTTATTTTAACATGGTTGGTAGTGATTGGATGATGCTAACCATTATTTGTGGCAGAATAAATTATATTGAATTATAAAACATTGTAACATAAAAGTCAAACCAAGTCATATAATTTTTATTTGTATAGTTTTTGTGCTTTTCCCAATACAAATTATTCCAAAGTAACTTTACAGAAAATCAGCTGTGATGTCTATAATGTCTCAAAACATGAATAACCAACAATTCGGGAAACATAATAAATAATTTGATTATCGCTTGGTATAATTTTACATTTTACAGCTTAGTCCCCCCATCCATAAATGTGGACATACATTTTTAGGAAAGCAATTTACACTACAATTTTTATTTTTTTCCACATGTTTATTAGGTGCTAGTAGTTACAAACCAAAAAGGGAAATGGATAATGCACACAGCAGTCACGCTCTGGTCTCAGGAGGTTAGATATGTCATATAACACAACTTTTTAACTACTTATGAAATATAGAATACGGTGCCTACTAAATATGTAGTATATACTAGCAGGGCTCCAGACTGCGACTAAAATGGTTGCAAATGCGACCAAAAATAATTTATAATTTATTTGCCATTGGTGACAGTTGGGTTTAGGGGTGTAATGGTTCTCGGTAAAAAAAATAACTGTGAGGTTTGCCACCCACAGTTCAATAAGCATTGGCACTGTGGTTCACCTCAAGTTTAATGACGCATCTGGAGCACAAGGTTTGGTGAAGGAAACAAAGCGTCAAATATGCAGTCACAGTTACAACCTCCGCTAATGCACATGTATGGCTATTTAGATAAACAAGCTCAACTTGATGACATCACAGTTCTGCACACGTTGTGTGTAGCTGAAAATGGCAAGTGAAAACGATTCTCTGAGAGAGAAGCCCCATGCATTTTCTTTTTGTAGTCAATTACAACAGCGATGGTCAAAAGATTTTTACAAAACAGGCACTGTTTACCGACATTGTTCAATGCGAGTGCCATATACTGATAATTTATGTAAAAAATGCGAGTGAAGGTTTAAAACATGCCCGCAAATTCTTGCTGTTTCCTTGCGTGGCTGTAATCTATCGAGCATGCAAGCGTCAATAATGTGCTTTGATTAATGTCGTTAGAGTAATACATGGATACATGATTAATAATTTACGCCCAGGGTTGGGGAGTAACAAAATACATGTAACGGGATTAAGTATTTAAAATACAAAATATAAGTAACTGTATTCCTCTACAGTTACAATTTTAATAATTGGCAATTAGAATATAGTTACATCCAAAAAGTATTTTAATTACCAAAGAGATTACTTTGCATATTTATTGTAATTTGATTCATTTAATATTTAGTCCTTTCAGATGGAAAACATTTGTACATATAAATGATGCGATCCAAAGTGCATTTGAACAGCGGTGAAACACTTTCTTATAATGTGTTACATTCATACGAGCAGACAGAGAAGTACGTTTGAAGCAAGTTTGGAGTAGAAGAAATAGAAATAAACCTTGTGAAACTGTCAGCTTTACACTAAGCTAAAATGCTATTTAGCCATTTTACATGCACATGTTACCAGACACGATCATATTATTTTATCAAGAAAATTCACATTAGATCATAATTAAATTTTTCTAATAAGACCTTTGATATTAGGGCAAAAATTATATTCTTGATAAAACATTTTTTATTGTTTTCCTGTAAAAATATGTAAAAATCCTTAAAATAAGGTCAGTTTGTTTTAAATCAGTCAATTGATCTTGTTTTAGAAACAACGCTGCATAAGATATTTAGTTTTTTCAGAGAATGTATTTTAAATGTGTATTTATGTGAGTTTTTATAGTGAAAACAAGTGATAAAATCTACCAGTGCTGAAGAAGTCATCCAAAGTATTTAGAATATATTACTGACCTTGAGTAATCTAACAGAATTCGTTACAAATTACAATTTACAGCATGTATTCTGTAATCTGTAGTGGAATACATTTCAAAAGTAACCCTCCCAACCCTGTTTACGCCAATATCACCCAAAGAAAGAAACTCTACCTTCCGTTTTTAAGCAGGCACCAATTCATGCTAATTCAGACAGACATGAAACAATAACTAAAGCACTGATTATTGATATATGTGGGATTTTCACGTATGATTAAAATACCCGAGCCACATTAACACAACATCCCTTCTTATATCTATTTTAATTTTGATTCAGTAAATAGGAAAATGTTTTTTTTTAGTTAAGGACCCTGATGAAAATTAACCATGGTTTTATTATAGTAATAATGTAGTAACCATGAACCAGAAGTAGAATGTTTCTGATACAACTAACCATGGTTTTATAAAGTAATACTACAGTTTGCATATAGTAACCATGTTGGTTTTGTGATTACTATGGTTTTACCACAAATACCATGATTAAACTATGGTAACTGTTGTAAACCATGATTTTTATTAAGGACAAACCTGTTGAGGTGTTTACCAAATAGAGTTTTCAATTTCTTCCTATGGAAGCCGAGCGTCAGGTTCGCGAGATGGACTGTAAAATGCGGTTTCCTAGCATTGCGAGGTGCTTTGTGCGGATTTCTTCCGCGTCAGTGGAAACGCAGCCTCAGACTGTATGAAGTTGCTATTGCCCCCGCTACGCAGGTCACCGCGTTCTGGATCCGTACCCCAGATTGATTCCATCTTGACGACGGTTGCACCCTGTCGTCATCTCTAGTGAGCAGCACGACAAAACAAAAGTGCCGGTAACATCATATCTGATCTTTCTGTGCTGTATACTTGAATATTTCCTCTAGCACTGAAACATGCTTCACTGATGCCCTGTCCCGGGCCGCACACGTTAGTTTTATTCATTAGCACGTTCTAAGCCTTTAATAATAAACAAATAGATTTCTGTTCTAATTTTATGAAATTATTCAGATTTCATCATCTCTGACAAAGATGAAAGACAAAACAATTACTAGTTTGTTGTCTCCACACATTGTCATTATGATTAAAAAATGAACAGATCATCTTATAACATTCATATATAACTGCACTCAATTGATAAAATCTATAAAATATTGTAATATTTTCATAGAAGATCCCTCAGACACCACTGCATAGGCTGTGTCTGGGTCCCCAACGCAGTTTTGTAAAGACAATTTAGACTTCTTAGAATTTTGTTTTCTCCTCTTTTTTTGGAAAATTAAAAAATTTGCAATGTGCAAATGTGATTAAATATTGTGATAAATATCGATATCGAATGATATGAAAAAGAATATCGTGATAATACTTTTTTTGCCATGAACCATGAAAAATTTAACCGTTTCACCCCTAGTTGGGTTGTGTACGTTCATATGCGGTTTCATCAGACATCATCATGTGAGTTATTGAATACATCTACAGAGTACATCTATAATATATCTATGGCTTTTCACCCATTCTGTTGTGGTGACGAGCTCACACAATACACACACGCACGCACACACTACCGGTCAACTTTTTGAAACAAATGTTTCTCATTATTTTAAAAATCTTTTGATCTGAAGGCGTATGCTAAAATAAAAAAAGGTTTTGAAATGTATGACTTAGAAGATGCTAAAATATAACACAGTTTTTATTTATTTTGGAATTTGTTTAGTCACAACATAATTCCCATAGTTCCATTTATGTTATTCCATAGTTGTGATTAATTTACTATTATTCTCAAATGTAAAAAAAATTAAATAATAAAAAATGAGTACTAGAACTTTTGACCTGTAGTGTATTTTATATACATATATATATACATACATACACACACACACACACACACACATCTGGAAAGTATTCACAGCGCTTCACTTTTTCCACATTTTGTTATGTTATAGCCTTATTCCGAAATTGATTAACTTAATTATTTTCCTCAAAATTCTACAAACAATACCCCATAATGACAACGTGAAAGAAGTTTGTTTGAAATCTTTGCAAATGTATAAAAATAAAAAAATCACATGTACAGAAGTATTCACAGCCTTTGCTCAATACTTTGTTGAAGCACCTTTGGCACCAATTACAGCCTCCAGTCTTTTTTTGTATGATGCTACAAGCTTGGCACTGTTGGAAGATGAACCTTTGCCCCAGTCTGAGGTCCAGAGCGCTCTGGAGCAGGTTTTCATCAAGGATGTCTTTGTACAATGCTGCATTCATCTTTCCCTCGATCCTGACTAGTCTCCCAGTTCCTGCCGCTGAAAAACATACCCACAGCATGATGCTGCCACCACCATGCTTCACTGTAGGGATGGTATTGGCCAGGCGATGAGCGGTGCCTGGTTTCCTCCAGACATGATGCTTGCCATTGAGGCCAAAGAGTTTAATCTTTGTTTAATCAGATCAGAGAATTTCGTTTTTCATGGTCTGAGAGTCCTTCAGGTGCCTTTTGGGAATCTCCAGATGGGCTGTCATGTGCCTTTTACTGAGGAGTGGCTTCCGTCTGGCCACTCTACCATACAGGCCTGATCGGTGGAGTGCTGCAGAGATGGTTGTTCTTCTGGAAGGTTCTCCTCTCTCCACAGAGAAATGCTGGAGCTCTGTCAGAGTGACCATCAGGTTCTTGGTCACCTCCCTGACTAAGGCCCTTCTCCCCCGATCGCTCAGTTTGGCCATATGGCCAGCTCTAGGATGAGTTCTGGTTGTTCCAAACTTCTTCCATTTACGGATGATGGAGGCCACTGTGCTCGTTGGGACCTTCAATGCTGCAGAAATTTTTCTGTACCCTTCCCCAGATCTGTGCCTCAATACAATCCTGTCTTGTAGGTCTACAGACAATTCCTTGGACTTTATGGCTTGGTTTGTGCTCTGACATGCACTGTTAACAGTGGGACCTTATATAGACAGGTGTGTACCTTTCCAAATCATGTCCAATCAACTGAATTTACTACAGGTGGACTCCAATCAAGTTGTAGAAACATCTCAAGGATGATCAGTGGAAACAGGATGCACCTGAGCTCAATTTTGAGTGTCATGCCAAAGGCTGTGAATACTTATAAACGTGATTTTTTTCGAAGATTTCAAACAAACTTCTTTTACGTTGTCATTATGGGATGTCGTTTGTAGAATTTTGAGGAGAAAAATAATTAATTTAATCCATTTTGGAATAATTCAAATCTTTGGAAAGCAGAACAAACCTTAACAATGTCAAATTCAGAAACTTTGTTGCTTTTAACAAATGTTAACCATTTAAACAAAATACTCTAATTTGATACTATAACATATTCTGTGGACCCCCTAGCATTTTCTTGTGGTATGAACCCCCAGTTGTATAAATTGGGCTATTTAACATTGAAGGTGGCCTAATACCTATGATTTCACCCTACATATGTAATAAACGTATTTACACATATATACGTAAATGTGTATGATCAGAACATGTGTAATACAAATGACCTTTTAAAGCATAATAAATAATAGGGCATACAACAGCAGTGACCATATCACCTCTGACATTCAATTTCTGGTTTCTCAAAAATTACGATCTACAAAACAAATGTACTGAACCATACTGAAGTTATTGTTTAAGTCCTATTCGGTCATAGGTGTTTTTTTAATGTAATTACTGTAAGTGATTCAGCCACAGCTTATTTAACTTTTTTTGGGGGGTGATCCAAGTCATTTATCATTGTGAGCAGCCAACAACATGATTGATTAATCCAAACAGGAGATAACACAAATACCTTTCAATGATAATAGAAGTAAAATAGAATAACAAGCAAGGATGCAGAGTCTGCTTGAGCGTCTGAGAGCATACTAAATAAACTTCACTGTAAATGGCAATTCTGACTCATCATCACTTTATTTATTTAAAAGGCACCTTGAGCCATTTAATACTTTAATAATGGAATCAATCCGAGGACATGACAGCCTGATCTCTTAAAACCAGATTTTTCCTCTGATGTTCATCTGTTACTTGCAGACAACATCTCATTCATTTAGGTCATACATATCCAGTAGCTTACAGGCCATAATTTTAGTTTGTTGACATACATAATTACTCAAATTGAAGGGAAAAGTAAAATTGTGAAAGAAACAATAAAAACATTAAAAAGATGTAACCCCATACAAGATCAACCAAAAACATCCCTCAAACCCACTTTAAGCCCCCCCCCCCCCAAATATCATTATTGTCTCTTCCATGCTTACAAGCCAGTTGTGATACATGCCTCTCGAAGGTAATTGTCAGCGTTGGAGACAAGCAGAAACCTGATCACTGTCCACAATGTGGCACTCACCATTTTGAAGGGAAACCTTTCAGGCTCCCTTTGAAATAGCCTCCGTAGTGCCTTCAGTCTACACTGCAGTGTGCAGATCACAGCCTCACCAAAAACCAGAATCCAGGCCTTATTGGCTGCCATAGCACTGTATCCCCACTTCTGCCTCTGGTCTGGTGGGACACTGTCAAATCAAGTGTGTGTGCCAGGATAAGCAAAGACAGTAAGGAGTGAGTGCCTGTATGACAATACAGGGGGAAGCAATGTCCTGAAGGAAGGGAGTGCTAAACCCAAACTGGGAGATTCCCCTCTCCCAACACACCAATCCTTCTAGCACACACTCTTGGAGATCCCCACACACTCCCACAGCTGACCAGTCACAGAGAAACACATATACACATACTCTGGCAGGGCCTTGTTTCAGGATGTAGAGCTACAGCTGAGATTAACAACACCCGTTTTGTGAAGTCCAATAGTGCAAGCGTAGAACTGTCCTCTTCAAACTGAGGTGTGCAGAACACAGAGTGAATTTTCAATGAACTCCCCAAACACATACAATAACTTACACTTAAAAACAGTGGTCAAACAATACAGGTTTTTCAATAGGGCTGTGTTTAAATATAGATTTTTCTGATGCAATGCAAACTTTGATTCTTGAATCCCAAGGTTGATATTTTACTATATGCAAAACTTTATACGCTAAAAATATCTGTAATTAGCCAATGGCTGGTAAATGTTTACATTTCACTCACCAGTGACTGAGTAGTATAATGGCACAGATATCCTTTCACTGTGTGCTGAGTGTAAAAGTTTGTTTTGACTCGTTCCATGTAATGTGTCCAAAGACAAGATCCACGCAATTCAATTGTCATTGAATAATGTATTTTTAATACCCTTTCTGTTCTTTAAAATCATTTGTTGATCAAAGAACAAAAATAAACATTAATTTCTAGGCCTGTCATGATTATTAAATAATTGTCTGATCATGGTTATTTGAGAGAACCGTGATTATTGTGCACTTAAAATTTCAATCACATTTTACTGTCCAAATAATAACACTGTCCAATTTTAAGCGAATATATAATGCAGTGAACAGTGCATCTGTGTGTCTCTCATTCTGTTGAACTCCAAGCATAGACAACACCCGCTTTCCTCCTTCATGAGAAATAAGGACTTGTGGTTTTTATCCGAGCCTTAAAATAATGTGTAAAAGTGAAGAATTTACTACAGAAATATATTACTATTGAATATAATATAATATAATTAGGGCTGATGATTTAACGTGTTAATTCAGAGCGAATAATTTTCTTAAAAATAATGCATACAACATTTTTTATGCAATTAATTGCAATGCCCCCGGACCGTACTAATTCGAACTAAGGGATCTCAATATGTGTTCTAAGTATTAAACTAGATTTAACTTGACAGTAATCTAAAAATGTTATGCAACGCACCAGAGACAAATTCATTTGTGAAATGGATTGCTGTGAACTGTGTGTCAATAATATGGTAGTAAACAATACATTGTATTCTAAAGCTGCTTTTTGTATTGTCTTATCAATGAATAACTCTTCTGCCACAAGAAAGTAATGCATTTTAATTATCTGAATATTTGTTATTTATATATATATACACACATTTTTTAAAGATAACTATGTATAATTATTTCATCATTATATATTGAATTATTGTTATATGAGGGATTTTCTCAGAGATTAATTGCATTTAATTAATCAGGACACCGTGTAATTAATTCGATTCAAAATTTGAATCGATTGACAGCCCTAAATATAACATATAATAGCTATTCAGGTTGGCTGATGGGTTTCAAAAACAACAGTGAAAATGTCAAATGGACCAAGAGTAAAACGTTTTACAAATCAAAAAATGTTCTACAAATCAATGCAAATACTAGAAAATAGTATAAATTATGCATTAGACAATAAAAGTAAAATAATAATACATGCAATGTAATATCATATTTATTGATGGAATACATAGATTTGTACATTTCTAAAAAGCTAAAATGTGAATAAAATGATGGAAAACAACTCTGTTGAAAAAAAACTTGTTATAAGGTCCCCTGAATAATTAACAGCATTTAAAAAAGGGCATTATAAATTAAATACACCCATATGCATCGATTTTGAATTTAATCGAAACGAGAGCTTAATCTGAATCTAAATATATGTGAAAAATCGGTTACAATACACAGCCCTATTTCTTAATGGCCAATGCAGATATCTAGAGACCAGGGTGGCTGATTGAAGATACTTTTATGTTCTTGTTTAAGCTTTAAAATGAGGCACTATCCCCTTCCATTGTATTTAATATAAAATGATTAAAACATCACATTTCCACATAAGAAAGAAAATCATACAAGTTTGTAAAGACATGAGGGTGAGTTAATTATGACAGAATTTTAATTTTAGAGGGGAACTATTCCTTTCATTAGCCTGCTGGATACATTGCTGTATCACTATTTTATAAACCCAATTACCTTGTTACACCACTGATTTGCCCATGAGGACATTGCTGAGGGACAGTCCCAGCTTGTGGGGATCTCCAAAGTGGAACAGGCAATCCTACCCTAACTCTATTTCCACTTCGCTGGTAGATCGTGTCAGCTGCATATATGGAATTTTTGGAGTCAGTTTCACTAAAGCCGCTTGCGCAACACAATTAACAGCTCGGCTGGCCTGGCTTTGAGGCCCTTGAAGTCGGAAAGACACCTTGAGCTATGCTCCATTAAAAGGATGCCACACTCACCATTTTCCACTCAGATAAAACATGCTCAACCAACAGCTCCTAAAACAGCGTATTATCATAGGCATAAGCAGATGTTGAGAGTTTCCTATTAAGATAAGTTAGGTGTTAACAAACGGAAGCACAGTGTGGCATACTCAGTGTGTGCTCTGGGTTTGTGTTTTGTGTATGTGTGTGATTAAAATGAGTTATGAAACTCAATAAAGCTGGTTTGTGACCTCAGAGAGCAGCTGTGTGATCTTTGTGGATCCAGTTTCTCTCTTTGTACTGATGAAGCTCACGGTCAGTCATGGTGAAGGGCAGTCTGCTCCATTTTAGAACATCTTAAACTTTACAACTCAAATATTACACAAGTTTTAACTGAAGAATTTATGTTATGTGGTTTTACAAAACTATAAACTTCACATTTCTGCCTTTAACCCCTCCAAAAATTGGCCCCATTCACTTCCATTATAAGTGTCTCACTGTAAACGTGATGACACAAAATGAAAGAAATTATCAACTAATGGTGTAATTTATCCAAGGAGCCTTCTAACCTGGTCCGAAAATGTAAAAAAAAAAAATTAACAACAGGGCCCAAACTAGAGTTCGACCGATATATCGGCTTTGCCAATTAATCGGCAGCTATAACGATTTCTGGAACTATCGGTTATCGGCAAAAATCCACACAGATTATTTTACCCCGTTGTGTCCCATGGGACTGGTGCTGGAGCGGCTGGGAAGGATGTGCTGTCATTATACAGTATGAGAGTGGCCTCTAGAGGCAAAATAAAAACTATCAGTGATGCCTCGTGGTGGTTGTTTTGACACGTGAGACTGCACGTTATATGCAGCGGAACACTGCACAGAGCTGAACAATGCAGATTTAAAACACCAACAACTAAAAGGTATGTATACAGTACATGTTGTCATATCATTATAAAGTAATTCATTTCTTGAATAGATGCTGCATTAATAGAGAATAGCAGTATGTTTGCAGACCAGGCTGAGAGGACGCTAACATTAAAGCTAACCTCAAGCGGTTAGAAGTCTTAGAAGTCCTACCCAAATGTTTTAATAAAACGTATCACTATCTGTTTGCATTAGTTTATATCCAGTCACGTTTATGCTTAAGTTGTATATTTAAAGGTAGTGAGAGATTTGAGAAAAATATCTTCATGCAGTCAAGAGAAACGTATAAACAAATCAAGTCTTCATTGCATGTGTGTGTTCATTATTTTAGTGCTATTTATTAATTTAGGTGTAAAACATTTCTAATGATTTAAATTTGCCCCTTTATTTCACATTGTTAAAAATGGATTTCTCAAATGGTATGAAATCCAATATAAATCCATATAGGCTGAATACAATATGACGTGTGCATTTTTGTGAACAAAAAGCTTTTTACCTAAGGCAAATGGATGAGGGATGGCATTATTTATTCATTCATTTCCGAGGGGGGGACAGGAAGATCAATGGAGCTAATCAATTATAAGTGAGCTACTATCCTCAACATGATCTGAATTAAAGCGTTGGCCCCCTGCTCTGAGCTCTTTTTAATATTTCAACTTATTGAACCAAAAAATATGCCTGAAGACTACTAAACCATGACCATGATCAAACATCAGACCATGCTCTTTAGGTTTTGTTTTTCTGCAGTTCAAAATGTTTGCATTGGGCTGTGACAAGTCAAAAACAAAAAAAAACAGATTATCTGGTTTCCAGGCAACTCTGGGTGGTTCACAAGTCACACTAATGCTTACCGAGTTATCATGAAGTTATTTGTTAAACATTTCCTTAGTGCTTTGTGTCTGACTCAACAATGACAACTTCCTAATGATTTCCATGGCTCCTGTGCTCTTTAAATCACAGGAGAGCAAAGAAAACATGAGAAAAAAATTAGACCAATAATGAGAGGAAAGAAATTAAAGCAGAATATTTTGTCCCAGCAGAGGTAAACCAATCAAAATGCCAACTTGATTCAAAACTGCAAAAACACAAGACAGATATCAAAAACACCTGAGAAACAATGTCTGGGCCAAAAGGCCAAATTGCATCAAAAGAAAAAAATAACAAATTATATTTTACATAAAAATTTAAATGAAGCCTAATTTTAGGTTCATTAAGATGCTTTTGCATTCTGTCTCCCCAACATTCACATTACTGTAATGCAAAAAAAAAAAAATAAAAATACAATAAAATAATAATAATTTCTGATAACTGTAATAGCGATAAAATTCATCCTGGACACAATTTATTTATTACTTTAATCAAAATCAGCATAAATTAAATTAATATATTACCACTTTTTATAAGTGTTACTTTAATTGTAAAAACAAAAACAAAAAACATGGTCATAATAACATCTTAATATTTCTAAAAACAACAATTTGATCTTATTTTGATTTGAGGTGTATGATCCAGATACATTCTTGACAGATTTTACAGTTGAAGTCAGAAGTTTACATACATATTAGACAAATGCATTTAAACTCAGTTTTTCAACAATTCCTGACATTTAAATGTAGAAAACATTCCCTGTCTTAGGTCAGTTAGGATCACTACTTTATTTTAAGAATGTGAAATGTCAGAATAATAAGAGAGATTCATATGCACAATAAGTTGCAAGAATTTTGGCCCATATCCTCCAGACAGAACTGGTGTAACTGAGTCAGGTTTGTAGGCCTCCTTGCCCGCATGTGCTCTTTCAGTTCTGCTCACAAATTTTCGTATTGAGGTCAGGACTATGTGATGGCCACTCAAATACCTTGACTTTGTTGTCCTTAAGCCATTTTGCCACAACTTTGGAGGTACGCTTGGGGTCATTGTCCATTTGGATGACCTATTTGCGACCAAGCTTTAACTTCCTGGCTGATGTCTTGAGATGTTACTTCAGTATATTCACATAAATGTCCTTCCTCATGATTCCATCTCTTTTGTGTAGTACAAATACACATGTAAATTTAACAAAAGCTGGACGGAAGAATTTAATTTCATATCTCGAAGCCATATCGACAATGCCCACGCCTTTTGCAAAGTGTGTCGCACTGATATTAATATCAGACATGGTGGGAAAAATTACATTACTCAGCACATTAAATCACAACGGCACACTTTGTATGTATTTAGCCTGCCTCTGCCATCCAGCCATATGGACAATGCCCACGCCTTTTGCAAAATGTGTCGCACTGATTTTAATATTGGACGCGGTGAGAAAAATTTACAATTATTAAGGCACAAAGTAGATGTCCTAAACGACAAAAGTATAGTTTGCTAATATTAAATCTGTGGAGTGGTAAAAAATTTTTTTTTAACGACTTCAACCTAAATGTATGTACATTTCTGACTTCAACTGTACCTTAACATTTACACTAAAAGGCATTTACAGCATGTTGTACCATTCAAACTTGCAAAACCAGGTCTTAATCACACATACTCCAGTCTACACAGAGTCATTGTCCTTGTCCTTATTAGTCTTGCTGCTCTGATCTTTTCTGGAGCAGAGTTCACTAATTACGGATTTTACTCTCTTTCTCTTTTCGCTCATTAGCGAAAGAAAAGAACATGGCACAAACAAGTTTTATGTAACAAATGAATGCTTGCACAAAACAAAATCTGGATTAGAAAGAATGTTGAGAAAGTGTGAACTATGGTCTTCATGATAAAACAGAAAAATCCAACAAAAACAATTCCTAACTGTTTCGTGCTGTCGATTTCAAAAGCATTCTTTGAAAAATGAACCAGCTCTTTGATGTGGCTCTTCCTGTTCAGAGCGCCAATGAGCAACGAATACCCCACCAAGATTGTCACCAACTAGTTCATTGTTCAGTCTACACACTACATTTATTGTCAGTTTCCTCCAGCATGCCATCTGCACTTGAACTATAGACAAAAATCAACCCACTAACAAGTGACTCTTTCCACTAAAATTGAGTTAAAAAAGTTAATATTAGAGCTGTGATTACCTTTAGACAGCATATTAGAGCTACATACCTGCACATGTCTCAGTATTTACAGAAATACTAAAACTTTTACCTTAATGTTTCTAATATTTCTATCTCACAGAACTAAAGGGCTCCAACCACATTTTTCTCTGCCTGATTCGCAGGGGAATGTTCCTGTGCACATGCCGGCTAAACCTGAACCCTTGTCCAGCATGGCAGGAGTGATCAC